>JAQOOD010000001.1:32183082-32385669 GCA_029633175.1 Citrus glauca | reverse complement strand
GATCCTAACAATTGGTATCAGAGCGAGGTCACAGGTTCAAGCCGCCATAGAAGCAATTTTGTGGGGGGGGGGGATTGTTGAGGTTATGGGCTCTGCGCGCTTGTGGGTGTAAATCCTTCTGTGTAATTCCATTGAGGTGTCAGTAAGGCGACCTAGGGCGTAACTGCCCAGCCTGTTGGCACAATTACAAATGTGTGCAGCCCCTCATGTCCATCCACCGCTTAGTGTCGGGCTCTGCGCGCTTGTGGGTGTAAATCCTTCTGTGTAATTCTATTGAGGTGTCAGTAAGGCGACCTAGGGCGTAACTGCCCAGCCTGTTGGCACAATTACAAATGTGTGCAGCCCCTCATGTCCATCCACCGCTTAGTGTCGGGCTCTGCGCTTCCATTGTAAAGGAAATAAAGTTGCACCTTGGCTATCAGCTTAAGCTTTTAGCCCAATGGCAAGCGCTTGATCCTAACACATGAGATTTTTTAATTTATAATAAATATAAATAAAAGATTAGTTGAAAATAAGGATAATATTGTAAACTTGTTCTATCAGGAGGGTTTTTGGCCATAATAAAAACAGTAAGGGAGAAAGTGGTATATGTTAATTACTGAAGGGGGGAAAGTGACAATCTCCCTAAATTTATTATTAAAAAAATTTAAACCTAGTTTTATGTTATGTGGCAGAACATCACAGTAGCATTTCTCTGCTTTACAATATTTAGACCCACCGATTTTTTAACGTTAAATTTAGCGAGTCCCACTTTAATTCCATTTTACAACTCACTTTTTTGGGAAGAGAGCATGAGTGGACTGACCTGCCGCTGGCCTCACACAAGTCCTCCTTATACAAAAATGTTGTGAGATGTGAGGGATTATTCATTATTATAAAAATAATAAACGGGTAAATGGTATACATTAATTATGGTAGAGAGGAAAAATTGGCAATCTTCCCTATCTCTTATATTAACTTATCATAAAAATTATACAATATATCATCAATAAAATTATCTTCATCAATCTTCATAATATTATAAAAAAATCAATTATTTTTATATGTATTATGAAATTAATATAGATTACTCAAATCAAAATATATTTTAATGAAAGATTTAACTCTTTCAATTTTCACCAAGAAGATCTGTTTACAAACAATATTTTCAATTTTTCAAACTTTTTAGCTTCTTTTTTTAAAGATGACCTTCTTTACCCACAACTCGACTAAAGAAAAATTGTAGGAAAAATTGTGAAGGCATTTAATATTTTGACTTTTTTAGAAAGTAATACTCCTCAAAGTTTAATTCCTACAAATTAAATAACGAAAAAAAGTTAATTAACTTTCATAAGCTCAATAAAAACTGAGGATAATACTTTATAAAGAGGAAATGAGATATTATTTTTAAAATTGAACTTGTCAAGAAGGAAAGTGACAATCTCTCTTAAATCCACTAAAGTGACTTTGCAAGAAAATACTTTTTCTTTAAATGAAAATAAGTAGAAAACCAATGATCATTTCCTACTGTAATAATGGCGTACCTATTGGAGAAAAATACAGGTTTTTAAATTTTTATAAAACATTTTAAGATTGCTCTCATACAATATATAAGAATTTGTAATCTAGAAATCGTACCTTGAAAATCTAATTTGCCTTTTTCCGTTGAAATGATTTAGGTTCTCAAATTAAGATCCGTCACCACCACTCCTATTAGATCACAATCCATCACCAACACGCATATTAGAACACGAACTAGCACCAATGATATTCTAGGTTATGACTCAGGTTTGATCTGCACTTGACGTGTGGGCGCCTTTATCACTACCAAAGCAACTAGCACGAGAAAATTTTTCTCTCAACAATAGAGAGAAAAATCTTTTTCTCTGATCTGTATAAAGTGGCTGCTCTTTTTTTTTCTTTAGAGAAAATAAGCTTTTTTATATCTCCCTTTAGTGAAAACCTTAGGCTCCAAATAATGAAAATTAAAACTCACGTCATTTGCTTTTTCTATAGGGGACCCACCTTGTAAAATAACATAAGCCCATACACGCAAGCTAATTAAATGGAGCGTCCCACTAAATAATATATTTAGGCTTTTGACCCAAATAACTAGTTATCTTGCATATTAATCCAGTATTGGTGCAGTCAATTAAATGAGATAACCCGGGGATCATTTGGGAACATACAATAGTGGCTTTAACAATTAGGCCTGTAATTAAACAAGTCTAATTATTTAATTCCAAATATACTCCACTAAAAGATTGGAATTGACCTCCATAATTGTATGCTCAAATAATAATTCGTCCCCAACCACATTGATTTCTTTACTGCACAATCTTTTGTACTACATCATTAATTAAATCGATATCTCAACTGTCCAATCGATTTAATTACATCTTATTCCGTGATACTTACTGGTTTTCTCTAATGATCATTTTCAACATACTAAATATGTTGACATACTCTAGCCAGAGAATTCTATGATCAAGTGCCGAAAACTCATCAAGAGACGTGTTGTACAAATTCTATATTGTTAACCTATAACTCTAATACTCATAAATGCACCCGCTAAGATACCGGGTAATATAGACTACAAGTATGTGTCATGTCTATTGGTAACTCAAATGAAATAACAATTACAATAATGAAATCACAATTAACTCAAGATTAAGATTACAGTAAAATCAATGCCTATGAGATTTAATAAGTTTGACGGTTATTACAAAGTTAATTAAATCTCATATGTGATCATGTTCAATGTAGTCGTACTACATCAATAAATTCATACATGATTAAGACAAATCATTCAATGAATTCATTATAGTCTATACCTAAATAAAGTTAACAACCGCGAACTAAATTTATTTAATCATAAGATAACTTATATTGATGTCTTCTGTGAATCCACATGGTGATCACATAAATACATATAATATGAGTAAATGGACTTTGATCAAAATATTAATGCAATAAGATATTTGAATAAAATACCTCATTAATTTATTAATAAAAAAAATATTTATTACAATTAAATAAACACATATGCTTTAAAAGAGCATATTTTCCCAACAGTAGCATCCTTTATAAACAAATAAACAAATAAATGACATAATGGCACATTAGTTCCTGTTAAAACTTATTTTTACCACTTTAGTTCTTGAAAATTTTTAATAACTCATTTCAACCAGTTTTTTTAATCAAATATTAGTAAAAAAAATACACTGTTGAAGGATAATTGTAATCTTTTCATTAAATTTTATAGATCTGCGTAAATTAATTAAAACTAGTTAATATAGCTAATTAAGATTTAACTTTTATCCTTCAACCATGTGTTACCGAACCATCGTAGAAGAAATGAGGTACTAAAAAATGTATTTGGCCTAAATTGTTGAAACATGTTCAGTAAGCGACTGAAGTGTCACTTTTCCTAAACAAAATAACTTGCCACAGTAAAACTGAAATGAGAAGAACCAAGCCAGCCGTGGGATGAGCGTGCATAGGAGGCATTATTGGAGTTATAAGCTACTCAAGTTATGCAGCCCTGCAATTTATCTATTTTATTTCAGAATGGGGTACGATCCCACGAGATTTGAGTGCCAGGCGAAATAATTTGACTCAAATTTTATTACGTGTAAAGGGTACGTTGTGTTGTCATCAAGTGCATAAAACCCTATTACTCCATAATTTCACCGACAAAGAAAAAAAGAAAAAATGCAAAAAAAATTAATAAATCAATTTCCAGAAAATGAATGAATTAGTGTGAAAAATAAATTAATTTTACGAACTTCTCTCTCGCGTGGTGTTTGGAAATTGCATTTAAGGTTAGGGACTTTCAATAAATGCCTTTTCTATTTATATATCAACCATCCATATTATTTTTCCCAATTTATAAACGGTGCATTTAGAAATTTTCAATAGTACACTTCAAGTAAATAAATTCATGGCTAAAATTATGTCGTTTCAAGCCATGATAATGTTTGTCATGACCTCATTGGCTTGCAGTACAAAATGACGCATCCTTTTATAAGATTTGAACTTAAAAAGAACATAATTTCAATTCTTAAAACGAGAAAAAAAAAGTACATGACATATACCTGCTATTCATCGTTAATTCTCGGTTTTTTTTTAAAAAAAAACCAATGTGTTGTAAAATCATGCTTTCATGATACATTCTTTACACAACAATATTCAATATACATCATAAAATTGAACCATTAATGCTCGTTTTTTTTTATAATATATTTCTTCCCCCCCACCCCCCCCTTTTATATTTTTGTCTGTACAAATTGCAAATGTTATGTGCAGTTTGACAAAAGAGAGGACCATTCCCTCTACTATTTGTTAAGGAAGCTCACACTTGTAGTGTAGTCAGCAGAGCAGAGAATGATAATAGCAATATCAATTAGTTACATGTTGATGATGTGGCATGCCATGTCATGCCTGACGATTATGAAATTATGTGTACATGTGATTAATTAGTTGAAATTGTTATATTTGCTTACTATATTGTGTTAATAGCCTTAGTTAGTTATAACAGAAATTTAGCTGAGCTTCAGCACTTGTATATAAGGAGCATTTCACCACACATTATGTGTGTATTGTGATTAATGAAATACTAGAAGTTTCTCAGATCTGTTTCTTAATTCTTCTTCATTTTCTCTCGTTTTCTAAGTAATCAAACACCTTTTTCAATCTTCAACTCTATTGAATGCCTAGCTACATGAAGAAACATCAAGTATCAGAGGAAGAGGCTGCAAAGGCGTTGTGTTTAGAAATTGCAAATGCGTGAAAATTTCATTTAAAAATTAGAGACTGGGCAACAAGAGTAAAAATTAGTCTTCATTTTTAAACTTGAAGGTAATAAAATTTTCCATGAAATTTTCACCCACGCTCTTCATGTGGAGAGTGTTACATGGCAGCTGCAAAACGTTTTTGTCGCTGTTCACGACCAATCAATTCGCTAGGCGCTGCTGAGAAGATCGAACACATCGTCATCATTAACCATTACTGGAGCCACCACGAAAATTTTGAAGTGAAAGAATTGGTTCAATTTTGAGCTACAAGCAATAGTAAAAAACCACTACGAGAATTGGTTCAAATTTTGAGATAGAAGCCATAGCAAAAAACCACTACGAGAATTATGGTCCATTGCGACCAATAAATTCGTCACAAATAATATATAATTTGTTGCTAAAAAATATGGCAAAAAAATATTGTTGCAAGTTCATGAAAAATTATTAGCGACCACTATATAATTTGGTCGCAAAATAACACTTTTAACAACGAATATAGTGATCGCTAAATATCATTTTGTTTATGTTGAAGTGTGAGCTTGAAACTGAATTTTAGAAGGTGGTGATACGCCGATTTGTGGCCTCGACCATGTATGACTTGTCAATTGCTGAGTCACATAGGAGAATATGACATCCACATAATAACAGTCATTTCTAGTAAGTAAATCACACGTGATTTCACTTACTCTATATTGGCAGTCGTTTTAATCACTAATTTGAAGGGCGAGTTAAGCATGTGATTGAAGGTTGTTAACTGATAGTTACAAGGCAGGAAAATGCTGGGTCTGTCACAACAAACCTAGAACGCAGCTAGCAAGTGGGGGACTTTTCTAGAGTCTTCAAGATTTGTGTATATAGTCTTAGAGGCTATAGAGTTTTGTGATAATTAATATATAATCGTTATTTGTGTATATATATATAATTAGAGTTTTGTGATGAAATCTATAATTTCGTCGCAAATTTTTTTAAGTAATTAATTTTAGTTACATAATTCGGTAAACTTTTCGCCAAAATTTTGATCTTTTGCGACCACATTTTAAAGTAGTTGGCACCGAACTAAAGATATAATAATTTTTTATTATTAAAATAAACCATAATACAGGAATAAAACCTCAGTATTTTAGAGGATTACAATAGGATACAAAAAATTCACCACTTAAAGATAACTTGCAAGAGATAACTAGACTCTTTGACTCAACAAAGCTCACCATTCAAGAGGATTACAAAGAGATATGGATATTCACCACTCAAAGATATCATGTGAGATATATAAAGCCCTTTGACTTACCAAATCTCATTATTCAAGAGTATTATAAAGAGATATAGATAGTCATCACCCAATATGATTTCCTACAAGAGATATCGGGCTTTTTAACCTATCATTCTAAGAAATTCACCCAAGAAATAAAGAATTGCATAAAAAGAACTCTAAACACAAAAGCAAACCTTTTAAGTTACATCTAAAAATCACGCACTCATCTTAAAATTACTACCTATTACTTTTATATAGACAACTTGAAATATTCCTCCAAGCTTAAGATATGATTGTCATTAGAAATCAAATCAAACTTAAATTGAAGGTCTTAGCTATAATAAATCAGAAGAGAGCAATGCAAACTTAATTTATTTTCAAAGTCGGTTTCAACGGCAAATTTAAGTTGTCACCACTCATTTAATTATATTATGATGTAGAAAACATCAAATCAAACACCATAAAGTTTATTAAACTCTTGACTCGCAGAGATTTCCAGTGATATACATGCACTTTCATGATTCTAGATGAATTGATACCAGTTAATTCACAACTTTCAACCTTATGCAAAATTCTTATAGTTTTGACCTTTACTAACTATATCTTGAATATGTTTAAGAAGAGAAGTTCAAATTTGATTCCATAAAGTTCTTTAAAACCTAAACATATGTTGCTTTGTAATAATATATAATTCATAATTATTAACTCTACAACGAAATAGTAAATGTGAAAAATTGGAGTGATAATCTTGTGCTTTGCTTCTTTTTGATTAAATCTGAGAACACTTATGTCACTAAATATGCCAATTTTTTTTTATCTTTTACGGTCACATTTAAAGTAGTCGTGAAAACACTACAATATAATATTGTTCAAATAGCGTAAGGTTGGAAATATAATATAATCTTGTGCTGTGCTTTCCTTTTTGACTAAATCTGAAAACAATTTTATGTTGGTGGTCACTAAATATGCTAACATTTTTTAGTCTTTTGCAGTCACATTTATAAGTGGTTGTGAAAAAACTATAATATAATATTGTTAAAATAGTATAAGTTGGGAAATATACCGCCAAAAAATCTAACATTTTTCCGTGAGCAAAATAGTCGCAAACGTTACATATTTTGGGACAAAAATTGTATTTGGTCATAAAAAGAAAATAAATTTCTAATGTTAGACAAACATTTTCTACTACGAATAAGAATGTGGTCGCTAAATACTTAAAAAATTAAAAAGAAAAATAATAAACTATTTTGCGGCCAATCATAATCTGGTCGCAAAAAACATATATATAGCAATAAAAACAAATTTAGACGCAAAATATACAACATTTCAGACAATCTTATCTTTGGTCGTGGAAAGTGACATTTTGCGAGTCAATTCTAATCGTCTAAAGAAAATTTGATTGCAAAGACCTTAATTATTTTAGTGAACATTATTGTATCAGCATGCACATTCAGTGAATCAATGGCCCCTTGAGAAAGAGCTGATTCAGATCTGACGCCATAATGATTTGAAAACATTATGAAAAACTTTAAATTTATTTGTTTTCCTTGTATACAAACGTGAGTTATAGGGGTCCATATACACTAAGGATCCTTTGATTTATTGTTGCCTAGTAGAGTGTGCTTCTGCGATTGAAACACAGGAAACTATCTTTAGGGAAAAAAAAAAAATTTCCTCTTTCTGATCTCTAGCTCTTTCTTTAGCCCTTGTTACTATGGGATCCTAAAAATGGCATGCATTGACCTTCTTCTTCTTCTCTTGAATTTAATATTTATAGTCAAATATTTGCAACAAAATTCAACAAAAGACGGCGCCGACCACAAATTGTTTTTAACACTTACCCCTGCACGTCCCATTCAAAGGTGGATTTGCATGAATAGAATGAACAGTTTTTTTGACAGAAACCATTGTCAGGCTCATGAATGACATAGCAAGTTACAAGATAAATAATATTTTTCATTCTACATTATAATTCATTTTGAATAAGACTATATTCACCACTAATCTCGAAGAGTATCTTAAGGCGTGCACTATAGTATACAATTTCTTTATCTATTGTAAAGGTAGAGATGTGGGTGAAGCCCACATCAATTTTTCCAACACCTAGCTTCTCGAGATTCAAACTTAGAAATTGTCAATAAAAAAAAGGTTGTTGAAAACCATTCGGCCTTTGCGGCTGCATTTCTTTTCAACTCTCTTTAACACATAACAACACATAACATAACATAACATAACATATATGCCCAAGGAAAAAAAAATTAATAAATTAATTAATTAGCTAACTGATGATCTTTTTTTTTTTTTTTTTTGGGTTCTCTTATAACCAATTCATATGCATCCGTGATGTAGTTTGACCAGAAGAGAGGACATAATCCCTCAGCAGTTGAGTGCTACAAGAATCAACATGGCGTCTCCGAGGAAGAGGCAGTTAAAGAGTTGTTGTTAGAAGTTTCTAACAGTTGGAAAGATACAAATGAGGAGTTTCTCAACCCAACGACTATGCCGTTACCCATGCTTCAGCGGATTCTTTATTTCGCACGTTCAGGCCATTTTATCAACGACGATGGTCATGATCGCTACACCCATTCATTGATGATGAAACGCCAAGTTGCCTTGTTGCTGACAGAACCCCTTGCGATCTGAAGATTAACGTCATGCTATTGATTTTCCATCTGGTATATTTGAGCAGTTGTAATAAATGAACGCCGTGCTGGCTATTTAGCTAGCTACTCATGCCTAGCTAGAAAATGGATCGCCAAATAATGTGGTTCCAAATTGTGGTCCTTTTAGTTAAAAAATTAATAATAAAATATTTTTCTTCTAATTTCTTTATTATGTTATAAACATTTTCTTATAATAAATATAGAATTTAAAATTAAAAAACACAAGAAAAATATCTTATTATTAATTTTTTGTTCACATCAAAACATATATATGTGTGTGTATTATTTTTAATATTTAAATTTTTATTTAAATTTCTGTTTATTTCATTGATTTAATTTATAATAAATATGAATAAAAGTGTATTTCAAAATAAAGGTAATATTGTAAAATTATAGTGCCAGCGGGTTATTGACTATTATGATGACAAATAACAGGTGAGTAGTATATATTAATTTCAATAGGGAGAAATTGGCAATCTCCCAATTGAAATTTAGTCACATAACCATAGAATTAGCACTCTCAATTTAAAGGATTAAATTAAAAAATTATCAATTTATGACATTTATTATATTATTTATTTATTTATTAAAATTAATTACTTAATTATTTATTTTATTTATTCTTATTTTTTTATTTTATCGTTAAATTAACAATAATTTCATATCAATGTATCAAGAAGCGTATAATAGTAAATGAAAAATATTAGGTTTTTTATTACCCTTTATCTATAGGGAGGAAATCTAGTTGGAATTGCAAATCTAGTTGGAATGTAAATAATTAAAAATGGATCTTTCAAGGATGAAACTTTTCCCCCAATCTAAATAATATTCATTATCTGTTTATATATTAATTTATTGGTGTGAGTTTGCCACACTACTAAAATTATGGTCATCTGCAACTAATAAATTCGTTGCTGAAAATGTCAAATTCATCACAAAAATAATTTGTGACAAAAAAATTATGGTCGCAAGTTGGTCACATTAAGTCTGTCGATGAAAAGTATCTACGACCACTTCATAAGTTGGTCGCAGAAAATAATGTTTCGCGACGAAAAAAATGGTTGCAAAATATAATTTCACTTTGTCTCCATTACTTTTGTGCAACCAATTATTTCGTTACGGAATTAAAATATTTGCGACCATACTCAAACTAGTCACAAAAAATTTAAATATAATATTATGTTTTAATTATAATTTTATAAAATTGTAATTTTTTTAATTTTTCTTTAATAATTAAGACAATTATAACCAATGTCATGAAAGTAGAAAAATTAAATTAGAATTTATTATTGATAAAAAATACACAAAAAATTTAGAAAAATTACATAATTGTAACACTTGGAACAATTACATAATGATCTTCAAATAACATTGTAATATTTGGAACAACTATATTTATTCATAAATTTCTTGATTTTCTTCACCTCCTTGCATCTTGATTTTCTTCACTTCTTTGTATATGATCTTTAATATTTAATTTCTAAAAAAATGCACAAAGGTTAGTTAACTTCTACACATGATAATTAAATAAAATTATGTAACAAAAAAAATAAAAAAGTTTGTAAGAAAAATAAGATAGGAAGATAGAGTGAGAACAAAGGAATAAGAATTACAAGAGTGAGAGAACTTAGAGATAAAAATGAAAGAGAGAAGAATAATACAAATATATATAACATGCTAGTCTTTTGCGACCACGTTTAAATTTGGTCGCAAAAACTTATTCAAATGAGTTTAATTGTGTAAGGCGGTTCAATTTCCGCCAAAATATTTCATTTTTAGCGACCAAATAATGATTTGTTGCAAAAAGTGTTATAAATATCTTTTTATAATTTAATTGGCGGTTGATTAACTGCCAAAATCTTTCGACTTTTTGCGAAAACTTGAAAAGGGTTGCAAAAAGTAGATATTTTGAGACGAAAATTTGGTTTTGTCCCAAAAAAGTAAGTTACATACTAATTTTATCACTTTCTTTTTTGCGACGAAATCTTGAAGTGGTCGTTGAAAGTATAGAATTTGTGACGAAAATTTTTTTGGTCACAAATAAATTAAAAATAAATATAATTGGCAAATACTTTTGCGACAAAAGTAATTTCAAAGTCGGTTTCAACGGCAAATTTGAGCAGTACTACTCATTTAATCATATTTTGATGTAGAAAACACCAAATCAAACACCATAAAGTTTATTAAACTCTTGACTCAGCTATTTCCAGTGATATACAAGTACTTTCATGATTCTAGATGAATTGATGCCAGTTAATTCACAACTTTCAACCTTATGCAAAATTCTTATAGTTTTGACCTTTACTAACTATATCTTTAATATGTTTAAGAAGAGAAGTTCAAATTTGGTTCCATAAAGTTCTTTAAAACCTAAACATATGTTGCTTTGTAATAATATATAATTCATAATTATTACCTCTACAACGAAATATTAAATTTGAAAAATTGGAGTGATAATCTTGTGCTTTGCTTCTTTTTGATTAAATCTGAAAACATTTATGTCACTAAATATACCAATTTTTTTTTTATCTTTACGGTCACATTTAAAGTAGTCGTGAAAACACTACAATATAATATTGTTCAAATAGCATAAGGTTGGAAATATAATATAATCTTGTATTGTGCTTTCCTTTTTGACTAAATCTGAAAACAGTTTTATGTTGGTGGTCACTAAATATGCTAACATTTTTTATCCTTTGCAATCACATTTATAAGTGGTTGTGAAAAAACTATAATATAATATTGTTAAAATAGTGTAAGTTGGGAAATATACCGCCAAAAAATATAACATTTTGCCATGAGCGTAAAATAGTCGCAAACGGTAGATATTTTGGGACAAAATTGTATTTGGTCAGAAAAAGAAAATAAATTTTTAATGTTATACAAACATTTTCTACTACGAATAAGAATGTGGTCGCTAAATGCTTAAAAAAATAAAAAGAAAAATAATAAACTCTTTTGCGGCCAATCATAATCTGGTCGCAAAAAACATATATATAGCAATAAAAATAAATTTAGTCGCAAAATATACAACATTTCAAACAATCTTATCTTTGGTCGTGGAAAGGGACATTTTACGAGTAAATTCTAATCGTCTAAAGAAAATTGAGTAATGATATAGCTACAAACTCTTGTACAAACTGATGTGACATGATAAGATTTGTTGAATTAAATATCACTTGGACCACATGATTTGTTTTTATTATTTTATATTTTCATTCAACCAATGAATTAATGTCATGTCGGTTTGTACAAAATAAGTTTGTACAAGAGTGTGTAGCTGTATCATTACTCTTCTTGAGTAATGATACAGCTACAAACTCTTGTACAAATTTATTTTGTACAAACCGACATGACATTAATTCATTGGTTGAATGCAAATATAAAATAATAAAAAAAATCATATGGGTCAAATGATATTTTATTCAACAAATCTTATCATGTCACATTAGTTTGTACAAAATAAGTTTATATAAGAGTTTGTGGCTACATCATTACTCTTAAAATAAATGTAAGTTAAATAATTATGGCCTTCTTGGAATATTATTATTGTGAAATTAAAAGAGAGATAGGTTTTCAAAATAATTTACGATCGTTGCGCTGAGTAGTTAGTTAATGTACGCACAATATGACAATATGCAAGTTCCATACGAAAGCTGAAAAATGATATGTATCCCTATCATCAATGAACCCCACCTCAATCTGATCAAGATAAATTTTTGTGGCCAGTTTGTGATTAAGATAAAATTTAATATAACTTTATTACTATTTCAACTTTTATATATTTATTTTTGTATAGAGTTAGAGATACGGTTAGAGTGAACTCTCTATCATTACCTAAACAAAAAATTCTAAATTTAAAAATTTATGTAAAATGATCGCAGTCTCTTAGATTGCGTTTGGGATTGAGGTGCTGTACTTTTTAAACTGCAGCTGCAATGGAAAAAAAGCTATAAATATGAAACAAAAGTTAATAATATGTAGTAAATATAAATTTTAATTTAATAAAATTATTAAAGATATAATAGATTCTTCATTATACAAGTGAAAAATTTTATCAACATAACTTTCAAGTTACAACAGCTAGTGTTTACCAAATACTTTACTACTGTAACTTTCAAGTTGCAGCTGTCTAACCTTAATCTCAAACGCACCCATAATATGTTGAGATAACGGTCCAAGAGTATTTTATCATATGGTTTAATAATGCATCCCCCCATCAGATCCATTGACTATTTTAATATTAAATTTAATGATCCCAACGTAGGATCACTACTGAGCACATGACAAAGTACCAACGAAAGTGTTCCACTGCCTCATCGTTTCTCTCTATATATAGAGCATTTGTGTCTTGAGGTTTTTGCAACTCCACTCTTAAAAGCAAACTATAAAGTTGTATTTGGTTTGTCTGAAACGGAATGAAAGATATGTCTATTCCACTTCTAGCAGCAGTTTCCAGTTCAACTGAAGAAACTGTTCGTCCCATTGCAGATTTTCATCCTACTTTATGGGGAAACCATTTCCTGAAATCCGCTGCCGATGTCGAGGTAATTAAACAATTGCAATATCAAAATATCTCATTAATTATCAGAGAAGCAAGCCCAAATCGATGTACAATCATATGTCATATATAATCGTTTGTTAGACACACGTAATGCATTAATATTAAGTAATTTCTTGCGTTTGCAGACAATTGACGCTGCAACTCAAGAACAGCACGCAGCACTGAAGCAAGAGGTCAGGAGGATGGTAACCACTACTGCCAATAAGCTTGCCCAAAAACTACACATGATTGATGCAGTACAACGATTAGGTGTCGCTTATCATTTTGAAAAAGAGATTGAAGATGAATTGGGAAAGGTATCTCATGATCTTGACAGTGATGATCTATACGTTGTTTCTCTTCGTTTTCGACTTTTTAGACAGCAAGGAGTTAAGATTTCATGTGGTATGTAATAGTTTCTCATTTTGTTAATTAAACTATTTATGTTAATTACAAGATTATTGTTAATTATCAAATTAAATTTAAGCATGTTCACTAATCGAGAGTAGCTCGCCTTTAATTATTTTGAATATGGTCATCAGATGTGTTTGAGAAGTTCAAAGATGATGAAGGTAAATTCAAGGAATCATTGATCAACGATATACGAGGCATGTTGAGTTTGTACGAGGCAGCATACCTAGCAGTTCGGGGAGAAGACATTTTAGATGAAGCCATTGTTTTCACTACCACTCACCTTAAGTCAATAATATCTATATCTGATCATTCTCAGGTAAACTCTAAACTTCCTGAACAAATACGTCATTCGCTGCAAATTCCTCTCCGTAAAGCAGCAGCAAGGTTAGAGGCAAGGTATTTTTTGGATATCTATTCAAGAGATGATTTGCATGATGAAACTTTGCTCAAGTTTGCAAAGTTGGACTTTAATATATTACAAGCAGCACATCAGAAGGAAGCAAGTATCATGACCAGGTAACTTCAGATATTTATTCTTTCAACGTGGAAAAGCCTATTATTGGTGTTGTTTTGAAATGGGAGATTGTCACTTTCCCTAAAAAAGAGAAATCATATTTACCAGTTGCCCCCTTGTATAATCAAAGACTCAACGCAAAATATCTTATAATAGTTAATTATTTATTTATTAACACACAAACTAAGACCTTTAGTTTGCAGTAAAAGTTTTATGTATTCTAGATTTTTCAACAGTGGTAGTGGTTGTAGTTTTTGTATATTATGTGCTTGTTGCTAATGATAATAACAAGTTATAGTGTTTGGAGGATAATGTGTATAATAAAAGAGTAATGATACAATTAAAAATCTTTTAAGAACGGATGTGATATAAATTTATAAATTAGATGAAAATACAAAATAATAAAAATTAATCACGTAAATTTCTCTCTCTCTCTCTCTCTTTTAATAAAACAAATTTTCCAAACATAATATGGTAGATTTCCAACTTCTCTTAACTCTTTTGAATTTTTAACTTTTGTCACTTATCCCTCGACTTTTCATAATTCCTTGCTACCTCCTTAAAAGATGAAACCAAATTGTGTTCTTCTTTGTATTTCTTATATACTACAGAAATAACGATTGTTATAGCAACAACATTAAAATATCTATATAATTAGATTTAAAATTGAATTTCAGGTGGTGGAACGATTTAGGCTTCCCTAAAAAGGTGCCTTATGCAAGAGATAGAATAGTAGAGGCATATATCTGGATGTTGCTGGGAGTGTCCTATGAGCCCAATTTGGCATTTGGTAGAATTTTTGCATCCAAAGTGATATGCATGATAACCATAATAGACGACACATTTGATGCTTACGGTACTTTTGAAGAGCTCACACTTTTTACTGAAGCAGTCACAAGGTTATAAAATCATATACATCCTTATATAGCTGTTGTAAAGTTGCATTATCTGTATTCTATAGGTTACAATAACCTAAATAATGGGGACATCATGAGTGACTATTAGGGTTGCTGCATATTATACATGATGCAACTTAGCAAGACCCCGTGCCTATAGAATAAAAGATTATTATCCTTTCATTACTTCATGAATTATAAAATATCAAATAAATACAATAAATATTGTTCCCCATCATTTTACTACTATAGCTTTGTAAAACCTTTTATTTTACTATTTTTCTATTAGAATCGTTAACTGACTAATAAAATATTAATTTTACCCCTTAAGATAAAACGCACAAAAGAGGTATCGAATAGTATACATAAAATTATGAATAGTAGATTTAAACATGAATTGATAAATAATAGTTTTAACTTTTAACTATGATTTTTTGAATAACCCTTGATTTATTGCGACCATAAAAGTAGTGAATTGACAAAAATAGCATTAGAAATTTTTGCCCAAAAAAACTGACAATCTATTCTAGAAGAAAAAAAATTAAATATGGAAGTGTTGATTCTGTAAATAAGCTTTAAGTGTTTTTTTAAAGAATAAATTGTGTTTTTTTTAAGAAAAATATCCAGGAGTATTCTGTTAATGACCATTTTTATGGTTACAATAAATTTAGGGTTATTTATAAAGTCATGGTTAAAATCATTATTTTATGGTTAAAGGGCATGCCAATACTTTTTGTCTATTATTTAATACCCCTATTTGTGTATTTTATCATAAAAGGAAAAATTGGTATTTTACTAATCAACTAATGATTTTAACGAAAATTAAAAATAGTAAAATGATAAAAGATAATACTTCTTATAGTCATGATATTTTACAACTCTTGAAGTAGTGAAACAATAATAACCCTATAATGTAATTCTTTGATTGGATATTTAATTCATAATATACTTTTATTAGAAACAAATTAATTGTACCGCTTATATATTTTCTTAAGAACGAGCAAATATAACGATTATATTTGATTTTTTCAGATGGGACATTGACCTCATAGATACACTGCCAGAATACATGAAATTTATTTTCAAGGCACTCTTAGATATTTATAGAGAAGCTGAGGAAGAATTGGCAAAGGAAGGAAGATCGTACGGCATACCATATGCACAACAGATAGTAAGCAGTTACTTTATTAATAATCAATTTCATGTTACAGGATTTTGCAAGGTGATTATTATTGACTTGGGTTATGTTGCTCAGATGCAAGAATTAATTATATTGTACTTAACCCAAGCCAAGTGGTTATATAAAGGTTATGCTCCAAGTGTCGATGAATACAAATCAGTTGCATTAAGAAGTATCGGTTTTTTTTCCGATAGCGGTCGCTTCCTTCGTTGATTTGGGTGATTTTATTGCGACCAAGGACAATTTTGAATGCATTCTTAAAAATGCTAAGAGTGTTAAAGCTACAGAAACCATTGTCAGATTCATGGATGACATAGCAGGTTATAAGGTAAATAATACTCTTCATTCTACATTATAATTCAATGTAATAAGACTATTTTCACCAGTAATCTCGAAGCGATATATTGTAACGTATCTTAAGACGTGTCACCATAGTATACACTTTCTTTATCTATTTTAAAGGTAGAGATGTGGGTGAAGCCCACATCAATTTTGCTAACACCTAGCTTCTCCAGATTCAAACTTAGAAATTGTCAATAAAATAAAGATTGTTGAAAACCATTCGGCCTTCGCGGCTGCATTTCTTTTCAGTTCTCTTTAACACATAACAACACATAACATATATGCCCAAGGAAAAAAACAAAATTAGCTAGCTGATGAAATTTTTTTTGGGGTTCTCTTATAACCAATTCATATGCATCCGTGATGTAGTTTGAGCAAAAGAGAGCACATATTCCCTCAGCAGTTCAGTGCTACAAGAATCAACATGGTGCCTCCGAGGAATCGGCGGTAAAAGAGTTGTTGTTAGAAGTTGCTGACAGTTGGAAAGATATAAATGAGGAGCTTCTCAACCCAACGACTGTCCCGTTACCTATGCTTCGGCGGATTCTTTATTTCGCACGTTCAGGCCATTTGATGTACGACGATGGTCATGATCGCTTCACCCATTCGTCGATGATGAAACGCCAAGTTGCCTTGTTGCTGACGGAACCCCTTGCGATCTGAAGATTAACGTCATGCTATTGATTTTCCATCGGGTATATTTGAGCAGTTGTAATAAATGAAGGTCGCGCTGACTATTTTGCTAGCTACTCATGCCTAGCTAGAAAATGTGTCGCCAAAGAACTGTGATCCCTCTAGTTAAAAAGTTAATAATAAAGTATCTTTTTTAATTTTATTATTTTATAAACATTTTCTTATAATAAATATACAGTAAAACTTATATAAAGTCGTATTATTAGGACTAAAGAAATTTATTCTTATAAAAAACTTATAATTCAATTGAAGTACAATACAAAAATCTTATTTTTGCACTACTAAAAAAATATGTTTTTATCACACAAATGTTTTTAATATATCATTGTGTCATGAAAATATCATTAAAATATGACACTT
This sequence comes from Citrus glauca, assembly GCA_029633175.1. NCBI lineage: Eukaryota > Viridiplantae > Streptophyta > Magnoliopsida > Sapindales > Rutaceae > Citrus > Citrus glauca. The sequence continues at coordinate 32,368,037 of JAQOOD010000001.1, read as the reverse complement.
TCCTAATGTATATGTTTTTGTCATTATTTAGTGATAGAATTTTGACAAATACATATACGAAATGAAATTATGATGGCTACATGTCATGTAATATTTTTTTAAAAATAATTTTAATTACAAAAATACTACTCTCAAATGACAACGTTTTAGATTTTGTTTTATTAAATATAATTTATTTTGAATTACTAACAACACGTGAAATAGTGCCATTTATTGATAATTTAAATTATTTGATTACTTTAATTACAAAATTGCCATTGTTAATATTTAAATTATTCTTAAAAATTAAAAATAACAAAAACGATGTCGTCTGGTTGCTGTGAATATATTAAACTAACAAATCAACACTTAGCAAATTTCCAGAAGTGATAAACGAATTGAACCTTAAGCTTTGCTTCCTCACTCTCTTCACTGCTCCTTCTCTCACCTGTAATAGTTGAAGGAATTGAACCCTAACCCTAAGCCTCACCGTAGTCACTCACACTCTACATTACAAATCAGCCTAAGCCTCACAAAATTTCTTAATTGAAAAAAATCCAGAGCCCTTACAGCATCACAACTGACGGAAACCCTACGTCAACAAACTCGACAGTCATCAATCAACTGCCGTTGCCAGCTACTGGTTGCTCAACAAGCCCCAATTTCTCACTCAATAGCCGTCACTCAAACGCTGCCATTTCCTATTCATTATTTGCTTTATCTAAATTAAAAAATCAAAATCACTTGAAAGATGTTGGGCTACGAGAAGATGAGGAGCAAATGTGTCGACAAATTCGAGGTAGATTTGGAAGGCGGAGAGGGGGAGACGCTTTACCCCAGTCTCAGCTACGGAGAGAACCTGCTCTGATGGGGTTTAATTCGCAAGGTGTGCGAAATCTTGACGGCCCAGATCGTTTTGACCACTTTGGTCTCCTCAATCACTGTTCTTTACACTCCCGTCAATGATTCTCAAGGGCAATTCTAGCCTTCTCCTCTTCCTCCCTGTCCTCCGCTTCATCCGTACGTTTCATTTCGCTTAATTCATTATGCGAATTGGTTATCTTAGTAATTTTGTTAGTTTAATATTTTGCCGAATTTTATGTGTGCTTATACTGAAATTAGGTAGGTATATACTTGGGAATGCTGTTAATTGATGATTAGCACAAACGGTTTCTTTTGTTTGCTTTGTGTTGTCTTTATTGATTCTATCGTGCTGAGTTTGCTTGGTTGGGATTTTGATGGAATTTTCAAGTGATGCTTGAATCCTTAGTACATGTTTACTTGACTATGATTCGTTGCCTTCACATTATATGCGTTTTTTCATTCTGCTAACATAATGGGATTATGTTAAAGGGGGTCTTAGAGTTTTAGTGAATACATAAGAAACTTCACTGCATCTGAGATCTTGATTAAGTCAATTTGTTGCTTTGAGTATTTGTACATCCTTTGCTTGCATTTGTGCATGCTTTACAAGGAGTTGAAGACTTTATACACCAAACTCCATATCATGATTTATGAGGCCAATTGGGCAAGGCCCAATTATGGCCTGGAAATTATCTATGTTGTAATTGTACAACCACATCCTTGGCAGAGCTAGTTGTCAGGAAACTATTACAGAAAGATGTGAACAGGTTTATAATGACTTAACATTCTTTTCTACAATTTTCCAAGCTTCCTTCCTGTTTATTTTAGTTGACATGTTCCTATTACTGTTGTTCCAGTAGAAATCCACAATTAAGTCGAGTTATTTTAAAGGAGGCTTAAAGAGCTCCCTTCCAAAACTGCTATAATTAAGGTTTGGGGATTTGGGTACGTTTACAAGTGTTTATTCTGGCATCTTATACATATATATTGTGCCTTTTAAAAATCATGTGTTAATGAATTTGGTTTAATGTAAGCTAAAAAGGGAATCTCAAACTCAAGCTCGTGAAGCCATAAAGGTTATCAAGGGTGCTTTGGAAAGATTATTCTACCTGGTAATACTTGTTATTTTTACCGCAGAATTTCATTTGGTCTATCTTGTTGGGTTAATAAATCACTTTTCTTTTTAGTATATCAATGAGTTTTGCAGATGCAGGGGTTGCACTTCTAAATGCTTCAAAGGAGCTAGACAAATTGCTGCTAACGGGAAGATTGCTATTCAACTCTTTCAAAATGCTCTCAGCAAGGTTTTAATTTCTTTTTTTTCAACTTTCTTTTTTTAATAATTGTTTACTGCTTTATATATATTGGCATCAATCTAAATATTTTTCTCCAACTAACTTTTTTATTGGTAGATTCTTTACTTAATGTTTTCAAGTGCTAGATTTGGAGATATGAATGTTCCCTTAACTGATATTTTTATTTTTTCTATCTCGTATACAATACTGTAATATAATCCTTTATATAGCTAGTGCAAAATAGTTCTTTAACTCCATATTCTTGGTTGGAATGGTTTGGAGATATGATAAAGAAGCTTTATCATCTATTGATGTGGAACAAGAAATAGGAGAAAAATGGGATTAGAAAATAAAGAAACATAACCAAAATAAAAATCTAGCCTACCTCATTTAAGCAACTCGAATAAGTGTATCTCTTACTTAAAGAATCTTATAATTTAACTTTGATTTCTAGAAATTATGGAATAATATAATATTCTTTAAATAAGACCATAAGCTTATTAGGTTTATATTGAGTAGTCTTTTGGGTTGAATATGTTTCTTATTCCATATGCTTCCATCTCTTAATAGTTGAATTTGCAATGAAAATTTGGAAGTGAAAAAACTCACCCTACTGCACTTGTTTTGGGTGCTTGGCATAAGTTAGAATTTTACTACTTACACTTTATTGTCTGTTAACTTAATTTAGTTAGTATGAACCTGCTTTACCTCTGTGCTCTCGAAGATTCATAAGTGCTATTTGGCTTGGATGTAAGAAAATTAAGGTATTATGATTCTTTTTAGTTTATGATGCTCATGGAATTTGCATTAGAGATGGTTGAAATTGTTTGTTGCATTAACTTTTATGATGGTGGGCCATGGAATTTCTAGTGTAAAGAATGCTTACATTATCTTTTAGGAATATCATCTAAAATAACAGGGGAGTAACAAAAGGTAAAAATTGAAAATTTGACTTCTCTTTAAATTTTTTCCCAAATTAAGGTAAATAATTTCATTATCTTTTTATCTTTCTTGCAGTGTTAGTCCGGAAAATATGAACATTGCTCGAGTTAATGTGTAATCTCTTTTGTATGCATTTTTCTTCCCAGAATTGCCAATAGTGAAATGCTTGCACTCAAAGACTACTTAAGGATCGAATTGCTTTAATTGATCGTTCAGCTGCTAGAATCCAAACAAAAGCATGCCGATGGATGTGTAGTTTGATGGTTGCTTGGTCGATGTTGAAGACTTGAAAATTCATTTGAAAGTCGTTGGAATATTTTTTGAAATTGATTATAGTGTTTATTTTTTTACGGGAGACTGTATACTAAATTGGAAAATTTTTTGTTTAGTTGAATTGTTTGTTTGTAATGAATAAATTGTGGGTATTGATTTAGATGTCAATTGTGGAAGCCTGGATTTTTTAATTTTTAATTTATATTTTTTTGGAATTAGTTAAATGTATATATATATATATATATTGGCGCCAATTTTAATAAATTTTCGTCAAATAATTAAAATTTATTTTATTTACTGTTAAAATATATTTTTAAAAAGTTTCAGTTATTCCCACCAAATCTAATTAAATAATTTTATTATTTCAATTAAATGTGTCATGTTTATATGACAGATGAAAATCATGCATGGGACGCGATTATGATAGATATTAGTCATGCATGAAAATTTTTCATCAAAGCAACAATGATAAAATCATGATAGATATTAGTCATGTATGAAAATTTTTCATCAAAGCAACAATGATAACATCGTGATCGATAATATGTCATGCATAACATGGCATATAAAAATTGTCATTGTTTTTTCTTGACACCGGAATCCATGACGGTCGCTCAACTGTCATGCCATAGGGTAGATGACAGGTAATAATCGTCATAAAGGTCTTTTTTTTTAGTAGTTTTGCTTATCCTTAATGCAAGTGATATAGAGGTAAATTGAAACGACTCGCCCCGCACCCCAGGGCGAGTCTATCTAAACTCGTAAAATCGGATCGATAATAATTATAATATCTAAGAATTCTGCCAGAAATTTGGCAGAACCTTCCCTATAAATACAATATTCCCAAACCTACAATTTATAAAACAACACTCCCAATAATATCTCAATATCTCCAATCTTCATAATCAACTTCTCCAGTCAATATATCAAATGCCACCCAAATCACTCCAATATAAAAACAAATACAATAGTTATCCTTAATTACAAAATATAATAATAAATACAACTCACAATATCTCAAATATCAAAATATTAAATCTACGACTCCTAGCACCATCACGCGGTCACAATTAAAATCTAACTACCAATACTGGGTCGACTGATATACCTATAAATTTCCTGTGGGGAGAAATAATATGATAAAAATATGGTGAGTATAAAATTCAGTGAGTAGATACTAGTTTCCGAAAAATAAATTTATTCAAAATGATTTACTCTTTCTCAAAACGAATTCATCAAACTATCTTAAGAACTTATATAAACATATTTAATTCAAATCAGTCACTGAAATACCACATTACATAAATCTGCATAAAATCATAATACTTGTCATATCAAATACTGCATATCAAAAGCTATCATTAAACAAGTACCCAGGAGAATGATCTCATCATATCCGAACCTCAACGGACAGGCAATGACGTACTATCTGGGTACCGCCACGCCCCGGATCTACACGGATAGATAGAAAAATCTCATCTCATACTCATATATCTCATTATCTGTATCTCTGTAATTATCATATTGCATGCATAAGCCCCCAAAAGGCAAAAGCGCCCAAACACACGGCCCAAAGCCTCTATGTGTGTTCAGACGAGCCCCAAAGGCCTCTATCTCATCTCATCTGTATCTCTGTATTCATATAATATTATCTGTTTCTCTGTATCTGGAGGGGAGGGTACTGTTTAATGATTCTCAAATAACATTTAATACATATGTACATAAACATATAATCTTATCTGAAATCTCATTTCCTTTTTTCTTCAACATATCTCAAATCCACTCAATTCTAATATCATGGTTTTACTTAAATGCGACAATAAATCATTATTCAAACTCATTTTCATAACAATAAATCTCAACACATAGATAAATCTTAATTTTCTAAAAAATCATTAAATTAAAGTATCAAATACTTATTTTTCAAACATACTGCATTGTATCATAAAATCGGCATATATTTATAAAAATAAGTTTTGTATATTCCACTCACAGTGATGATGTCCAGACTCGATATCAACAACGTTCGCGGGTTGATTCTCGTTCGTGGATCCTTCTAATCAAGGAAACGACATAATCATTCTCTGTACAACTAATATTACATAATAATTCTCGAAACGAATATCTGTCAATAATAACTATTCCCGCATGTACAAAATTACCAAAATGCCCCCAACAACATTATTTTACCAAAATATCCGTAGAATCTTCAATTACCAAATTGTTCTCAATTCCAATCACGGGAAACAATCACAATGCTAGAAATTACGAAATTACGAAATTACCGAAATATCCTTAACAACTTAAATTACCGAATTATCCTTGAAATCTCAAATTACCTTACTGCCTTAACCTCAAATTACCAAAATACCCACTGATTTCACAAATTAAAAAATCACCCCAAAGTTTTATGAAATTACCGAGTTGCCCCTGCCGGTCAACGTTGACCGGACTTCAGTCAATGACGACGGGGAGCTTAGGTCTGATAGTTCCGACCGTCGTGAGTCCAATGGTGGCGGCGGTGACCTCTCACGCGCAGCGACGGCGGCGGATCGAGCTCCCCAAAACCGTTACTTTTCCAAGAGCTAATTGGCGGCAAACCTGCCGATTCAGGTGACGGGGTTGGTCGGAAAATGATGCTGGTGAGCTGAGGAACAAGATCCAAGTGGTGGCGTGCCAAAAATCGGCGAAATCGACGGCGACGAAAACAGGTTTTGTCCGCGGGTTTCGAGCTTCAATTGGCGGCGTTCCAGGCGTTTTTCGGCGACGAGGATGGCAAGGATACGACGGCCGGCTTGCAAGCTTCAGATCGGTACCAAGCACGGTCGGTGAGGTGGCCGAAATTGTGAGAACCGATCAGGTCAATTTCGCAGGTCCGGGTCGGGTCAACGGGTCAAAGGGATCAAACTCTCTCTCTCTCTCTCTTATGTCTTCTCTCTGTCTTCCTTACCAACAATACCCCCTTGCCCAGCAAATATAGAACCCGTTTGTCTTCTTTTTTTTTTTTCAAGCTTAATACAAATTAAGCTTATACCAGATCCGTAACAGAACTAAAATTCAACCACTCGAGCTCTTAATCGCGCTCAATTTATCTCTATCCGAAGATGAAAAATTAAATCATACACTTAGTTCAGAAATCAAAGTGCATATGTTATATAAATTATGTCATGTATTAATAATTTAATAAGTGAACCAAATTCAATGTATAGACATTAATAAATTAATTACTTTGTTGACCAATCATTAAGTGCCTATTCTAACAAATTAATACATATTCGCAAGTTGAAAGATATGGTTGCAATTTTAAAGAATAAATCATTGTCACAAGCAACTTTAGAAAGATATTTTGTTCCATCTTAATTATTTAATATAATATGCATAGATTTTCGAAATATTATTATTATGTGGAGGTAAGTTCATTAAGATGGGGCCTAAAAAAAATTATAACTCATTACAATGTGGAGTTTACTCCTAATTATAATTGGTTCCAAGTTGGGAATATAATTTTTTATTATTATGAATAGGTTATTCATATATAGAGTATTTTTATTTGAAAGTTCTATCGTATAAAATGAAAAAAAAAAGCACAAGAAAAAATATCTTATTATTAATTTTTTATTCACATCAAAACATATATATGTGTGTATATGTCTTATTTTTAATATTTAAATTTCTATTTATATTATTTATTTAATTTATAATAAATATAAATAAAAGTATTTTTTGAAAAAAAATGATAATATTGTAAAATTATAATGCCGGCGGGTTATTGACTATTGTGATGACAATAACGGGTGAGCGGTATATATTAATTTCAATAGGGGGAAATTGGTAATCTCCCTATTGAAATTTAGTCATATAACCATAGAATTAGCAATCTCAATTTAAAGGATTAAATTAAAAATTATCAATTTATGACATTTATTATATTTTTATTTATTAATTAAAATTATTTACTTAGTTATTTATTTTAGTTATTCTTATTTTTTATTTTATCACTAAATTAACAATAATTTCATATCAATGTATCAAGAAGTGTATAATAGTAAATGAAAAAATATTAGGTTTTCTATTACCCTTTATCTATAGGGAGAAAACAAGTAATTGCAAATCTAGTTGGAATGCAAATAATTAAAAATGGATCTTTCAAAGATGAAACTTTTCCCTCAATCTAAATAATATTCATTATTTTTTTATAGGGTAAAAGCTCATTTAGTCCATATATTTTAATATTAGTGTCCATTTAGTCACTGTATTTTTTAAAATATCTCGAAACATCTCTACTATTAAAGTATTGATACCCCTACTGTTGTTTTTTGTTTGGACATTAATAAAAAGAAAATAATTAAATTACCAATTTAACTCTAAAAAATTATATTAATTTTTTTGCAAGCATCATTTGCACGCTTGATAGTTTGCATACAATTTTTGACAATTTAAAATTAATATAAATTTTTTATTTTTATTTTTATTTTTAGGGTTAAATTGGTAATTTAATTATTTTCTTTTTATTAATGTCCAAGCAAAAAAAATATTATAAAAGGATAATTGTAAAAGTAAGCCAAAATAAATAAAAAGTAACGGTAGGGGTATCAATACTTTAACGACAGGGATGTTTCGAGACATTTTAAAAAATATAGGGATTAAATGGACACTAATCTTAAAATACATGGATTAAATGAGTTTTTACCCTTTGTTTATATATTAATTTATTGGTGCGAGTTTGCCACCTGCAAAGTATTTTATTTTCACATTTAGAGGAGGTCGTTTTTTGACCTCATTAATATACATTAACTAGAAAATAGAATCACGTTTTACGCGGTTTTAAAAAACAAATTTAGTATTATCTTTTTTTTAATTTTACACTTGATGAAACTGATAAAAAATATGAATTGATTTTTTTTTAAATGAGGCGGCCTTATAAAAAACAAAAAAAAGAAGCTATTAGCCAGTAATACAAATAAAGAAGTAACGCAAGATAAAGCATAAAATGAGAGAATGTATTATAGAGTGATTTTATTCATTCCAATTGTGTGTGTACAAAACAAAAAGATGAATTCTCTTTTTATAGTTACATAATCACTCTATGAAATTAATGAAAAATTATGAATCATAATTCCTTGTGAGATAGTGGGAGTTATAAGGAAGTTAAAGGTTGCTAATAGGAGTTATTGGGGAGACTGAGAGATATATCTTATGAACATCTACATTTATTTTAATAAATTCATAACACTCTCCCTTGGATGTTCATTATAAAGAATATGTCTCATTAAAATCTTTACATAATTGTTATTGTGTAATAATAATCAAATTAATTATGAGAAGATAAAAAGCCAAATTTAAAAGAAAATTTCTCTATTTATTAGATAATAGAGAATATACTGTAATATATGCACCTTGATTTTCTTAATCAAGTGTACGATTTAATTTTTCGTCTTCGAATCGAGATAAATTGAGCACGATTAAGAGCTCGAGTGGTCGGATTTTAGTTTCGTTACGGGTCCGGTATAAGCTTAAACTGTATTAAGCTTTTGTTAAAAAAAAAAAAAAAAAAAAAAAAAAAAAATCAGGTTTATATGTTTTGGTCGAGGGGAGTTGTTTGGAAATTTTGGATTTTAGAAAGAGAGAGAGAGAGAGAGAGAGAGAGAGAGAAGAGTTGACCCGAGTTGACCCGTTTGACCCGACCCGGACCCGCGACGTTGACCCGGTCGTTTCTCCCGATTCCGGCCACCTCACCGGCCGTGCTTGGTACCGTTTTGAAGCTTGAGAGACGAGCAACGTATCCCTACCATCCTCGTCGCCGGAAACTGCCTGGAAGGCCGCCGGTTGAAGCCCGAAACCCGCGGCCTAAACCCGTTTTCGTCGCCGTCGATTTCGCCGGATTTGTGGCACGCCACCACTTGAATCTTGTTCCTCAGCTCCCCAGCATCATTTTCCGACCGACCCCGTCACCTGAATCGGCCGGATTGCCGCCGATTTGCTCTTGGAAAACTCGCGGCTTTGGGAGCTCGATCCGCCGCCGTCGCCGCGCGTGGGAGGTCACCGCCGCCACCATTGGACTCAGCGTGGCCGGAACTAGCAGACCTAAGCTCCCCGTCGCCGTTGACTGAAGTCCGGTCACCGTTGACCGGCAGGGGCAATTCGGTAATTTCACAAAACTTTGGGGGTGATTTTGTAATTTATGAAATCAGTGGGTAATTTGGTAATTTGAGGTTAGGGCAGTAAGATAATTTGTGATTTTGAGGATAAATCGGTAATTTAAGTTGTTAAGGATATTTTGGTAATTTTACGCTCCGAGAGTAATTTCATAATTTCAGACATTGTGATTATTTCCGTGATCTGAATTGAGAATACTTTGGTAATTGAAGATTCTACGGATATTTTGGTAAAATCATAATGTTGAGGGCATTTTGGTAATTTTGGCATGTAGGGGTATTTTGGTAATTTTATACATGCGAGAATAATTATTATTGATAGCTATTCGTTTCGAGAAGTATTATATAAGAATAGTTGTATTTCAATTCACGGAGAATGATTATTGTTTCCTTGATTAGGAGGATCCGCGAACGAGAATCAACCCGCGGACGTGGTTGATACCGAGTTTGGACATTGTCACGGTGAGTGGAATATACAAAACTGATTTTATAAGTATATGCCGATTTTATGATACAGTGTAGATTGTTTGAAAGATAAGTATTTAATACTTTAATTTAATGATTTTCTAGAAATTGAAATTTATCCATGTGTTGCGATTTATTGTTATTAAAATGAGTTTGAATATGATTTTATTGTCGCATTTAAGTAAAAGCATGATATTAGAATATGTTGAGGAAAAAGGAAATGAGATTTCAGATGAGATTATCTGTTCATGTACACGTGCGTTAAATGTTATTTGAGAAATTATTAAACAGTACCCTCCCCTCAGATAATATGAGATAAATACAGAGACATATGAGATGAGATAGAGGCCTTTGAGGCCGTCCGAGCACACATAGAGGCTTTGGGCCGTGTGTTTGGGTGCTTTTGCCTTTTGGGGGCTTATGCATGCAGTATGAAAGTTACAGAGATACAGATAAAGAGATATATAAGTTATGAGATATGAGATTTGCCCTGTCTATCCGTGTAGCTCCGGGGCGTGACGATACCCAGATAGTACGTCATTGCCTGTCTGTTGAGGTCCGGATATAATGAGATATGAGATTTATTCTGTCTATCCGTGTAGCTCCGGGGCGTGACGATACCCAGATAGTACGTCATTGCCTGTCTGTTGAGGTCCGGATATAATGAGATATGAGATTTATTCTGTCTATCCGTGTAGCTCCGGGGCGTGACGATACCCAGATAGTACGTCATTGCCTGTCTGTTGAGGTCCGGATATGATGAGATATGAGATTTTCCTTATCTATCCGTGTAGCTCCGGGGCGTGACGATACCCAGATAGTACGTCATTGCCTGTCTGTTGAGGTCCGGATATAATGAGATATGAGATTTATTCTGTCTATCCGTGTAGCTCCGGGGCGTGACGATACCCAGATAGTACGTCATTGCCTGTCTGTTGAGGTCCGGATATGATGAGATATGAGATTTTCCTTATCTATCCGTGTAGCTCCGGGGCATGGCGATACCCAGATAGCACGTCATTGCCTGTCTGTTGAGGTCCGGATATGATGAGATCATTTTCCTAAGTACTTGTTTGGTGATAACTTTTGATATGACAAGTATTATGCTTCCATCGACTTTACGCAAATTTATGTAATATAGTATGTCAGTGACTGATTTAACTTATATATGTTGATGTAAGTAAATTGGATTTCCAAACGAATCACAATAAACGATATAGATGTTTTACATGTTTGAAAAGTCTATTTTGAGATATGTACGAATATTGATTTCTCTGTTATGCCCATGTGTTTATGTGATGTTTTGATATAATATGTTGATATATATGTGTTTATTGACATGGGCATATATATGAATATTTCATTGGCATGAGCACGAAAATGCATTATGTTTTCCATGTTTCCTGGAAAATGAGAAAGTTGATTTTAGCAAATGAGATTTGAAAAGAAAGAAAGATTGTCTTATAGTTTTAGCTTGGATGCTTGAATTCGTTACTGGCTTAGTGGAGGACTCTCCAGATGTTTATATAGTTATGAGATAAGTGGGCGAAGGATGCTTTGCGAGAAGCCCAAAGAGTATGAAAGAGAAAGTTATAAAAGTCAAGAGAGTGTCCTACTAAGCGGTAATCGAATGAAGGTAGCTCAAGTAAGTGGTTTGAAAGAGAATGTGAAAGTTTGAGAAAGATAAAATGATATTTTGGTGGAATTGATTTGAGAAAGAGTAATTCTTTTAAATACATTTATTTTTCAGAAACCAGTATCCACTCACTGAGTTTTATACTCACCACGTTTTATTATATTTTATTTTTCCCCCCACAGGAGATTTGCAGGTACATCAGTCAACCCAGCATAGGTAGTTAGATTTGTAATTGTGACCACGTGATGGTGCTAGAAGCCGTAGATTTAGTATCTTGTTATTTTGAATATTATGCTTTATATTTATAGTTATGTTTTGTATTTAAGGATAACCATTGTATTTGTGTTATATTGAAGTGCTTTGTGCGATATTTGAGATGATGACTGGAGAAGTTGGATTTGAAGTTTGGATGATTATTGGGATATTATTGGGAGTGTTGTTTTGTAAATTGTAATTTCGGAAATGTTGTATTGATAGGGGAGGTTCTGCCGAATTTTCGGTTGAATCCTTAGATAGTATTATATTATTCGATTCGATTTTACGGGATTAGATAGACTCGCCCTGGGGGTGCGGGGCGGGTCGTTTCAGTTGGTATCAGAGCATGGTTATAGATTCTGTAGACTTTACTGTTGTAAATAGAATAAGTTTTATGGTTATTAAAGTCGAAATTGATATTTTGTAGGCACCATCATGAGTCGTCGTAACAATAGACGTGGCCGTAGACGTGGCCGTGGTCGCGGCCGTACTAGGCTTGTAACTGGGTTGACTACAGGAGATGTACCTGAGGGGGAAAATGATCCCGTAGACGAGGGAATAGTTGAGCCTTCAACGCACGAGGTTGTGCAGCAGGCACCAGGAAATGCTCCGAACATTGAGCAGTCGATTGATAAATTGGCTCAGATTGTGAATACAGTGGTACAGAATCAGACTCATCCGCAAGTCGGTCATGCAAACACTATTGAGCGAGTACGAAGTTTAGGGGCAAAAATTTTTAATGGTTCTGGTGATCCACCTGAGGCAGAGTCGTGGTTTATTAAGTTAGAACGTATTTTTGATGTGATGAGATGCTCAGAGGAAGATAGACTTACGTTTGCTACTTTCCTACTTGAGGATAGAGCTTATCATTGGTGGCAAACAGTAGAGCGTAGATACCAAAGACATGCTGCACTTACGTGGGCTATTTTCCGTAAGGAGTTCTACGATCATTATTTTCCAGCGGTCTATCAGGATATTAAGCGGAGTGAATTTCTTCGGTTGGTTCAAGGATCCATGACGGTAGAAGAGTATGAGAAAAAGTTTTTGGATCTTTCTAGGTTTGCCACCTCAGCAGTTGGTGATGAGAGGGAGAGATGCAGGCGTTTTGAGGAGGGTCTCCGATTTGAGATTCGCACAACTGTGACTGCATCACGATACATTGAGTTTGCTGAGCTGGTTGAGGCAGCTAAGAGAGTGGAGCATAGTATTTCTGAGGGACGTAGAGTTCAAGCTCTGAAACAGAAATGTAGCCAGAATTGGGCAGAGGGTGGCCCGAGCAGCAGACCGTCGAAGAGAGGCTCACATATAAATTACTCTGTTGGTTCGCAAAGGAATCAGAGTATTAGTAACAGAGGAGATCAGAGACAGGCCGCCAGTTACAGTTCAGCACAACCATCAGTGGGGAGTCATGTTAGAATTCAGGGGCAATATGACAGGAATAGCGGAGAATACCGTAGGAGTATACAACAGACCTTTTGCTATTCGTGTGGTAGGAACCATCAGGGCCAATGTCGTATGGGAGATAATGTGTGTTATTTATGTGGACAACCTGGACATATTAAGAGGTTTTGCCCTACTTTATCTCAGGATGATGGTTCTGCCCGAGGGACAACCCCTCAGTATCACTCTCATGCAGGACCAGTTCAGAGTCAAAGGGGTGTGCAGACAGGGGGTTCTATATTTAGAGGTCAGGCCACTATTCCAAGTCAGAGAGGTCAACCTGGTCGACCTCGTACTCAGGCTCGAGTTTTTGCTTTGACGCAGCAGGAGGCTCATGTTACACCAGAAGTCATTATGGGTATACTATCTATCTTTGGCCTGATGCTTATATGTTTATTGATCCTGGATCTATATATGCTATTTTTTTTTTCTTTCTTGTGTATTTGTTATGCATAATAGAGTGGGAGCTTAAATTGTTAGATTGCGGTTGGGTTGTTAGTACATCTACCGGAGGGTCACTACTTGCTGATAGGATGTATCGAGATTGCATGATTCGATTGGGTGAGTATGAATTTAAGACGAATTTGATTATTTTAGACATTCGAGATTTCGATGCCATTTTGGGCATGGATCGACTTACATTTCACCATGCTACTGTGGATTGTTTAATAAGTGAGGAAGAATTGGGGTGAAATTTTGTGGTGAGCGTAAATTTTTACCCTCATGTGTCATCTAGGCCATTGAGGCAAGACGCTTACTAAGGAAGGATTGAGTTGCATTTAAGACAAAGGTGATGAATTGAACTGATTAAGCGGATGTGCTAAGTAGAAAGTCTTTCAGCTCTATCGCTCATTTGTGAATGAAATATGTGCCTTTATTGATCGAGTTAAGATCTTTGGGACTCGAGTTAAATACTGATAATCGTGGAGTTTTAATAGCTAACTTTCGAGTTAGGCCAACTTTGCTTGACAAGATTCATCAGATACTAAAGTTGAAAGAGGATGTGCGAAAAGACTTTTACAACTTTTCATCCATAGACTAATGGTCAGTCAGAGCATACTATTTAAATCCTAGAGGAAATGTTACGAACTTGTGTTTTGGAGATGGAGGTTGCTTATAATAATAGTTATCAAGTTAGCATCGAGATGGCACCTTATGAGGCCTTATCTAACAGGAAATGTAGAACTCCCGTATATTGGGATGAAGTTGGAGAGTGGAAGCTTTTTGGTCCCGAAGTGGTTCAGAATATTAATGAGAAGATCAAACTTATTCGGGAAGGACTAAAGGCAGCCCAAAGCAAACAAAAGAGCTATGCAGATAAGCGTAAGCGTGAACTTGAATTTGAAGTGGGTGATAAGGCTTTTCTACGGATATTTCTTTGGAAAAGGGGTATCCCTACTTTTCTTATCAGACATGTAAATTTCGAGGACGAAATTTTTATAAGGGGGGAAGATTGTAATATATGCACCTTGATTTTCTTAATCAAGTGTACGATTTAATTTTTCGTCTTCGAATCGAGATAAATTGAGCACGATTAAGAGCTCGAGTGGTCGGATTTTAGTTTCGTTACGGGTCCGGTATAAGCTTAAACTGTATTAAGCTTTTGTTAAAAAAAAAAAAAAAAAAAAAATCAGGTTTATATGTTTTGGTCGAGGGGAGTTGTTTGGAAATTTTGGATTTTAGAAAGAGAGAGAGAGAGAGAGAGAGAGAGAGAGAGAGAAGAGTTGACCCGAGTTGACCCGTTTGACCCGACCCGGACCCGCGACGTTGACCCGGTCGTTTCTCCCGATTCCGGCCACCTCACCGGCCGTGCTTGGTACCGTTTTGAAGCTTGAGAGACGAGCAACGTATCCCTACCATCCTCGTCGCCGGAAACTGCCTGGAAGGCCGCCGGTTGAAGCCCGAAACCCGCGGCCTAAACCCGTTTTCGTCGCCGTCGATTTCGCCGGATTTGTGGCACGCCACCACTTGAATCTTGTTCCTCAGCTCCCCAGCATCATTTTCCGACCGACCCCGTCACCTGAATCGGCCGGATTGCCGCCGATTTGCTCTTGGAAAACTCGCGGCTTTGGGAGCTCGATCCGCCGCCGTCGCCGCGCGTGGGAGGTCACCGCCGCCACCATTGGACTCAGCGTGGCCGGAACTAGCAGACCTAAGCTCCCCGTCGCCGTTGACTGAAGTCCGGTCACCGTTGACCGGCAGGGGCAATTCGGTAATTTCACAAAACTTTGGGGGTGATTTTGTAATTTATGAAATCAGTGGGTAATTTGGTAATTTGAGGTTAGGGCAGTAAGATAATTTGTGATTTTGAGGATAAATCGGTAATTTAAGTTGTTAAGGATATTTTGGTAATTTTACGCTCCGAGAGTAATTTCATAATTTCAGACATTGTGATTATTTCCGTGATCTGAATTGAGAATACTTTGGTAATTGAAGATTCTACGGATATTTTGGTAAAATCATAATGTTGAGGGCATTTTGGTAATTTTGGCATGTAGGGGTATTTTGGTAATTTTATACATGCGAGAATAATTATTATTGATAGCTATTCGTTTCGAGAAGTATTATATAAGAATAGTTGTATTTCAATTCACGGAGAATGATTATTGTTTCCTTGATTAGGAGGATCCGCGAACGAGAATCAACCCGCGGACGTGGTTGATACCGAGTTTGGACATTGTCACGGTGAGTGGAATATACAAAACTGATTTTATAAGTATATGCCGATTTTATGATACAGTGTAGATTGTTTGAAAGATAAGTATTTAATACTTTAATTTAATGATTTTCTAGAAATTGAAATTTATCCATGTGTTGCGATTTATTGTTATTAAAATGAGTTTGAATATGATTTTATTGTCGCATTTAAGTAAAAGCATGATATTAGAATATGTTGAGGAAAAAGGAAATGAGATTTCAGATGAGATTATCTGTTCATGTACACGTGCGTTAAATGTTATTTGAGAAATTATTAAACAGTACCCTCCCCTCAGATAATATGAGATAAATACAGAGACATATGAGATGAGATAGAGGCCTTTGAGGCCGTCCGAGCACACATAGAGGCTTTGGGCCGTGTGTTTGGGTGCTTTTGCCTTTTGGGGGCTTATGCATGCAGTATGAAAGTTACAGAGATACAGATAAAGAGATATATAAGTTATGAGATATGAGATTTGCCCTGTCTATCCGTGTAGCTCCGGGGCGTGACGATACCCAGATAGTACGTCATTGCCTGTCTGTTGAGGTCCGGATATAATGAGATATGAGATTTATTCTGTCTATCCGTGTAGCTCCGGGGCGTGACGATACCCAGATAGTACGTCATTGCCTGTCTGTTGAGGTCCGGATATAATGAGATATGAGATTTATTCTGTCTATCCGTGTAGCTCCGGGGCGTGACGATACCCAGATAGTACGTCATTGCCTGTCTGTTGAGGTCCGGATATGATGAGATATGAGATTTTCCTTATCTATCCGTGTAGCTCCGGGGCGTGACGATACCCAGATAGTACGTCATTGCCTGTCTGTTGAGGTCCGGATATAATGAGATATGAGATTTATTCTGTCTATCCGTGTAGCTCCGGGGCGTGACGATACCCAGATAGTACGTCATTGCCTGTCTGTTGAGGTCCGGATATGATGAGATATGAGATTTTCCTTATCTATCCGTGTAGCTCCGGGGCATGGCGATACCCAGATAGCACGTCATTGCCTGTCTGTTGAGGTCCGGATATGATGAGATCATTTTCCTAAGTACTTGTTTGGTGATAACTTTTGATATGACAAGTATTATGCTTCCATCGACTTTACGCAAATTTATGTAATATAGTATGTCAGTGACTGATTTAACTTATATATGTTGATGTAAGTAAATTGGATTTCCAAACGAATCACAATAAACGATATAGATTTTGGAGAAAGTCTTAACATCATAAGAGTAAAAGAGTATTATGAAAAGTATAAAAAGGTAAATTACAAATGTTAAAAACTGGTGGGAGAAAATTAAATCAAATTAAATGGTAAATAGCGACAAATCAATAAATCCTACCCATTTGGCCTTTGGCCAAGTGTTGAGCTGCTACAGTTTGAGTCTATTTTGAAATATAAGTACTCAATTTTTTCCTCAATAGAAAATAACTTCATGGAAGTTACCTCAGTCTTTCTCCCACACGAAAAATAAGTAAAGTAGATATTTCTCAAATAGTAATAGAGATATTTAATTTTAATAGTATTTCATAAGATTTATATAAATTAATAGTCTTAGTAGTCAATGGCAAACCTAGGTTGTAGCCCGGTCTAGCTCAGGCAAAAATCATTTGGACCCTTCATTTTCTTTATCAATTTCATACAACAATAGATATTTTATTTTGTTTTTATATATGTATCTAATTCAATTGCTCTTATATTTTATTAATTTTATGTTACAATAGTGTTTTTATTTTATTTTAAAAAAGTCCTTAATTCAATTATATTTTTCTTCAATTGAAATTAGTGACTTATTTTATTACTTGAGTAAATTATATATTTATTGAATATATTAAAAACATTAGGGAGTAAAATGTTATCACTCTTTAATTTATTTTAAAAAATTTAATTTAAAAAATAAAAAAATCGTCACTAGTATTAAGCTACTTAAGAAAACAACATATAGTAACAATTATCAACATTTTTATAGATTTTTTACGTGAATTTTGAGATTTAATTTATTAGATACATGAATTAAGATGAAAAGTTATAAAATAATTTGAGTATTTTGAGGAGCGATGAAAAATCATCAACATTTGGTTATTTAAAGAGAGTCAGAGCACTAGTAAAGGAACAAGGACATCTAAATACATTTTTGTTGAGTTGAGTTGAGTTTATTATTGAAACTTTTGACTAATAAAATTTTTATAATTTAAAAAGATGAATAAATTTAATTGTTTAATTTATTTAAGCCAGGTAATTAAGTACTCGACTTCAAACATTAAAATTTACTTTCAATTTTTAATTAATTATAATTACACGTAATTATTTATTCCAACTTAAAATTATTAATTTATTAGTTAATCCTTATATAACTCTATGTTATTAGAGTTAGATTCCATAATTAAAAAAATGGTGCTTTTAAATTTGAATTGCCTTTGTTTTGTATTCTTTTTATAACTATTTTTTATTAGAGTACATAATTACAAGGATAAAGTTCTTCATATCTCTCCTAATTGATGTATTTTTTTTTTACTTATGAATTTTTATGTTCATTTCAAAATGTAAAGTTTTTAATTTAGCTTCAAATAGTATAAATTCTTGCTCTTATCAATAGTTATATGTTGTAAATATTAGTAGTTTTTTAATTAAATTACCATAGTGGCTTATGTCCTACCAAAATTATTGAATATCAAATCGAACGATGGAAATTAAAAGTAATTACATAAAATGTTGATAAAGTCCTACCTAAATAATTGAATATCAAATTGAAGTTGTTGGGACGTGGAAAGGGCGAGGTTGAAGTGATATGACCGGTGTTTCAAAACGTGAGGGGGAGTTTTTCAATGCAATTTACCGGGCTAGGCACAGTATATTAGTCTTTCAGTATCTATAATCATGACTTGCAGCAAATGATTTGCTTGATACACAGTACACTGAGCACACTATATTAGTGTTTCACTATAACCATGATTTGGAGAAAAGAAGTTGTGTGATACATGCTACTAGCGTTCCAATATTATGATGATTTGTAGGAAAGAATTTGTATGAGAGAAGCTTAATTTCCACCTCAACATGCTCAATTAGGTGGTACCAAAGATTTTTTTTTCATAGCCACTTGAGCTTTAGTATAGTAGTGAATCATTATCCTTAAAATTAAGCATAATTTTGAGGACAATGGTTTGAGTCCTCATAAATTCAAAAGATCTCCCTCAATTAAGTTTGATTGTGTGGAAATATTTGTAAAGTTTTTTTCCCTCGCGGAATGCGAGTAGAGTAGAGGCACTCCGCCTCAGTGATAGTTATTTGTCTGAGCATGTACTTCATATAATTAAATATAATAATGTAAGTTCCAATTATATATCTGATTATAAATATCAGTGTATTAATTTATTATTACAGCAATTATAAATATCTGTTAATACAATAACCTTATCCTTAATCAGTTAAAAAAAATTACATAATGGGGTACTTTCTACTTTGGGATATATTAAATTTAATATTAAAAAATTCAAACCTAATCTTATGTTACGTGGCAGAACATCACACTGGCATTTCTATGCTTTACAATATTTAGACCCACCGATTTTTTAATGTTAAATTTAGTGAGTCCCACTTTAATTCCATTTTACAACTCACTTTTCTGGCAATAGAGCACGAGTGGATTGACCTGCCGTTGGCCTCACACAAGTCGTCCTTATGCAGAAATGTTGTGAGATGTGAGGGATTATTCGTTATTATAAAAATAAAAAACGGGTAAATGGTATACATTAATTATAGTAGAGAAGAAAAATTAGCAATCTTCCCTATCTCTTATATTAACTTATCATAAAAATTACACAATATATCATCAATAAAATTATCTTCATTAATCTCCATAATCTTATAAAAAAATCAATTATTTTTATATGTATTATGAAATTAATATAGATTACTCAAATCAAAATATATTTTAATGAAAAATTTAACTCTTTCAGTTTTCACCAAGAAGATCTATTTGCAAACAATATTTTCAATTTTTCAAACTTTTTAGCTTCTTTTTTTAAAGATGACCTTCTTTACCCATAACTCGATCGAAGAAAAATTGCAGGGAAAATTGTGAAGGCATTTAATATTTTGACTTTTTTAGAAAGTAATACTCCTCAAAGTTTAATTCCTACAAATTAAATAACGAAAAAAAGTTAATTAACTTTTATAAGCTCAATAAAAAATAAGGATAATACTTTATAAAGAGGAACTGAGATATTATTTTTAAAATTGAACATGTCAAGAAGGAAAGTGCCAATCTCTCTTAAATCCACTAAAGTGACTGTGGAAGAAAATACTTTTTCTTTAAATGAAAATAAATCAAAAACCAATGATCATTTCCCACTGTAATAATGGCGTACTTGCTGGAGAAAAATATAGGTTTTTAAATTTTTATAAAACATTTTAAGATCGCTCTCATATAATATATAAGAATTTGTAATCTAGAAATCGTACTTTGAAAATCTAATTTGGCTTTTTTTGCTGAAATGATTTAGGTTCCCAGATCACAATCTGTTACCACCACTCTTATTAGATCACGATCTGTCACCACCACGCTTGTTTAAACATGAACTAGCACCAATGATCTTCCAGGTTATGACTCAGGTTTGATCTGCACTTGACGTGTGGGCGCCTTTATCACTACCAAAGCAACTAGCACGAGAAAATTTTTCTCTCAACAATAGAGAGGAAAATCTTTTTCTCTAATCTATATAAAGTGGCTGTTCTTTTTTTTTTTAGAGAAAATAAACTTTTTTATATCTTCCTTTAGTGAAAACCCTAGGCTCCAAATAATGAAAATCAAAACTCACGTCACTTGCTTTTTCTATAGGGGAGCCACCTTGTAAAATAACATAAGGCCTCTTACACACAAGCTAATTAAATGGAGCCTCCCACTAAATGATATATTTAGGCTTTTGAACCAAATAACTAGTTATCTTGCATATTAATCCAGTAGTGGTGCAGTCAATTAAATGAGATAACCCGGGGATCATTTAGGAACATACAATAGTGGCTTTAACAATTAGGCTTGTAATTAAACTAGCTTAATTATTTAATTCCAAATCTACTCCACTAAAAGATTAGAATTGACCTCCATAATTGTATGCTCAAATAATAATTCGTCCCAAGCTACATTGATTTCTTTTCTGCACAATCCTTTGTACCACATCATTAATTAAATCGATATCTCAACTATCCAATCGATTTAATTACATCTTATTCTTCGATACTTACTGGTATATCGATTCGATCCGAGATCTCTTATCTCTAATGATTATTTTCAATATACTAAATATGTTGACACACTCTGACCAGAGAATTCTATGATCAAGTGCTAAAAATCCATCAAGAGACATGTGTACAAATTCTATATTGTTAACCTATAACTCCAATACTCATACATGCTCCCACCAAGATACCAGGTAATCTAGACTTCAAGTATGTGTCATGCCCATTGGTTACTCAAATGGAATAATAATTACAATAATGAAATCATAATTAACTCAAGATTAAGATTACAGTAAAATTAATGCCTATGAGATTTAATAAGTCTGACAGTTATTACAAAGTTAATTAAATCTCATATGTGATCATGTTCAATGTAGTCGTACTACATCAAAAAATTCAAACATGATTAAGACAAATCATTCAATGAATTCATTACAGTCTATACCTAAATAAAATACCTAACTTTATTTATCAGCTGCAAACTAAATTTATTTAATCATAAGGTAACTTATATTTATGTCTTCTGTGAATCCACATGGTGATCACATAAATATATATAATATGATTAAATGGACTTTGATCAAAATATTAATGCAATAAGAAATTTGAATAAAATACCTCATTAATTTTATTAATAAAAAAATATTTATTATAATTAAATAAACACATATACTTTTAAAGAGCATATTTTTCCAACAATACCATCCTTAATAAACAAATAAACAAACAAATGACATAATGGCACATTAGTTCCTGTTAAAACTTATTTTTACCACTTTAGTTCTTGAAAATTTTTAATAACTCATTTCAACCAGTTTTTTAGTCAAATATTAGTAAAAAAAATACACTGTTGAAGGATAAATGTAATCTTTTCATTAAATTTTTAGACCTGCGTAAATTAATTAAAACTAGTTAATATAGCTAATTAAGATGTAACTTTTATCCTTCAACCATGTGTTACCGAACCATCGTAGAAGAAATGAGGTACTAAAAAATGTATTTGGGCTAAATTGTTGAAACATGTTCAGTAAGCGACTGAAGTGTCACTTTTCCTAAATAACTTGCCACAGTAAAACTGAAATGAGAAGAACCAAGCCAGCTGTGGGATGAGCTTGCATAGGAGGCATTATTGGAGTTATAAGCTACTCAAGTTATGCAGCCCAGCAATTTATCTATTTTATTTCAGAATGGGGTACGATCCCACGAGATTTGAGTGCCAGGCGAAATAATTTGACTCAAATTTTATTACGTGGAAAGGGTACGTTGTGTTGTCATCAAGTGCATAAAACCCTATTACTACATAATTTCACCAACAAAGTAAAAAAAGAAAATATGCAAAAAAAAATAATAATAAATCAATTTCCAGAAAATGAATGAATTGGTGTGAAAAATAAATTAATTTTACGAACTTCTCTCTCGCGTGGTGTTTGGAAATTGCATTTAAGGTTAGGGACTTTCAATATATGCCTTTTCTATTTATATATCAACCATCCATATTATTTTTCCCAATTTATAAAGGGTGCATCTAGAAATTTTCAATAGTACACTTCAAGTAAATAAATTCATGGCTAAAATTACGTCATTTCAAGCCATGATAATCTTTGTCATGACCTCATTGGATTGCAGTACAAAATGACGCATAATTTTATAAGATTTGAACTTAAAATGAACATAATTTCAATTCTTAAAACGAGAAAAAAAAGTACATGACATATACCTGATATTCATCGTTAATTCTCGGTTTTTTTTTTTAAAACCAATGTGTTGTAAAATCATGCTTCCATGATACATTCTTTACACAACAATATTCAATATACATCATAAAATTCAACCATTAATTCTCGTTTTTTTATATTATATTTCTTCCGCCCCTCCCCCCCTTTATATTTGTCTGTACAAATTGCAAATTTTATGTGCAGTTTGACAAAAGAGAGGACACATTCCCTCTACTATTTGTTAAGAAAGCTCACAATTGTAGTGTAGTCAGTAGAGCAGAGGATGATAGTAGCAATATCAATCAGGTACCTGTTGATGATGTGGCACGCCTTGTCATGCCTGGTGATTATGAAATTATGTGTACACGTGATTAATTAGTTGAAATTGTTATATTTGCTTACTATATTCTGTTAATAGCCTTAGTTAGTTATAACAGAAATTTAGCTGAGCTTCAGCACTTGTATATAAGGAGCATTTCACCACACATTATGTGTGTATTGTGATTAATGAAATGCTGGAAGTTTCTCAGATCTGTTTCTTAATTCTTCTTCATTTTCTCTCGTTTTCTAAGTAATCAAACACCTTTTTCAATCTTCAACTCTATTGAATGCCTAGCTACATGAAGAAACACCAAGTATCAGAGGAAGAGGCTGCAAAGGCGTTGTGTTTAGAAATTGCAAATGCGTGAAAATTTCATTTAAAAATTAGAGAGTGGGCAACAAGAGTAAAAATTAGTCTTCATTTTTAAATTTGAAGGTAATAAAATTTTCTATGAAATTTTCACCCACGCTCTTCATGTAGAGAGTGTTACATGGCAGCTGCAAAACTTTTTTGTCTCTGTTCACGACCAATCAATTCGCTAGGCGCTGCTGAGAAGATCGAACACATCGCCATCATTAACCATTACTGGAGCCACCACGAAAATTTTGAAGTGAAAGAAATGGTTCAATTTTGAGCTACAAGCAATAGTAAAAAATCACTACGAGAATTGGTTCAAATTTTGAGATAGAAGCCATAGCAAAAAACCACTACGAGAATTATGGTCCATTGCGACCAATAAATTCGTCACAAATAATATATAATTTGTTGCTAAAAAATATGACAAAAAAATACTGTTGCAAGTTCATGACAAATTATTAGCGACCACCATATAATTTGGTCGCAAAATAACACTTTTAACAACGAATATAGTGTTCGCTAAATATCATTTTGTTTATGTTGAAGTGTGAGCTTGAAACTGAATTTTAGAAGGTGGTGATATGTCGATTTGTGGCCTCGACCATGTATGACTTGTCAATCGCTGAGTCAAATAGGAGAATATGAAATCCACATAATAACAGTCATTTCTAGTAAGTAAATCACACGTGATTTCACTTGCTCTATATTGGCAGTCGTTTTGATCACTAATTTGAAGGGCGAGTTAAGCATGTGATTGAAGGTTGTTAACTGATAGTTACAAGGCAGGAAAATGCTGGGTTTGTTATATAACAAACCTAGAACGCAGCTAGCAAGTGGGAGACTTTTCTATAGTCTTCAAGATTTGTGTATATAGTCTCAGAGGCTATAGTTACAATTAATTTGAAAAGCTTGTATCTTCTTCTTGAGACTTGGAGCTTGTTCTCTGTGATTGAAATAAGATTGCTACTCATGTTTTTCAGTGGATGTAAACTATTTCCAAACCGAACCACTTTAAGTTGTGTCTCCAGTTTACTTGTTTCTGTATTCAGTTTTTGCTTGTGATTTGTTTGTTATTTCTAAATCATCAATTAAAGAGTTTAGTCAGATCTTAGTGATTTTAGATTGAACTTTTATCGGTCTAGAATCAACAATTTTAGTCTTAGTTATTTATTTTATGACCACTTAATTATCAAAATTTTATATTTTTTGTGTACTTATATTGGTTGCAAATTATAATTTCTTTTTAAAAAATAATATTATGTTTTCATGTAATGTGTTGGAATTCATTTTATTTAAACAATTAAAATTTTCTTTAAGAATTTAAAACAATAATAATAACATTATGAAAGTAGAAGAATTAATTTAAATTAACTTATAATTAATTGTAATACACAAAAACTATCACAAATGAGATTGTAGTATTTAGAACAATTACATAATAATCTTTAATAACAATGTAATATTACAATTACATGATATTCATAAATTTCTTCATTTTGTTCATCTTTTTGCATAATGATCCTCAATGTTTAATTCCTACAAAACAAATAAAGCAAAAAAGTAAAATAACTTTTATAAACACAATAATTAAATAAAATGTATAACATGAATAAGATGAATCAAGGGGAAAAAAGATTAAAAAGATTATAAGAATAGAGAAAGAATGAGAGTGAGATTTAAGAAGACAAGAGGACTATATATATATTAGAAATGTTTTAATACAGAATTTTAAAGTGCAGAAAAGTCCAAGAAAGTTTTAAAATCTCACATGTTTAAAACTGTAAGCCATTAAAACTATGCGGTTTTAAAGCTTTCCCGCACTTTAAAATTTCGGACCAGAAAATTACTCTATTCTTATATATATATAAGTAGAGTTTTGTGATGAAATCTATAATTTCGTCCCAAATTTTTTTTAAATAATTAATTTTAATTACGTAATTCGGTAAACTTTTCGCCAAAATTTTGATCTTTTGTGACCGCATTTTAAAGTAGTTGACACCGAACTAAAGATAAAATAATTTTTTATTATTAAAATAAACCATAATACAGGAATAAAACCTCAGTATTTTAGAGGATTACAATAGGATACAGAAAATTCACCACTCAAAGATAACTTGCAAGAGATAACTAGACTCTTTGACTCAACAAAGCTCACCATTCAACAGGATTACAAAGAGATATGGATATTCACCACTCAAAGATGTCATATGAGAGATATAAAGCCCTTTGACTTACCAGATCTCATTATTCAAGAGTATTATAAAGAGATATAGATAGTCACCACCCAATATGATTTCCTACAAGAGATATCGGGCTTTTTAACCTATCACTTCTAAGAAATTCACCCAAGAAATAAAGAGTTACATAAAAAGAACTCTAAACACAAAAGCACCCTTTTAAGTTACGTCTAAAAATCACGCACTCATCTTAAAATTACTACCTATTACCTTTATATAGACAACTTGAAATATTCCTCCAAGCTTAAGATATGATTGTCATTACAAATCAAATCAAACTTAAATTGAAGGTCTTAGCTATAATAAATCAGAGGAGAGCAAAGCAAAACTTAGTTTATTTTCAAGGTTAGTTTCAACGGAAAATTTAAGTTGTCACCACTCATTTAATTATATTATCATGTAGAAAACATCAAATCAAACACCATAAAGTTTATTAAACTCTTGACTCGCAGAGATTTCCAGTGATATACATGCACTTTCATGATTCTAGATGAATTGATACCAATTAATTCACAACTTTCAACCTTATGCAAAATTCTTATAGTTTTGACCTTTACTATCTATATCTTGAATATGTTTAAGAAGAGAAGTTCAAATTTGATTCCATAAAGTCCTTTAAAACCTAAACATATGTTGCTTTGTAATAATATATAATTCATAATTATTAACTCTACAACGAAATAGTAAATGTGAAAAATTGAAGTGATAATCTTGTGCTTTGCTTCTTTTTGATTAAATTTGAAAACACTTATGTCACTAAATATGCCAATTTTTTTTATATTTTACGGTCACATTTAAAGTAGTCGTGAAAACACTACAATATAATATTGGTCAAATAGCGTAAGGTTGGAAATATAATATAATCTTGTGCTGTGCTTTCCTTTTTGACTAAATCCGAAAACAATTTTATGTTGGTGGTCACTAAATATGCTAACATTTTTTATTCTTTTGCAGTCACATTTATAAGTGGTTGTGAAAAAACTATAATATAATATTGTTAAAATAGTATAAGTTGGGAAATATACCGCCAAAAAATCTAACATTTTGCCGTGAGCAAAATAGTCGCAAACGTTACATATTTTGGGACAAAAATTGTATTTGGTCATAAAAAGAAAATAAATTTCTCATGTTAGACAAACATTTTCTACTACGAATAAGAATGTGGTCGCTAAATACTTAAAAATTAAAAAGAAAAATAATAAACTCTTTTGCGGGCAATCATAATCTGGTCGCAAAAAACATATATATAGCAATAAAAACAAATTTAGTCGCAGAATATACAACATTTCAGACAATCTTATCTTTGCTCGTGGAAAGTGACATTTTGCGAGTCAATTCTAACCGTCTAAAGAAAATTTGATTGCAAAGACCTTAATTATTTTAGTGAACATTATTGTATCAGCATGCATATTCAGTGAATCAATGGCCCCTTGAGAAAGAGCTGATTCAGATCTGACGCCATAATGATTTGAAAATATTATGAAAAACTTTAAATTTATTTGTTTTCCTTGTATACAAACGTGAGTTATGGGGGTCCATATACACTAAGGATCCTTTGATTTATTGTTGCCTAGTAGAGTGTGCTTCTGCGATTCAAACACAGGAAACTATCTTTAGGAAAAAAATATTTTTCCTCTTTCTGATCTCTAGCTCTTTCTTTAGCCCTTGTTACATGGGATCCTAAAAATGGCATGCATTGCCCTTCTTCTTCTTCTATTGAATTTAATATTTATAGTCAAATATTTGCAACAAAATTCAACAAAAGGCGGCGCCGACCACAAATTGTTTTTAACACCGACCCCTGCACGTCCCATTCAAAGGTGGATATGCATGAATAGAATGAACAGTCTTCTTGAGTTTTCCATAAATAGAGCAGAGGTGTTTCAAGGTTTCTGCAACCTATTATTGAATACAAACCTTTTTCTTTTTTCAATGATCCTGGCTAACGATTCAGTACAACATTAATCAATTTAGATTTGGCTTCGCCTTGGTTTGCTTAAAAAAAAAAAAAGTAGATTTGATTTGTCTGTAAGGAAGATGTCTACTCCAGTTCCAACAGTTGTTGAAGAAACTGTTCGTCCGATTGCAGGTTTTAGTCCTACTGTATGGGGAAACCATTTCCTGAAATCTACTTCTTAAATTAGGAAATCGGAATAAAAAATTAGAATCATTTACGACATTTACTTCATAGAATAGAGGCAAAAATGAGAATTAAAATTGTAGAACCCACCTAAATTTGAAATGAAGAATGGAAAATTGATTTCCAAGGGAGGTGGTGGGAATCAATCTCCCATTCCCATGATTGATCATTTTATCCCCCATAAAATTAAAAAGACCTATTTTGTCTTCAATTAAAAAAAATTATAATTAATTAATTAGTATATTATAATTAATTAATATACTAATATAATTAATCAATTATTATAATTAATTTATATATTTTGAATTTATCATCATCGATGATGATGATGATAATAAAAAATTCAAAATATATTAGTAATTAGAATAATCAAATTATTATTTTTATTATTGTTATTAATGATAATTAATTAATTAATTAAAATATTAATATTAGTTGTTGTTGTTGTTATTATTATTAATGATAAATTTTTTACAGTTAATTGAAATATTATTAACAATAATTAATGATAGTAATAATTTTTAATAAATAATCATAATAATAATTATGACAATGGTTCATTAAGCATATTTTAGTAATTTGTTATAATTCAACTCATTTCGATTTCGACTTTAAGACAAAGTAAACACATTAATAGCAATTCAAGTAAACACATTAATAGCAATTCATCTCATTCTAATTCTGATTTCTATAGTTCAAGTAAACAACCATTTTTTTTATTCTCATTCCAACCCATTTTGATTCTAGTTCATTCTAATGTCAGTCCATTCTTATTTCAGTTTAGTAAATGCACCATTAAATTATACAGTTATCCTAAACCCTAAACCAATCATATATTATCCAGCGATGCTTCTGGGGAAAGATGATGATATAAATGGGAAAAAAAGAGAGCAGCCAATCATACTTATTTCGAGTACTACTTAAGTAAAAAAATAAAAATGATGAGAGAAAAAATTTCCTCTTAAAAATTATTAAAACATGATAATATTTCTAATATCACCAAGTTACCTACGATTTAGAATGAATTAAATTTACTATTAAAAATGGGCACGGTAAAATTTTGATATAAACATTTAGCCATTGATTGCATTAAATTCAATGATAACGAGAGTAAATGATCAGTTGATAACATTCAGGGGTTGTTTTTCTTTTCATCGCAAAACAAATTTTGTTTTAGATTTTATGAAACTATTGATTATTTAACTGGTAAAACATAATAATGCATGTAACAGTTGGAAGGTCATCGATGTAAAAATTTTACTTTTCAATGTTTCTATTTATTAAAACGAATAGCTTAACATGTATGATTAGTACAATTTTAGTATTTAGTAAATTCTTTTAAAAATCACTTTTGACAATTTTTTTTTCTGTAACAAGTTATGAAAATCCTAATCAAATCATGCCACATTTTTAACTTACATTTTTTTATAATGCTTATCAAAGATGTAGCTAGGTTTTTGATCAAACTAGGGCACATTTAAAATCAAACATGATTCAAGTGCTTGACTACAAGTGTGGTAAACTCTTATTTAGGGAACTGAGTTATGGCTGCACAACCTCCAAATGAGAGCTTGTCATGTGCACAGTCGTTCTCCTTATAGAGCGTGACTGCTTGCATCTGATTAATATTCTATTTAAAATATAATATGCTTCTAAAAATTTAGATAACAATTATAACATTGCAACTATATATTCATTGATAATAAATTTGCTTACCAAAATTGTTCTTGTTAAAGACTTGATGAGATTTTATGTGTTGAAAAGAATGTATGATAGTGTCATCACCAATATAATCAAAAATATATTTTCTAATATCCAAAATTAAATTATCGTCACCAATATAATAAAAAATATATTTTCTAATATCCAAAATTAAGTTATCACTTAATTTGTTCTTAAAATCTTTTACTAATAACAACAATATTCGTATAGCACAACACAAAGAGCAAATATGTATACATGATAGAATTAGGCATTTTTGAACTAGATAAAAAATTATTAGAAAATTTAAAATTAGAATTAACTAGACTTACAACTTATGGATCAACTTTGAAAGACTGAATAATTGAAGGAAAGTACTTTTGATTTAGAGAATTGGAATGAAATCCATGCATTAACTTCTTGACAAACAATTAAAGAAAGTGTGTTTTTGATTCAAAGCGTTGGAAAGAAACCCTAAAGAGAAAAGATCAAAGTTAATTTCTTTTGTTTTTAATTTTTTTTAATTTATGTTGTTCAAGTTTCGCTCAAGATTCAGGCACAGGCAACATAACCAAAAGAGAGAAAAGGGACTTAATTTCACTTGCGTCAAATGTTCCTCATTCTTTGATGGAAGAAAAACTCTTAATAGTCTATTGTTTATTTAAGTTTCACGATATTTTAGTAGTTGATCAAATTATTTAGAATTAGACATTTAATCTAGGGACAATGTGAACTTTTTAAAAATCTATGAGGTGATTTCATAATTTTTTAATTCAGTTGGGTAATTTCTCAAACTATAAACAAAGTACTTTATTTTAACGATTACGAACGAAGAAAAGGAAAAATCGAAAGCAAGCTGGGGGCACGTGCCTCAGCTGGTCCTATACTAGATACCTCCCTGATACTTATACCGATCGTAGTGAGATAATTTATCCAAGACGGGTTGATTTTTGCAGAAATATAAAAGTAAACAACAAAGAGAATCAATGAACGCCATACAGACACGAAATGCAACAAATGGTTCTTTATTTATTGAAAATAAGGCAGTTGTTGTAACATATGCACTTTGATTTTCTTAATCAAGTGTACGATTTAATTTTTCCGCTTCGAATCGAGATTAATTGAGCGCGATTAAGAGCTCGAGTGATCGGATTTTAGCTCCGTTACGGATCCGGTATAAGCTTAATTTGTATTAAGCTTTAAAAAAAAAAAAAAAAAAAAAAAGAGCTGAATTCTATAAATTGGACGGGAGGAACTGTTTGCATTTTTTGGAATTTGAGAGAGAGAGAGAGAGAGAGAGAGAGAAAGAGAAAGAGTTGACCCGAGTTGACCCGTTTGACCCGACCCGTTGACCCGCGACCCGCGACCTTGACCCGGCCATTTCTCCCGATTCCGGCCACCCCACCGGCCGTGCTTGGTACCGTTTTGAAGCTTGAGAGACAAGCAACGTACCCCTGCCGTCCTCGTCGCCGGAAATTGCCTGGAACGCCGCCGGTTGAAGCCCGAAACCCGCGGCCGAAACCCGTTTTCGTCGCCGTCGATTTCGCCGGATTTGTGGCACGCCACCACTTGAATCTTGTTCCTCAGCTCCCCAGCATCATTTTCCGACCGACCCCGTCACCTGAATCGGCCGGATTGCCGCCGATTTGCTCTTGGAAGCTCGCGGTTTTGGAGAGCTCGATCCGCCTCTGGTAGCGCGCGTGAGACGTCACCGTCGCCACCATTGGACTCAGCGTGGCCGGAACTATCAGACCTGTTAACATATATGTTGTCATAATATTGATTTTGATGATAACAAATCACATGTATTGAATAAACAAAGATTTACAAATTGTGTTTTTATAATAAGAAAATGAGGCTATGAAATCAAAATGTTTTGGACTAAAATAAATGTGTTTTAAACCTTTAATATTGTTATGAGTTTCGGATTTGGACCTATTTGAATCTATTTATATGTTTTGGGTCATATTATAAGTTATGAATATTTTGGACTAAAGTGAAAGGTTTTGAGAACTTTGAAAATATGGGTATTATGTAGAAAAAGACCTTTGTGCGAAATAGTAAACTCTTTGGGGTCATATCATAATTTCAGAAAGTTTTGTGGTTAACAAAGTAATTTTTAGAATTTCTGAAAATGGACCTATTTGCAAAGTTTTCTATCGTTTTGGGTCATTCTACAGTTTGAAAACGTTTTGAGGTCAAACTGTGAATTTGAAAAATAATTTCACTGTAGCAATCACTGTATCACTGTAGCTTTCACTGTAGCAGTCACTGTAGCAAACGGCTAACCGTTTATTTTTTAACGGTTAACCGATAACGTCCAGAAAGCTTGTTTTGTCCAGTTTTGTTAAAATGATGATTCTGGAACAAAACGGTGAACCGTTTATAAGTTACCCTTTAACCGTTTATTTTAACCTTTAACCGTTTATTTTAAGCTTTAACCGTTTATTTGAAATTTGGCCCAACGGTAACATTGACTATCGCAAACGGTTAACCGTTTATAAGTTACCCTCTAACCGTTTTCGGGCTGACAAGTGCATAACGGCTAGTTTTCAAGCTCAAACTATATAAACTCAAATCCAACTCATTTTCAAGCTCTCCAACAAGCAAAAAGAAAAAGCACACAAGATATCTTGAGCCTTCAATTTGTAAAACACAAAAGATTGAATCATTTCTTGTTCTTCATTTTTGAATATCTACTCATTGAGTGAGTTTCATTGTAATCTTCATTTATTCATCTCAATTGTAAGAGGTTGAGTGTGTGAGACACTTGAGTGAAGAGATTGGGGATATAATCTCTTGTTGTAAAGGTTCATTGACACCTTGAAGTCAATTGTAATCCGTTGAAGCCTTGGAAAGGCTTGGATAGTGAAATCCTCAAGCGGGTGAGCTTGGAGGCGTGGACGTAGGCGGGGATAGCCGAACCACGTAAAAATCATTGTGTTCGTTTTTCTCTTCCCTTACTCTTTTAATATTGTGCTTGATTGAATTTATTGTTTTTGATTTGATTAAGGCATTAGATTAAATTGTTGTGTGGATTTGCTAGGAAAAGTTTAAAATTCCAATTCACCCCCCCTCTTGGGTTGCACACTTGTATTTCAAGACCTAAGCTCCCCGTCGCCATTGACTGAAGTCCGGTCACCGTTGACCGGCAAGGGCAATTCGGTAATTTCACAAAACTTTGGGGTGATTTTGTAATTTGTGAAATCAGTGGGTAAGCTTAATTTGTATTAAGCTTAAAAAAAAAAAAAAAAAAAGAGCTGAATTCTATAAATTGGACGGGAGGAACTGTTTGCATTTTTTGGAATTTGAGAGAGAGAGAGAGAGAGAGAGAGAGAGAAAAAGAGAAAGAGTTGACCCGAGTTGACCCGTTTGACCCGACCCGTTGACCCGCGACCCGCGACCTTGACCCGGCCATTTCTCCCGATTCCGGCCACCCCACCGGCCGTGCTTGGTACCGTTTTGAAGCTTGAAAGACAAGCAACGTATCCCTGCCGTCCTCGTCGCCGGAAATTGCCTGGAACGCCGCCGGTTGAAGCCCGAAACCCGCGGCCGAAACCCGTTTTCGTCGCCGTCGATTTCGCCGGATTTGTGGCACGCCACCACTTGAATCTTGTTCCTCAGCTCCCCAGCATCATTTTCCGACCGACCCCGTCACCTGAATCGGCCGGATTGCCGCCGATTTGCTCTTGGAAGCTCGCGGTTTTGGAGAGCTCGATCCGCCTCCGGTAGCGCGCGTGAGACGTCACCGTCGCCACCATTGGACTCAGCGTGGCCGGAACTATCAGACCTAAGCTCCCCGTCGCCGTTGACTGAAGTCCGGTCACCGTTGACCGGCAAGGGCAATTCGGTAATTTCACAAAACTTTGGGGTGATTTTGTAATTTGTGAAATCAGTGGGTAATTTGGTAATTTTAGGTTAGGGCAGTAAGGTAATTTGTGATTTCGAGAATAAATCGGTAATTTAAGTTGTTAAGGACATTTCGGTAATTTTACGCTCCGAGGGTAATTTCGTAATTTCGGACATTGTGATTATTTCCGTTATCCGAGTTGAGAATAATTGGATAATTGATGATTTAACGGGTATTTAAGTTAAATAATGATGTTGAGGGCATTTTGGTAATTTTGGCATGCAGGGGTATTTTGGTAATTTTATACATGCGGGAATAATTATTGTTGATAGATATTCGTTTTGAGAAGTATTAAGTTTACGGAGAATGATTATGTCGTTTCCTTGATTAGGAGGATCCGCGAACGAGAATCAACCTGCGGACATTGTTGATACCGAGTCTGGTCATCGTCACGGTGAGTGGAATATACAAAACTTATTGTTATAAGTATATGCCGATTTTATTATACAGAGCAATATATTTGAAAAATAAGTATTTGATGCTTTAATTTAATGATTTTCTAGAAAATTGAGATTTATTATTATGAAAATGAGTTTGAATAATGATTTTATTGTCGCATTTAAGTAAAAGTATGATATTAGAATTGAGTGTATTTGAGATATGTTGAAGAAAAGGGAAATGAGATTTCAGATGAGATTGTATGTTTATGTACATGTGTCTTAAATGTTATTTGAGAAATTGTTAAACAGTACCCTTCCCTCCAGATACAGAGAAACAGTTAATATGAGATGAATACAGAGATACAGATGAGATGAGATAGAGGCCTTTGGGGCCCGTCTGACACGCATAGAGGCTTTGGGCCGTGTGTTGGGCGCTTTTGCCTTTTGGGGGCATATGCATGCAGTATGATGAGTACAGATATACTGATATGAGATACAGACAGCTGTTGAGATACAATGATACAGATGATACAGATGATATACAGGCCTTTGGGGCCGTCTGAGTACACACAGAGGCTTTGGGCCGTGTGCTTGGACTAGATTGATATGATGAGATAAGAGATTTTCCCTATCTATCCGTGTGGCTCCGGGGCGTGGCGGTACCCAGATAGTACGTCATTGCCTGTCCGTTGAGGTCCGGATATGATGAGATCATTCCCCTGGGTACTTGTTTGATGATAACTTTTGATATACAGTATTTGATATGACAAGTATTATGATTCTATCGATTTTACGCAAATTTATGTAATATAGTATTTCAGTGTCTGATTTAAATTAAATATGTTTATGTAAGTAAACTAAATTTCCAAAATAATCACAATAAACAATATATATGTTTGACATGTTTGAAAAGTTTATTTTGATATATGTACGGACATTGATTTATATGTTCTGCCCATGTGTTTATACGATGTGTTGATGTGATATGTTGATATATGTTTATGGACATGGGCATATGTATGTGTGAATATTTCATTGGCATGAGCACGAAAATGCATTATGTTTTCAGTAAAATGAGAAAATTGATTTTATCAAATGGAATTTGAAGAAAGAAAGATTGTTTTACAGTTTTAACTTGGATGCTTGAATTCGTTACTGGCTTAATGGAGGACTCTCGAGATGTTTATATAGTTATGAGATAAGTGGGCGAAGGACGCATTGCGAGAAGCCCAAAGAGTATGAAAGAGTATGAAAGTTATGAAAGTTAAGAGAGTGTCCTACTAAGCGGTAATCGAATGAAGGTAGCTCAAGTAAGTGGTCTGAAAGAGAATGTGAAAGTTTGAGAAAGATAAAATGATATTTTGATGGAATTGATTTGAGAGAGAGTAATTCTTTTAAATAAATTTATTTTTCAGAAACTAGTATCCACTCACTGAGTTTTATACTCACCACGTTTTTCTTTTATCATATTATTTCCCCCCACAGGAGATTTGCAGGTACATCAGTCGACCCAGCATCGGTAGTTAGATTTATAATTGTGGCCACGTGATGGTGCTAGGAGTCGTAGATTTTATATTTTGATATTTGAGATTTGTGATTTGTATTTACGGTTATGTTTTTGTATTGAGGATAACCATTATATTTACTTTTATATTGGAGTGATTTGTGTGATATTTGAGATAATGATTGGAGAAGTTGGATTTGAAGTTTGGATGGTTATTGAAATATTATTAGGAGTGTTGTTTTGTAAATTGTAGTTTTGGAAATGTTGGATTTACAGGGGAGATTCTGCCGAATTTTCGGTAGAATCTTTAGATGTTATTATATTATTCGATCCGATTTTACGAGTTTAGACTGACTCGTCCTGGGAGTGCGGGGCGGGTCGTTTCAGTTGTTAAGTGAAATAATTATGTAATATACATGAACCTAACAGTTGTTATTATTAACTCACATATAATTTTTGTTATATATTTATTTTTATTACTAGTAACAACTGTTGAATTGATATATATTACATAATTATGTAATATAATAAGCTCCTAAAAATAATGCGTACCCATCAACAAATCCATTTCAATCTGACTTAGATTAATGGTTTGGGCAACTTTTACATTATTTAATATTTATACACTCGATTTTGGAATATGATTACAGCTAAAAACAATGTTAGAAAATCAAAGGCTCATATTCAGCTGACAATAGAGATGATGTTTATCACGTTATCTGATTCAGGATTTTCGCCAAGCCAGAACTCAGTCCCAGTGGTCAATTCTTCCATCTTTTATCGTTTCGGGAAGATTTTTTCATTTGGTGAAAATGATAGATGACACAGAAAGTTCATCACACATCGAGCTGATATCTTGGCCTGATCTCAGCCTCTCGTTGTACCAAATTGCAATGGTTGATCCAAGTAAGATTTCATTGCCTCTCCGGAAACAACAGAAAGATATTATTGGTTCCTTTTTTTTTTTTTTACCCTGATATTCTTGCTTTTACTAGTAAGTTTCATTGTTGGGTATTATGTTACCCATATTTTTCACGCTTCTTGGTTCTTCTTAAAAGTTGAAGTGAAATAGATTGAAGACGAGAGTAAATGTCCGTTTTACTCTTATATTTTGTGTCAATACTTGCTTAGTATCTATATTTTAAAAAATACCTCATTTATTTTATTTATCATGTGACATTCATGTATTTATTTTTTTCTTTTTTTAATATAACTCTTACTACAATTTTAAAATAATATTTAATATCTTTCCAATAACTAATCTTGCTAGTAATAATTTATAAAATAAAAAATTTATATTTATTTTATTTTTATATTTTATTATATGATTGATATAATATCTTAGAGTTATTATAGAATTTCTATATCTATGATTGAGAAACTGAATATAAAGAGCAGAAGTCTTACCGAGTTCAAGCTGACATCTACTGACTTTTCTCTCTAAAGTTTAAAAAAGGAAAAAACTCGAAGATAAGAGCAACTTAATAAATTTAATTTTTAAGGTAATGTCATTTTCAAGTTAAAAAAAATAGATTTAAATCCGCACAACAACCTAAACAAGAGGACAGTATCCCGCTTAGGGAGAAGCGAATGCGACAGTGGCTCATCAGAGGGACTGTCGCTGGCACTACACTACAAATACACACGCGTAACACATTTTAGTTTGTCTTAATATTCATATGATACATGTTCCTTACACATTACAGCATGTGCGCACGAGCGCACACCTACATACGTATGGCTGACTATACATATCGGACAAGTCTGGTAATGCAATATTTATAATTTATACAGAACTCTGCCTGTATATATCACCTTGAAATCAGAAGCAGATTTCAGGAAATGGTTTCCCCATAGAGAAGGACTAAAACCTGCAATCGGACGAACAGTTTCTTCAACTACTGTTGGAACTGGAGTAGACATCTTCGTTACAGACAAATCAAATCTACTTTTTTTTTTTTTTTAAGCAAACCAAGGTGAAGCCAAATCTAAGTTGATTAATGTTGTACTGAATCGTTAGCCAGGATTATTTTAAAATGACAAAGGTTTGTATTAAACAATAGGTTGCAGAAACCTTAAAACACCTCTGCTCTATTTATAGAAAACTCAAGAAGCTTGTTCATTCTATTCGTGCATATCCACCTTTGAATGGGACGTGCAGGGGTCGGTTTTAAAAACAATTTGTGGTAAGCCCCGTCTTTTGTTGCAAATATTTGACTATAAATATTAAATTGAAGAGAAGAAGAAGAGCAATGCATAAATTTTTAGGATCCTATAGTAACAAGGGCTAAAGAACTAGAGATCAGAAAGAGGAAAAATATTTTTTTCCTAAAGATATTTTCCTGTGTTTGAATCGCAAAAGGCTCCTTAGTGTATATGGACCCCTATAACTCACGTTTGTATACAAGAAAAACAAATAAATTTAAAGTTTTTCATAATAATTTCAAAGCATTATGGCGTCAGATCCGAACCAACTCTTTCTCACGGGGCAATTGATTCACTGAATGTGCATGTTCACTAAAATAATTAATGTCTTTGCAATCAAATTTTCTTTAGACGATTAGAATTGACTCGCAAAATGTCACTTTCCACGACCAAAGATAAGATTGTCTGAAATGTTGTATATTCTGCGACTAAATTTGTTTTTATATTGCTATATATATGTTTTTTGCGACCAGATTATGATTGGCCGCAAAAGAGTTTATTATTTTTCTTTTTAATTTTTTAAGTATTTAGCGACCACATTCTTATTCGTAGTAGAAAATGTTTGTCTAACATTAGAAATTTATTTTCTTTTTATGACCAAATACAATTTTTGTCCCAAAATATCTACCGTTTGCGACTATTTTACGCTCATAACAAAATGTTATATTTTATGGCGGTAAATTTCCCAACTTACACTATTTTAACAATATTATATTATAGTTTTTTCACAACCACTTATAAATGTGATTGCAAAAGATAAAAGAATGTTAGCATATTTAGTGACCACCAACATAAAATTGTTTTCAGATTTAGTCAAAAAGGGGAGCACAGCACAAGATTATATTATATTTCCAACCTTTATCTATTTTAACAATATTATATTGTAGTGTTTTCACAACTACTTCAAATGTGACTATAAAAGATAAAAAATTTTGGTGAGGGTAAATACTTGTTTTGTCCTTAGATTTTGTGTTAATACTTGCTTAGTATCTATATTTTGAAAAATCTCATCTATTTTGTTTATTATGTGGCACTCATGTCCTTATTTTTCTCTTTTTTTTAATATAACTCTCACTACAATTTTAAAATAATAGTTAATATCTTTCCAATAACTAATCTTGCTAATAATAATTTATAAAATAATAATAAAAAATTTATATTTATTTTAATTTTATATTTTTTTATATGACTGGCATAATACCTTAGAGTTATTATAGAATTTCTCTATCAATGGATTGGGAAACTCTATATAAAGAGCAGAAGTCCTACGGAGTTCAAACTAAGTAATTAGTTCCTTTGGTTTGAGTGTGAAAAAGAAAAAAAAAAAAATGTCCGCTCAAGTTCTAGCAACGGTCTTCAGTTCAACGGAAAAAACTGTTCGTCCCATTGCTGGTTTCCATCCTAACTTATGGGGAGACTATTTCCTGACCCTCGCTTCTGATTGCAAGGTAATTAAAGACGGATCTAAATAACTCATTAACTACCAGCTAGCTAGCTAGCCACGTGTGTGATTAATTCGCATAGAGACTAATAAGTATTAATTAATTGTATTGTACACGCATGCATTGCAGACAAATGATACTACGCACCATGAGGAATACGAAGCGCTGAAGCAAGAAATCAGAAGCATGATAACGGCTACGGCAGATAGACCTGCCCAGAAGTTGCAATTGGTTGATGCAGTCCAACGCTTGGGTGTGGCCTATCACTTCGAACAGGAGATAGAAGATGCACTGGAAAAGATTTATCTCGATGACTTTGATGATAACGATGATGTCGATCTCTACACTGTTTCTCTTCGTTTTCGACTGCTTAGGCAGCAAGGATTTAAGGTTCCATGTGGTAAGTAACCCTATTGCTTATAGCTAGTCTGGGTCTCCATAGTTTCTGCCAATGACGTACGTACTTTTTTTTTTTTTTTAATTAAGGCCACTTACGTAGTAAGTTCTTGCAACTTTTAAAAAAAAATACTAAAAAAGACTTGTTATAACATTTGTCAGTGTTGGATTTGAGCGGTCAAAAGAAAATAATCATATAATTAAGTAGATTTTAACGAAAATATTTGCACAACAGCGACATCTTCGGGTATGTTTGAAAATATAGGAACTAAGTAGTTAGCAGAAACTATCCCTAGCCATTTATACATGTATTATACAAGCTGATGTCAATGTAACTGAGCATACTAAATGTTTTACTAAAAATATCAGATGTGTTCGAGAAGTTCAAAGATGATGAAGGTAAATTCAAGGCATCATTGGTGCAGGATGTTCATGGCATTCTAAGTTTGTATGAGGCAGGACACTTGGCCCTTCGCGGAGAAGGGATATTAGATGAAGCCATTGCTTTCACTAGAACTCACCTTCAGTCAATGGTATCTCAGGATGTATGCCCCAATAATCTTGCTGAATAAATTAATCATGCTCTCGACTGTCCTCTCCGCAGAGCCCTTCCAAGAGTGGAGACAAGATTTTTCTTGTCTGTCTATCCAAGAGATGGTAAACACGATAAAACTTTGTTAAAGTTTTCAAAGTTAGACTTTAACCTTGTGCAAAGAATACATCAGAAGGAATTAAGTGCCATCACACGGTAAGCTCTTAATCCGCGCCTGCGTTATTTTTTACTTTAAATTTAACAGATACATTGATTTGCTCTTTTAATTAAGGAAAAGATTTTGAAAACATACAAATCTCTTTTCTGTTCATTTAAAATTCGAGGAAAAGATATTTTCATTGTCTTCCTTCTTGTTCAATTATTGTGGGAAATTGTCACTTTCATTCTATAATTCTTAGTTTTTACTACTGACATCTTTACGGTTTTCGTATGTAACAGCCCATTACCTGTTCAACGTAAACTACTCTTTTGGGGCTTTGCCCTCCCCTTTTCTTTTAGAAATAAATATAAAAACAAAGAAAAAAAATCGATTTTGAAGAGATCAATGTAACAGCAAGAAAATTTTGAGTAAATTTTAAAATTATGAGGACAAACCAGACGTTTAGCCGAACCCAAGGACTATAAGGACATTTAGCCAAATGGTTTTCGAAAAGGTTTAACAAGGGAATACGGATCGATTCTCTCCTAGACTTTGCTAGTTTAATGAGTGATCAAGATTGAGTTTTGAATTTTTATATTGATCATCAACCAGATTTTTTCACTTTATTTATAATTAAGTCAACTTTTGTCACTAAATTTGGAAAACTAAGAGTAGCTAGGAAGTGGAGAAAAGAAAAAACTAGTAG
Source organism: Citrus glauca (assembly GCA_029633175.1). NCBI lineage: Eukaryota > Viridiplantae > Streptophyta > Magnoliopsida > Sapindales > Rutaceae > Citrus > Citrus glauca. The sequence continues at coordinate 32,327,085 of JAQOOD010000001.1, read as the reverse complement.
AGGATTCTAATAAAAGTAGGCAATTTAATTTCTCATTTATTTTTCCCTATCTAATTTTAACAATCTTACAAAATTTCACACAATGGCCAAAAATTCTCTTCTCTTATTTATGATATGGATCATACTGTGTATAATTCTAGTGAGCAATAACCTAGTTTTTGTCTCTCCTTTTTTATCTTTTAAATTGCTTAATGCAAGCGAGTTTATTAATTAGTTTAGCTACCAATTAGATAATTTTAATATGAAATATTTGAATTTCAGGTGGTGGAAAGATTTAGACTTCACTACAAAGCTGCCTTATGCAAGAGACAGAATCGTAGAGTTGTATTTTTGGATTGTAGGGACGTATTTTGAACCAAAGTACACTTTAGCAAGAAAAATAATAACCAAAACAATTTACATGGCATCTATCATAGATGACACTTTCGACGCTTATGGTTTCTTTGAAGAGCTCAAACTCTTTGCAGAAGCAGTCCAGAGGTTTAAAATATTTTGCGATCTATATAAATATAATAAATGATTATTATTATTATTTTAAATTTTCATTCACACGATATATTGCTTCGTATTCAGGTGGGACATTGGAGCCATGAATATACTTCCAGAATACATGAAAGTGCTTTATAAGGCCCTTTTAGATACTTTCAATGAAATTGAGCAAGACTTGGCCTAGGAAGGAAGATCGTCCTACTTACCTTATGGCAAAGAAAAGGTAGACAATTAAGGGGTAAATCCTCAATTAGTCTATGTAGTTTAAAAAGGGTAAATGCTTGAATAGTCCCCATATATATATATATATATATATATATATATATATATCCAGTTAAATACCCATTTAGCCCTCATATTCTGAAAAATTCTCAAGATACCCTTGTTATTGGATATGTGACACTCTCATATACCCTCATTTTTTGTTGTCTTTTTTTTTTATCTGAACCACGAGGTGGTCTTGAGTGGGCCCCAACTGTGAGAAGCACCTTTAAGCCCGTACCACAACGCAAACTAATTTTTACTTGCACCGGATAGGCCCGTAAGGGGTAAAGTGCTAGCCAAAGTGGTGACTCCATACGAAAGCGGAGCTTAAACCCCTGACCTCTCTTAAGGAATGAGAGTGTCTAATCACTCTTATATACCCTCATTTTTTGTTGTCTTTAATGATAATACCCGTACTACCATTTTGGAGATTGATTAAAAAATTAATCCATTATTGTTTCTTAGCAAATTAACCAATAATTTTTCTTGTCTTTTGTAAAAATTATTAGACCGATAGTGTTGAATATTTCATTGAATTGGTTTGTGGTGCTCAGATGCAAGAGCTTGTTCAAATGTACTTTGTTCAAGCCAAGTGGTTCAGTGAAGGTTATGTTCCGACATGGGACGAATATTATCTGGTTGGACTTGTAAGTTGCGGCTACTTCATGCTAGCGACAATTTCCTTCCTTGGCATGTGTGATGTTGCAAACAAGGAAGCTTTTGAATGGATATCCAAGGACCCTAAGATTTCAACAGCGTCATCAGTTATCAACAGACTTAGGAATAACATTGTTTCCCACCAGGTAGCACACTATAAATTAGTTAAATTATCAATTCTCCCTTAGATCATGACTATTTATATTTGGATTTGAATATAAAGTTGAATTGAGCTGTGCTGAGCTTTTTACGATCTTCTGTCATGCGCGTATTTACACATAACAATGTGGTTTTATGTATTGTCAATATTAGATGAGACTGATGTCATGGACTTTTAATAAGAATATAATTATCTAATAAATTTTCTTTATTATCTATGTGTGTAGTTTGAACAGAAGAGAGGACATATTGCCTCAGGAGTTGAATGCTACATTAAGCAGTATGGTGTTTTAAAAGAAGAGGTAGTTACAGTTTTTACAAAAGAAGTTGAGAATGCATGGAAAGATATTAATGAGGAATTCCTGAAACCAACTGCTTTTCCTGTGGCTTTGATTGAGAGACCTTTCAATTTCGCATGTGTGATTGAATTTCTAAACAAGAAGGGTGATTGGTACACTCATTCTCATGCGATTAAAGACCAGATTGCCGCAGTGCTCAGAGACCCTATTACCATCTGAAGAGTTATAAGTATTTCTGTCAGTTACATTTCATGGTGTTTTTAGAATAAATGGTGTTTCTATCAAGGGATTGAGTTACTCTTCATTTCCTGCTGTTTGGGATAAAATGTAAAAGAGATTGGGTTGTCGTTGATCTCTGATGTGCCGTGTGCGGAATAAATTGTATTTTGATCCACTATTACAAAAATGCAAAACAATGACACATACATTATGATGGTTTCTTTTAAAAATCATCATTAAAAATATTTAATGACGGTTATTATATGAATAGTCATAATATATAATATTTATAATGACGGTTCTGTTATAAAACCATCATTAAATGTCATGCTAAAATATAATTTTACTTTTAATGACAGTTACTTGTAAAAATGGTCATTATAAATTTCAAATCTATTATATAACCGTCACTAAATATCAAGTTATTATTTTTAATGACGGTTTATAAAAAAAATATTACATATTAAAATATTACTTTTAATGATGGTTTTATTATATAACTGTCATTAAATATCAAGTTATTATTTTTAATGGCGGTTTATAAATAAAACCGTCATTAAAAGTCATTACATATTAAGATATTACTTTTTATGACAATTCTACTATATAACCGTTATTAAATATCAAGTTATTATTTTTAATGACGGTTTATAAAAAAAATATGCAGAGTTATTGTGGTGACACTGCCTCCGCTATCACGTCGGTTTAAATTTTCTAGGTGCTATCTTGAAAATGTTGGTGAGATTGTTGCTAATGATATTCTAAAATTTTGAATTCAGGGTTATTGTTTCACCACAGTGAGTTGCTTTCCCAATTTTTGCAATTCTTTCCTCTTAATTTGCTTAGAAATATTTGCTCGTTGGATTTATTTCCTCTTCATTTATAATCTATTTGGTGATTTTGTGTTGTGTAGCTTGTACCTCAGTCTCTCCTTTTCCTTTCATAATATTATAAAATATGTCGTGCACTTTGGCCTTTCGTTTCTTGATTTTCTTGGTTAATGAATTTGCAGAAAGAGTTAATTATAGGTAAGGGGGTAGAAAATCACATTGACAGATAAAGAGGATTGATCAGCAAGTCACATTTAATATACTAAAGGCTATGAGAAACCCTGATGAAGTAAAAGACTGCAATTTCCTGAGTTTAATGGATTTTGTTGTAGCAGACAGAATGGATAGATGCTGCAGTAAGGCATTTGACAAAGTCAATACCTTTGATGGTATAGAAGAGGAAGATGTTGTAGCAAATCAGATAGATTGGATGGAAGAAAAGCAATCTGATAGGCACACTAGGTTTATGGAACATCTGAATCTTTCAGACATGAAAGTACAAATAACTTTACCATCTATTGAATCACCTCATAGTCTTGAATTAAAATTGTTACCTTCACATTTAAAATATGCTTATCTTGGTCAAAATAATACACTCCCTGTAATCATCTCTTCTACTTTGGATGCAGGTCAAGAACAAAGTTTAATAGATTTGCTTGGAAAATACAGAAGAGCAATTGGATGGACAATGGCAAATATAAAGGGGATAAGCCCATCAATTTGCATGCATAAAATCCTGCTAGAAAATTACTCCGGCAATTCAGTTGAGCACCAGAGAAGGTTGAACCCTATCATGAAAGAAGTGGTGAAGAAGGAAATCATCAAATGGTTGAATGCTGGAATCATATACCTAATATCAGACAGTTCATGGGTAAACCTAATACAATGTGTTCCAAAGAAGGGAGGAATAACAGTAATAGCTAATGAGAAGAATGAACTTATTCCTAAAAGGACAATAACTAGATGGAGATTATGTATAGATTATAAAAAGCTCAACAAAGCCATAAGGAAGGACCATTTCACACTTCTATTCATAGATAAGATGTTGGACAGACTTGCTAAAAAACAATACTATTATTTCTTAGATGGGTATTCAGGCTACAACTAGATTGTTATAGCTCTAGAAGATTAGGAGAAGACAACATTTACTTGTCCTTATGGAACGTTTACGTTCAAAAGAATACCTTTCGGGCTATGCAATGCTCTACCAATTTTTCAGAGATGTATGAAGTCTATATTTTTTGACATGGTAGAGCAGACTTTAAAAGTTTTCATGGATAACTTTTTAATTTTTGGAGAAACATATAATGATGGTTTGCACAACCTGGAAAAAGTTCTTAAAAGATGTGAGATGACCAACTTAATACTCAATTGGGAAAAATGCCATTTCATGATGCAAGAAGGAATAATGTCAGGTCACAAGGTATCCAAGGATGGCATTGAGGTAGACAAAGTCAAGATAGGGGTTATAGATAAACTGCCAGCTCCAACTTCAGTAAAGAGTATTAGGAATTTTTTGGGTCATGCTGGATTTTACAAAAGATTCATTAAGGATTTTTCCAAGGTGGCTAAACCATTATGCTTATTGCTGGAACATGATAAACCCTTTTACTTTGACAAAGATTGTCATCAAGCATTTGAAGAATTAAAGAAAGCTTTGATCACTGCCCCAGTAATCATATCTCCAGACTGGACTTTACGATTTGAATTGATATGTGATGCTAGTGACCATTTTGTGGGAGCAGTATTAGGGCAAATAAAGGATAAGGTTTTTCACTCCATATACTATGCAAATAAAACTCTTATTCAAACTCAAATCAATTACACTACTACACAGAAAGAATTGCTAGCAGTAGTATTTACTTTTGACAAATTCAAAGCCTACTTGGTGGGCACTAAAGTGACTGTATATACATACCATGCAGCCATCAAATATTTAATTTCAAAGAAAGATGCCAAGCCATGATTAATCAGATGGATCTTATTGCTATAAGAATTTGATCTGAAAATTAAAGATAGAAAGGTGACTGAGAATCAAGTAGCAGATTATTTGTCAAGGTTGGAAGCAGACACAAGTACATTGACAAGGAAAGACATCGCTAAAACTTTTCCTGATGAACAGTTGTTGGTGGTACATCAAGCATAGATGCTGCAGCACTCAGAATCTCCATGCCATGCAGATTTTGCTAACTATTTAGTAAGTGGATTGTTATCACCCGAGCTGAAGTTTCAAGAGAAAAAGAAATTTCTTCATAATGTTAGAAGCTACCAATGGGATGACCCACATTTATATAATTTGTGCCCAGGCCAAGTAATATGAAGATGTGCTGCAGAAGGAGAGATTCCCCATATATTGGAGTCATATCATGCTGCAACATATGGAGGACATTTTGGTGGTCACAGAATAGCTACTAAAGTATTGCAATCAAGTTATTACTGGCCAACTATTTTTAAAGATACTTATGAGTTTGTTAAATATTGTGACAGGTGTCAAAGGACATGGAATATAACTAGTAGATATGAAATACCATTGACCAACATACTGGAAGTGGAAGTTTTTGATGTCTGGGGAATATATTTCATGGGACATTTCTCCCTATCATTTGGGAATTTATATATCCTTATTGTTGTGGATTTTGTCTCTAAGTGGGTAGAAGCTGCAACATTACCTACCAATGATGCTAAAACAGTGGTGGTTTTTCTTCAGAAAAATATTTTTTTTCCATATTTGGCACTCCCAGAACAATTATTAGTGACGAGGGTACACATTTTTGTCACAAAGTCTTTGCTACAACAATGATAAAATATAGAGTCAGACACAAGTTAGCTACAACATATCACCCTCAATCTAATGGTCAGACTAAAGTGTCCAACAAAAAAATTAAAAAGATCTTAGAAAAAGTGGTGAACTCAAGAAAGAAGGATTGGTCTTTGCATTTACATGATTCTCTATGAGCCCGCAGAACAATATACAAAACTCCACTCGGCATGTCTCCTTACCGAATTGTTTATAGAAAGGCTTGTCATTTTCCACTAGAGCTAGAGCATAAAGCACATTGGACACTGAAGAAATTAAATTGGGATATTCATGCTGCAACAGAGCAAAGAAAGTTTCACATTTGTGAGCTTAATGAATTACGGCTATTTTCATATGAAAATGCAAGAATTTATAAAGAGATGACAAAACACTGGCACGACAAGCATATTCAACACATGCAATTTAGCCTTGGACAATTAGTATTGCTCTATAACACAAGACTAAGATTATTTCCGGGAAAGCTCAAGTCATGATAGTCTGGCCCGTTTAAGCTGCTCAAAGTTTATCCTCATGGAGTTGTTGATCTTTTAGATGAACAAACAGGTCAAGAATTCAAAGTTAATGGACATAGGGTTAAGCACTATGTACATCCAGCAGTAGATTGTTCAAAGGAGGTGTTACTCCTTAAAGAACCCAGCTATTGAGCAATAAAAGAAGGTCAGGCTGAAGGACCTTAAATCAAGCGCTTCATGGGAGGCAACACATTAGGGAGACAACCACTTCAAACTAAGTTTGATATCCTTTGATTTTGTAGACAGCTCTCCCTCTTTACCATCTTATTTAATTTTTTTTAGCCATTTACTTTTATCCTTTTACATTATTGCATTTTTTATTTTTACTTTAATTTGATCTTTTTTCTTTTAATAATTTTAGAATTAATTTTAGTTTGAAGTAAGTGTGACAATTGAATTCCATATTGACAAATGAGAGTGTATGATGGCAGAATGCAGAGGTGAGCCACATGTCATAAGTTTTTAGTGTGGAGTATGTATCCGTTGTTTGAACAAGCGAATGGGTACTGCAGTAACTAATTTTACCGTTATAGTAAATTAAAATCTGGAGCTTTTCACTTACCGTTGGAGATAAAATCATGACAGATGGATGAATGGATTTGGATAGAAATTACAGAAACAAATCTTCAAAATTAAAACTTTAATTTCACTGGCCGATAATTTTAGGGATATGCACATTTAATTCAAATATTTTATTCCCTCAATTATCTCTAGTTACCGTTTTTATCTTCAAATTAAAGTCCATTATAAAAAGGAGTCACTGTGCTTAGTGCTCTACTCAATTATTCCCTATCTCCTTCGCAAACACAACTCTAACAATTATTAAACTCCTCTACTCTTTTCACTCTCAGGCACAATAGCTTCAATTTGTTAATGCAACAGCAATGTCGAGATATAAGAAAATAGCCAGCTGCCTTAACGATCCGTCACGCTTCTAGAGTTACCACACCGAAGAAAAATATGAAGAATTTATATAGCCGCGTAAGATTCTGGAAGAGAAATAGTTTCAATTTCCAAAACAACTCACTGGAATTGTACAAATAATTCATAATGCTGCAACAAAACGAGGATGGTTAGAGTTTGTAATCACCCTCGTGATCATGTGCTTCAAGTAATCAAAGAATTTTACGCCAATTTGGTAAGCCCTGATCAGTACAACATTTTGGTAAGAAACACACTTGTTCTATTAGACTCCCAAGTTATAAATGCTTTTTTATAATTTACCAGCTGAAATTAATTATGATTATGCCAAGTTGCGTGATAAATTGACCCCGAAAAAGTGGACTACTATTTTCGCAACTCTTACCATAGAAGGGGCATCATGGGCTAATGAGGAGGGGCGTGTAGTTAATATGATAGATTTGAAATCTATTGCTAAGGTGTAGGTGAAATTTTTGAAATTTAGGCTTATGCCCACCACTCACACTACTCTGGCTTCGCAAGAGAGAGTGGTTTTGTTATATGTCTTTGTTTGAGGGCTTCCCATAGATATGGGTAGCATCATTACAAAAGAAATCCGAGAGTCGGCAGCCAAGACTCACCGAACTACTGCTTTGTTATTTCCCTCACTTGTCACCAGCATTTGTGTAGTTTCAAGTGTTCGTCTTGACACCATTAGATGACCATGTTAAGAATGATGGTGCCTTTACAACACGTACAATTGAGAGAGTTACTGGTGAGAGTGCTGGAACAACCACTGACCCAGCGGCTGTAACAGGAGTAAGACGAGTTATTACCTTAGAACAAACCATCCAGGCACTTAGCACCAGTATCACGCAATGTGTGGAAGCTCAAAAGAGGGAAAATGGTCAGTTTTGGAGTTATCTGCAGCACCTGGATAACCAACTACACCAATTTGCTTTATACATGAAATGCACTCACCGAAACTTCCCTGAGTTACTGCTCCAACAATATAATTTTGACACCAACACCACAAGTGCTCTAGCAACAGCCAGTGAAGAAGCCACTACTTTAGATGAACCAGCAGAGGAAGCTGCCACTGAGCCACAAGCAATAGACGACTAAGAAGATGCTGAACCATCTGACCCACCTGAGGATGAAGGTGACAAGTCTGAGACTAATAGCTCACCCTCAGAGGCAGAGGAAAATTTAGAGAAAGAAAGCGAGGAACCAACCATCCAAGCCCAGCCCAAAACTAGAAAAAAAAACACATTATTCAATAAGAAGTGGAAAAAGACCCTGAAGAGGAGCCCTCTATTCCAGTCCTTGCGAGCAAGGGGAAGGACAAGGGTAAAGCAAAAATGGCAATACCTCTAGACTCTGCAGTTGAAATAGAGCAAGTTGATGCTGAGCTTGCTGCAGCAGCAGCCAAAGTTATGCCTACGTCTGAGCAAGCCAAACAACTTTTGGCGATCATTGCGGCCATCACATTTGAAGGGCAGGCAACTGATGCGACAACTCCAATTCTTCATCAGCCAACTCCTAGCTAACTTGTTCCCACCAGCCCTCGTTAGTCCAATAAAAGAAAAGGCAGTACTTCTAAAGGTCCTGCTATAGCAACCCCATCCACAACTCTTCTCACCAACCCCGCGACGAAAAAGACAAAGACATTACCAGCTATTTCCACACAAGCTTTACTAAAAGATAAGCTGCGCAGTGCATCCAAGAAGCATTGATAGCATCCCGTCATGTGCTGCAATCATCACTACAGGGGAGTATTCTTTCCTTACTAGTTTTGTTCTTATAAAAAAAAATTTATTTGTCACTCAGTGTGGTATTTTCTAAAGTCTTCCATATCTTTGTCCAGTTGTGTGCATTTGTTTTGTATGCTTGTGAGGACATAACATTTCTTAAGTTTGAAGGGTTGTTTCCAAATACATGTATTTATATATGTGTTGTGTAAAGCTCTGTTATCTGTTATTTGTGTATAAATTTGAATACCTAATGAAGATAAATCAAGTGTTATTTAGTATTTATGAGAATGCCAAGTAAAGATAAGTTATAGATGAAAGTGAAATTTTGTCCTGACACTTAGACTTTGGTTGAATTGTATGAGATTGCTAGAGCAAAGCCAAAATAATAGAAAAGATCCTAAGTTTGACGGGAAAAGCAAGTTTGATGAACTGTGATTTTTATAAAATACAATTTGTTCCAATTGCTCAAGTTGCTGAGTTACCAGATTTAAGTATGTACCCTATATGTAGAATTGTGTTCAAAGGTAGCAAGAGTTATGAGCAATGTTGTAGATAAAATTACATTATAGTTACTACTGTAGCAACTCTGAGCTGGCATGGTTTGAGTAATTGGGTGTCATCATTACAATTAATTGACATTCACATGAAAGATAAATGTTATAGTGAGGAGGTTGAATATTTTCTAGTTTGTCAAATCCTAAAATTGTCACAGTTGAGTATGTGAAAGTATTGTTACCCCATTTATGAATGAAGTATTCTCACTGCTAAAATTCATGCAGTCCCTTAGTGATGTTATAGCATATCTAGAATTCAACCGAAAGAGCACATACACACTATGGATAGAAAGAAGCTTAAGTCTAGAACTGATTTACGATGAGCATTTTGTATGATTGTGATTGTGATCTGAAGGTGGAAGAATCCTTGCAAGTTTGATAAAAGAGCTAAAGTTGTGTGCATGTTTGTTTACGGGAAATGTTAGTATGTGTCATTACTTGAGGGCAAACAATGATTTAAGTTTGGGTGTGTGATAACTTTAGGAAATGAGAGTTATTACATCAATTCTAAACTTGAATCAAGGTCACTTGGAGAACAAATAAGGTGTTTTTATTATATTTTGGTTACCTTTTGTATAAACATTCATTTTAGTTGAGTCTTAATAAGTTTTGCTTGAATCATAGTAATTTGTGCTAAAAACAAGTTTTAAATTATAGGTTTTAAATTTGTGAGAGGATGTTGAGGCATTAGAAGAGCAAGATGAAAAAGGAAGATAACCACAAAAGAAGTAAAGCACAATCAGAAATAAGGCAATGTTGCAGCAACTGTTAGTGCAACCAGTGCAATAGCAATCTGGGAGCAATGCGGGAGAAAACTTAGGCGCGGGCATGTTTCCTAATTTAAACATATGCACGCTCATAGACTTTGGTTTAACCTAATTTGTAATATAAAAATGAGAGGTTCACTACAAAGAGGAGAAGGCGAGGAACTATCATTAGAATAATTAGAAAGAACGAAGAAGAATAGGAGAATTAAAGAGTGTTGTTTCAGCAACAGTGAAGAATCGTGCAGAATTACTTGGCTTTGACTTTCACCGTGCTCAACTTATATTTATCTTCTTCCCTTAATTGATTTGATGTATTACGAGACCAATATGTTTATGTTTATTTTTCTCATCCAGATTATGAACTAAATTTACTTGTAGTTGAGTGAAGAATAATCCAATGGGTTCTTGACTGTTTGTATATGTTGTTATGATATTGCTGTAGCATTTTACTCTAATAGATTTTATGAATATAACTGTTATTTTGGTTGACCACCCATTTAATAGTTTTAGTTAAGATAGAGCAGCAAAAGGGCATGTCTTAACGGATATTATTAGAGTATTACTTGTTCCTAAGTCAAGTTTCCTGGATTAGGTTATCCTGAATCCCATAAGGGCAATACTTGAAGTTAAGATTTGTGACACTCTAGACATAGATGTTCACCTTGTAGGGTAGAAAGATTAAAGGTTATAATACCGTACCATAAATATATGAGCAACTGGTCATTGTTAGTAAATTTAAATGTATGAGATTTCCAACATGCGATGGCTGAGAATGCCGGTTTATTCTGCCCGGTGCTGCAGCACTTATTCTAACAACTAGTGCTAATTTAATAAACAACAGTCACCCCAATAGGAGAGTTTGATCATTCAACTACTATATTTTCAATCGATTCTTAGACACAGTTAATCTAGTTTATTTCATTACAGTATTGTGTAATTTAATTCTTATTTCAATTATTGATTACGATAGAAATTATTTGACAATTGTTTATTTTAGTTTCAAGTTGAGTTGCGTTATTGTGAGTACTATAGCATTTTGAATAACATCAATCTCTGTCGAGATGATCTTGAATACTTATTACTTTATTACTTGTTGTGTATATTTGCACATTGGCATTGATAATTATTGCTTATAAAATTTACCAACAAAGGCCCATGGAGATACTTGATGACAAGTGGAACGAGGTAGATGGCAACGCCATTTCTGATTTATACTTGGCACTTGCAGACGGAGTATTATCCAGTGTGGCAGAGAAAAATACAGCGAAGAAAATATAGGATACTCTTACCAAATTGTACAAGGCCAAGTCACTACACAACAAAATCTTCTTGAAGAGGAAACTTTATACTCTTCGAATGACAGAATCTACAATAGCGACCGACCATATCAACACCTTAAAGACTCTATTTTCACAACTCACAACGTTGAGTCATAATATAGAGGACAATAAACGTGTAGAACTTCTACTTCAAAGTCTACCAGATTTGTATGATCAACTCATTATCAACCTGACGAACAACAATCTGGCGGATAGTTTAGTTTTAAACGATGTTGCAGCCTTCGTATTAAATGAGGAGAGTAGGTAGAAAAATAAGGAAAATAGACAAGTAAGTTCGCAGCAAGCGGAGGCGCTATCGGTGACGAGAGGGAGATCAACGAAACGTGGCCCTAGTGGGAGTCAAAATCATGGTAGATCAAAATCCAAAAGTAAGAAGAATGTTAAATGCTACAACTATGGCAAGAAAGGACATGTCAAAAAAGACTGTTGGAATAACCAGAAGAGAAAAAAGGGCAAAGAACCTGAGTCATCAAATGCTCAAGGGTGTGTAGCAATTACTTCGGATGATGGAGAAATTTTCTACAGCGAGGCAATAACTGTTTCAGAAGGCAGAAAATGACTATCTGATGTCTGACTTATAGACTCAGGAGCTACCAGGCACATGACCTCTTGGAGAGAATGGTTCTGCACATATGAATCTATCTTAGGAGGATCTGTATATATGGGTAATGATCATGGCTTGGAGATTGTTGGTATTGGTACTATCAAAATAAAAATATTTGATGGCATAATTCGCATAATTGAGGAGGTACGACATGTCAACGGCCTAAAAAAAATCTATTGTTTTTGGGACAAATGGATAGTCATGGGTACAAAACTCATTTGGATAATGAAATTATGAAGATTGTTAAAGGTTCTCTTGTATTGATGAAGGTAGAAAAGATCGGTGCTAATCTATTCATGCTTAAAGGAGAAACACTACATGAGACTGATGTGTGTGTCGCATCAAATGGAGAAGAATCAATGATATTGTGGCATCTCAAACTTGGCCACATGTCAGAACAAGGTTTGAAGATTTTCTCTGAGCGAAAATTATTTTCGGGGCTCAAATCAGTAAGTTTACCGTTTTGTGAGCATTGTGTTACAAGTAAGCAGCATAAATTAAAATTTAATAGGTCTGTTGCTAGAAGTAAATGCATTTTAGGCTTGATTTATTTTGATGTCTGGGAATCATCAGATATATCTATGGGAGGTACAAAGTACATGGTTACTTTTATTGATGATTATTCTAGAAAATATTGGGTGTATCCAATTAAGAAAAAGTCAGTTGTATTTTCAGTGTTTAAAGAATGTAAAGCGTGGGTGGAACTTGAATATGGTAAAAAGATCAAGTGCTTAAGGACAGATAATGATGGAGAGTATACAGACGGCGAGTTTCTTGCTTTTTGTAAGTAAGAAGGCATTTAGAGGCAGCTCACGGTGGTATACACTCCTCAACAAAATAGAGTGGCTGAGCGGATGAATAGAACTCTTACAAAATAGATAAGAGCTATATTTAGGACTGCTGGTCTACTCAATTCATTCTGGGCAGAAGCAGCTAAAACTGGCTGTTATATAGTAAATCAGTCACCATCTACAGTAATTGGGCTGAAGACAGTGAGAGTTGTGGACTAGAAAGCCAGCTGATTACTCCTACTTACATGCATTTGGACGTCCTGTGTACGTGATGTACAATGCCCAATAAAGTACAAAGCTGGATGCAAAATCTAAAAGATGTATCTTTTTAGGATATGCTGATGGAGTAAAGGGTTATCGTCTGTGGGACCCCACTGCCCACAAGATCGTTATCAGCAGAGATGTTATTTTTGTAGAAGATCAACTGCAAAGGAAAGATAGAGATATTAGCACTGCAAAAGAAAAGTCAGAGACTATGCCCGTATGTGTGGAAAATAATCTAGAAGATTCAGATTCTTTTGAAGTAGTACCAGAACATGAAGAATAAGAACCAATCAAGTCCGAGGCTCTAGAAGTTCGTTGGTCAACTCATGAGAGATGACCGACAACATGACACTCGGAGTATGTCACAGAGATCAACGTTGCATGCTGTTTTTTAAAAATGGATGAAGAGCCTTCAACTTTCCATGAATCTTTAAACTACTCAGATGTTACTTTGTGGATGACAACAATGCAGGAAGAAATTGAAGCTCTACAAAAGAACAAAACATGGGAACTTGTACCATTACTATATAGAAGAAAAGTCATTGGTAACAAATGGGTCTGTAAGATCAAACATGTTGACAATGACCAGTGGAGCGGTATCTTACAAGACTTGTGGTGAAAGGATATGCTTAGAAAGAAGGTATTGACTTTAACGAGATATTTTTTCTGGTGGTTCGACTTACAACAGTCAGAGTCGTCTTGGCGATGTGTGCTACACTTGACTTACATCTTGAGCAGTTAGATGTGAAAACTGCATTTCTTTATAGAGAACTTGAATAAGAAATATATATACTCCAATCAGAAGATTTTACAGAAAGAGGCAAAGAGAACTTGGTTTGCATGTTGAACAAATTTCTATACGGTCTCAAACAGGCGCCGAGGTGTTGGTATAAGAGATTTAATTCCTTCATCATGAGCATTGGATACAACAGACTCAGTTCAGACCATTAAGCATATTACAAAAGGTTTGAAGATAATGATTTCATTATTTTGCTGTTGTTTGTAGATGACATATTGGTAGCAAGCCCTAACAAAGATTAAATCCAAGAATTGAAGGCACAGTTGGCTAGGGAATTTGAAATGGAGTACTTAGGACCAGCAAACAAGATTCTAAGGATACAAATTCACCGAGACAGAAATGACAGAAAGATTTGGCTTTCACAAAAGAATTACTTGAAGAAAATCTTACGGCACTTCAACATGCAAGATTGTAAGTCAATTTCTACCCCAGTTCATATTAATTTCAAATTATCCTCAAGTATGTGTCCTAGAAATGAAACAGAGAGGAAGAAGATGTCTCGAGTACCTTATGTATCAGCAATGGGAAGTTTGATGTTCGTTATGATATGTACTAGACCAGACATTGTACAAGCAGTGGAAGTAGTTAGTCGAATATGGCGAATCCTGGTGGAGAGCATTGGATTATATTATAGAGGATCATAGTTTACTGTCAGGGGCTATGTGGATTCAGATTTTGCAGGAGATATTGATAAAAGAAAATCCACTACTGGCTATGTGTTTACACTTGCGAGAGCAACTGTAAGCTGGGTTTCAAAACTGCAGATCGTTGTGGCCTTATCTACAACAGAAGCAGAATACATGGTAGCTACACAAGCTTGCAAGGAAGCTATTTGGATACGAAGTTTATTAGAGGAGTTCGGGCACAAACAACAGAAAATTCTTGTGTTTTGTGACAGTCAGAGTGTCTTGCATATTGCAAGGAATCCAACCTTTCATTCCAGGACAAAGCACATAGGAGTTCAGTATCACTTCATTCGTGAAGTAATGGAAGATGAAAGTGTGGATTTGCAGAAAATTCATACCAAAGAGAACCTAGCAAATGTTTTAACCAAGCCAATCAATGCTGATAAGTTTATCTAGAGTAGATCCTCTTGTAGCCTATCAGAAACGTAAGCAACATGATAATGGCAAAACAGAAAGAATGATATGGAGATTGATTGATTCTCAATCTAATCTCCAAGTGGGAGAAATGTCAAACAAAGTGGCCATCTGAATGGTATGAAGTAGCCATCTAGATGGTCGGCAACAACTTTGTTTGGAGAAGAATTTGCTAGCAAGTTTGAAAGAAAAAGAAGCACACGACTTTGACAAGAAAAAAAAAAAGGAAGAAGAATGAAGAAAAATCAAAGGCGGTTTAAAAATATAATAATATTTTAATAGCCAATTTTGGCTATATAAATGGAGCTCTTCATTTGGTTTTAATCATCCAATTTTCTAGAGAGAGCCAAGAGTTTTGTAGAGCTTAAATAATAAAAGCTCTTGAGTCTAGTGAGTTAGAGATTGGGTGTATTGGGATACTGGAGAGTGAGCTAAAATATTACAATACTTGTAATCCTCATATCACTAGTGAAATATTTTCCTTCTGTTTTCGCCCCTGGACGTAGGCTAAAAGCCGAACCACGTAATTTCTGATGTCCATTTTTTTTTTTGTTGTTCTTTATTTTCTTCCAATTTCATTTGGCTGCGTGCCCGCTTCACCTATCAATTTCCTAACACATTCAACAGCATTTTACGCAACCCGAGGGAGTTTGGACAATAACTTTTCGAGCTACATAATTTATTTGGCTAGACTCGGGTATAAATTCCAGGAAGATGGGGAGAAAAAAAAATCAATTTTGACTTTGCCAATTCTATCTACTTTTCTTTTCCTTATTAAAATCGATTTGTAGAAGCCTACGAACATAATTTATACTTAAAAAATAACTCAATAATAAAATGTTACCCAAAATTTATACACTTGACCTAAAATTTATCTTTAACCAATGTGAGATATAATTTTAAACACAATTTATAATTACTTAGTTGTGGGTTTGTAGGCTGAGCTTCTAATGTAAGGATTACTAATGCACATTGTATTTCTATCTTGATGGTATTTTTTTGGTTTTTAAATATCTGTGCAAAATTAGAGTATGATTAAGGTGAGAGAACTCTATTGTAGTGGTTTTTTGTTTTTATTGTCGGTAAAAATACTTTTCTTATTGACAATAATTTTTTTAATAATATATTCAACTTATATTTTCATGGATTATATAAATGTTACGAAATGTTGTTACAACTAACGATGTTATTGTTACCATTAATGAAAAATTTGTTGGAGAATTTTAATCCCACCCAAGATCTTGCAAGCAAATATATCAAACAAATAATAAACAGAAATAGATAGAGAATAAAATTGTGATATTAAAATTAGACTCTAGTGGCATTGGTGAGGGAAGATGAAATAACCTTCCTTTATTAATTAGTTGGTATATTTTAAACCATTAAAATTTAGTTGGTGGCTTTATAAAATAAATGAATGTTTTAAAACTTACATTAATTATTATTAATGGTTACATATTGTTAAATTTAAATAGAAAGAGGAAGAGACATGTAATCTTTTATAATCTAAAAATTATTTTCTATTTTTAATATTTTGTAATGTAATTATTTTTTAATCTCAACCAATATATTAGATAATAGAGAATATAAAAAGATGAGAAATAATGATGCCACAAATCTTAATTACTTAATATTTATAGAGTTTGAAGAAGCCAAAAGACACTAAATAAAAGGTTGTATAATTAAATATGAGATTATGACATTAAAATTAGTCCCTACCCTAATGACATTATTGAGAGAATTAAGATGAAGAAACCTTCCTTTTTATATTAATTAATTGATGTATTTAAGCCACTAAAGCTTAATTATTGGCAAAATAAAATGAATGAATGTTTCAAGACTTATAATTAATTATTATTAATGGTTACATATTATTAAATTTAAATAGAGAATAGAAAATATAAAAAGATGAGAAATAATGATGCCATAAATCTTAACTACTTAATATTCATAGAGTTTGAAGAAGCCAAAAGGCACTAAACAAAAGGTTGCATAATTAAATATGAGATTATGACATTAAAATTAGGCCCTAATGACATTGTTGAGGGAAGATGAAGAAACCTTCATTTTTATATTAATTAATTGATGTATTTAAGCCACTAAAGTTTAATTATTGACATAATAAAATAAATGAATGTTTCAAAACTTATGATTAATTATTATTAATGGTTACATATTATTGAATTTAAATAAAAAAAAGAAAGCGACATGTAATCTTTTGTAATCTAATAATAATTTTTTATTTTTAATATTTTGTAATGTAATTATTTTTTAATCTCAACCAATTTACTAAATAATAGAGAATACAAGAAGATGAGAAACGATGATGCCACATCACCTCCTCTAGTCCCAACTTTATATATGTATTAGAAAATAGAACCGTCCTTCACACGGTTTTGAAAAAAAAATTAGTATTATCTTTTTTTCTTACTTTACATTTGATAAAACTGATAAAAAAATATGAATTGAATTTTTTTAAGATAAGGCAGCCTTATAAAAAACAAAAAAAGCTATTAGCCAGCGATACAAATAAAGAAGTAACGCAAGATAAAGAATAAAATGAGAAAATATATTATAGAGTGATTTTATTCATTCCAATTGTGTGTGTACAAAACAAAAAGATGAGCTCTCCTTTTATAGTTACATAATCACTCTATGAAATTAATGAAAAATTATGAATCATAATTCCTTGTGAGATAGTGGGAGTTATAGAAAAGCTAAAAGTTGCTAATGGGAGATAGTGGGGAGACTAATAGATATATGTTATGAACATCTACATTTATTTTAATAAATTAATAACACTTCCCCTTAGATGTTCATTACAAAGAATATGCCTCATTAAAATCTTTACGCAATTGTTATTGTGTAATAACAATCAAATTAATTATGAAAAGATGAAAAATCAAATCTAAAAGAAAATTTCTCTATTTATTAAACAATAGAGAATATACAAAGATGAGAAATGGTGAAGCCACATCACCTCCCCAAGTCCCAACTTTATATAGATATATGGACTTATGAAACTGATACAAAAATATGAATTGATTTTTTTTTAAAGATGAGACAGCCTTATAAAAAATAAAAAAAGCTATTAACCAGTAATACAAATAAAGAAGTAACGCATGATAAAGAATAAAATGAGAGAATATTATAAAGTTATTTTATTCATTCTAATTGTGTGTGTACAAAACAAAAAGATGAGCTCTCCTTTTATAGTTACATAATCACTCCATGAAATTAATAAAAATGATGGATCATAATTCCTTGTGAGATAATGAAAAATTATGGATCGTAATTCTTTGTGAGATAGTGGGAGTTATAGGGAAGGTAAAGGTTGATAATGAGAGATAGTGGGGAAAATAAGAGATATATGTTATGAACATCTACATTTATTTTAATAAATTCATAACACTCCCCCTTCAATATTCATTATAAAGAATATACCTCATTAAAACCTTTACATAATTGTTATTGTGTAATAACAATCAAATTAATTATGAGAAGATGAAAAGCCAAATCTAAAAGAAAATTTCTCTATTTATTAAATAATAAAGAATATATAAAGATGAGAAATGGTAATGCCACATCACCTCCTCAAGTCACAGCTTTATATATATATAGAAAATAGAACCGCGTTTCACGCGGCTTTGAAAAAAGAATTTAGTATTATCTTTTTTCTTACTTTACACTTGATGAAACTGATAAAAAATATGAATTAATTTTTTTTAAGATGAGACAACTTTATAAAAAAACTATTAGTCAGCAATACAAATAAAGAAGTAATGTAAGATAAAAAATAAAATGAGAGAATAAATTATAAAGTGATTTTATTCATTCCAATTGTATGTGTACAAAAAAAAAGATGAGCTCTCCTTTTATTGTTACATAATCACTCCATGAAATTAATGAAAACTTATAGATCATAATTCCTTGTGAGATAATGAAAAATTATGGATTATAATTTTTTGTGAGATAGTGGGAGTTATAGGGAAGCTAAAGGTTACTAATGGGAGGTAGTGGGGAAAATAAGATATTTATATTATGAACATCTACATTTATTTTAATAAATTCATAGCACTCCCCCTTGAATGTCATTACAAAGAATATAGCTCATTAAAACCTTTACATAATTGTTATTGTGTAATAACGATCAAATTAATTATGAGAAAATAAAAAGCCAAATTTAAAAGAAAATTTCTCTATTTATTAAATAATAGAGAATATGCAAAAATGAGAAATGGTGATGCCACATCACCTCCTCAAGTCCCAAGTTTATATATATATAGATAGATAGATTTATGATTTATGATATGTATAATTCTAGTAACAATAACCTAGTTTTTGTCTCTCCTTTTTTATCTTTTAAATTGCACAATGCAAGTGAATTTATTAATTAGTTTTAGCTATCAATTAGATAATTTTAATATGAAATATTTGAGTTTTAGGTGGTGGAAAGATTTAGACTTCACTACAAAGCTGCCTTATGCAAGAGATAGAATCGTAAAGTTGTATTTTTGGATTGTAGACGTATTTTGAGCCAAAGTACAATTTAGCCAGAAAATAATGACCAAAACAATTTATGTGGCATTTATCATAGATGACACTTTCGACGCTTATGGTTTCTTTGAAGAGCTCAAACTCTTTGTGGAAGCAGTCCAAAGGTTTAAAATATTTTATGATCTATATGAATATAATAAATGATTATTATTATTATTATAAATTTTCATTCATACAATATATTGCTACATGCTATTGGTGATCTAACGGTTGGTATTCTTGACACGTTCGCTATCTAGGTGAATATTTGTGTTATGTATTCAGGTGGGACATTGGAACCATGGATATACTTCCAGAATACATGAAAGTGCTTTACAAGGCCCTTTTAGATACTTACAAGGAAATTGAGCAAGACTTGGCCAAGGAAGGAAGATCATCCTACTTATGTTATGACAAAGAAAAGGCAGAAAATTAAGGGGTAAATCCTCAATTATTGTATGTATTTTAAAATGGGTAAATGCTTGAATAGTCTCCAAATATATTTTCAGTTAAATACTCATTTAGCCCTCATATTTTGAAAAATTCTCAAGACACTCTTGTTATTGAATATTTAACACTCTTACCCTCATTTTTTCTTGTCTTTAATAACAATACCCATACTACCATTTTGGAGATTGATTAAAAAATTAATCCATTACTGTTTATCAGCAAATTAACCAATAATTATTCTTGTCTTTTATAAAAATTATTAGACTAATAGTGTTGAATGTTTCATTGAATTGGTTTGTGGGGCTCAGATGCAAGAGCTTGTTCAAATGTACTTTGTTCAAGCCAAGTGGTTCAGTGAAGGTTATGTTTCGACATGGGAGGAATATTATCTGGTTGGACTTGCAAGTGGCGGCTACTTCTTCCTCACGGCAAATTCCTTCCTTGGCATGTGTGGTGTTGCAAACAAGGAAGCTTTTGAATGGATATCCAAGAACCCTAAAATTTCTAGAGCATCGTCAGTTATCTGCAGACTCACGAATTACATTGCTTCCCCCCAGGTACGTGCCACACTATAAATTAGTTAATTTATCTATTGCTGAATTGATTTCTCCTCAGCATTTTATAATCTTCTGCCATGCGTACATTTATATAGAACAGTGTGGTTTTATGTACAGTCAAGATTAGATGAGACTGATGTCATGAAATTTTAATAATAATGTAATTATCTAATAAACTTTTTTTATTATATATGTGTATAGTTTGAACAGAAGAGAGGACATGTTGCCACAAGAGTTGAATGCTACAGTAAGCAGCATGGAGTTTCAAAAGAAGAGGTAGTTAAAGCTTTTACTGAAGAAGTTGAGAATGCGTGGAAAGATATGAATGAGGAATTCCTAAAACCAACTGCTTTTCCTGTGGCTTTGATTGAGAGACCGCACGTGCGATTGAATTTCTAAACATGAAGGGTGATTGGTACACTCATTCTCATGAGATTAAAGACAAGATTACAGCTGTGCTCAAAGACCCTGTTACTATCTAAAGAGTTATAAGTATTTCTGTCAGTTACATTTCATGGTGTTTTTGGAATAAATGGTGTTTGTATCAAGGGATTGAGTTACTCTTCATCTCTTGCTGTTTGGGATAAAATGTTATTTATAATATGGTGCTTTGAGTCTGAGATTCATATTGGTTAATGCCACATGCTTTGCCATTAAAAGAATAATACTACACTTCGTAATCTTTAAAGATTTCATTAATCAGTAATTATAGAAAAAGAAATTTACAACCGTCCACCTGTTTGTTTTCTCTTTTTCAAAAATACACAAACACTTTTTTTTTCTCAGCGCGCCACCTAAAGTTTAGTTTTGTTGCATTCTTCCACTTCCGTCTAAATTCCATTAGCAAATTTAACGGAATGACAATTTTACCCCTCAAAATTACAATTTAACCCAAAATAAATAGAAATTGGAGATAAATTAGATGAATTTAATTTTTTTCAAAGATGGATGTTAGAAATTGGAGGAAAATAATATTTGTTGCTTGCTAAATTTAGAAAATTTGTATTTTATTTTTTTGGAGGAAAATAGTGTTTGTTACTTGCTAGATTTAGAAATTTATATTTATTTTTTCTCTTTCAAAAAAATAAATACAAATTTTTAAATTTAACAAGCAACAAACACTATTTTCCTCCAATTTCTAGCATCCACCTTTGAAAAAAATTAAATTCATCCAATTTATCTCCAATTTCTATTTATTTTGAGTTAAATTGTAATTTTGAGGGGTAAAAAGGTCATTTCATTAACATTCCGTTAAATCCACTAACGAAAATTGGACGGAAGTGGAAAAATGTAACAAAAAGTAAACTTCAGGTGGCGAGTTGAGAAAAAAAAGTGTTTGTGTATTTTTGAAAAAGAGAAAACAAACAGGTGGACGGTTGTAAATTTCCCTTATAGAAATCATAAAAATCTATAGTCCATTAGTTGAACGACTCAGTTGGAATAAAATCTTTTCACGTGATCTTTAAAAGTGTAGAATTAATGTAACTTGAGATTGGTGTCTCAACCCCGTCTTATTCCTGTTTAGCTCGCTTGATTGAGCCCCATTTAATAAAAAAAAATATAACTTGAGATGAGTGACGGAACCATATTGTGACCACAGTGGTCTAAAGTCCCTATTTAAACGAATTTGCTCATGAATTCTTAGTTACACGCTTTACACAAATAGTTAATTTTTTACTAAATATATGGGTACAACTATTTACATTCTAAAAATTATATTGAACACTCTTATTTTAATAAATTTATTTATTACAAGAATATCTTAAATATGATTACTATTACAATAATATTAAGAATCTCAATATTTGAGTTTCAATTTGAGTCTCAATGCCATTTGTCACTCACCTATTAGATAATATATTTAATAGCTCGTAAAATTATTTAACCATCATCCAATGGATGAATGCTCACATCATTTAGGACTCAAATTTGGACTTAAATATTATGATGCTTAGCATTGCTCTTGTTATAAAGAACAATCAATATGAATTAACGTAATTGCATCAAACTCATCCAATAGCTTGAGCCAAACTGTACCTATCTTCATCGTGCGACAAGGTTGATCATTCCCCATCACAACTGCACCAGATTCCAATCCGCTGAAATCTGTAAACCATTCCCTAACTAGACACAAATGGTAGGTTACTCCGGTATCAAGTATCTATTCACTTGAACTTGCAACATACGCCGTATATGTAATAGATAGTGAGTAGTCTGAGTCTCCATCCTCACATGTCATGTTTGCTGCTACTGGTTTCTTCTCATCTCTCTTTTAAGCCTTCAGGAAATCTTTCCTCCAATGTCCCTTTTCATGACAAAAGGCACACTTATCTCGAGCTATATTTCTGCTTCTTGATTTGGACTAAGAATTCTTTCTATCTCGCTTCTTTTTTTTCTCCATCATCATTTCTCTGGCCAACAAAGCTTCAGACGATGCTCTTTCGGAATGTTTATTATTATTCCGAATTTCCAAATTGGTCAATATTGTGCAGGCATCTTTGAAGATGATCACACTTTTTCCGAATATCAAGGTAGTCACAAAATAGCTATATTCCTCTGGTAGTGAGTGTAACAAAATCATAACCTTCACTTTATCCTTAATATCTTCATCAAGATTTTTCAAATCAACAAGTAACTTTTCAAATCTTGAGACATGATCATGGATTGACACATCTGGCTTCATTTGAAAGCCATATACTTGGCTCATAGCATGAAGGCAATTTTTAGCAAGTACTTCTCCTCCAATGTACGCCACAAAGTCATCGCACACTCTTAATCTTTCACCAAGTATTTCACCATATTCGTCAAACAAGATCTGATCTGACCATAGGCTTTCTTAATTATACGATCCCAAGTTTCTTCATTATACAAGTGTTTTTTTAATTTTTTAGAACAATATTGAGATCGATTTGAATAAGGGCATTCATAACTCCACGCCTCCACATATTAAAGTTGATTTTCCCATCAAACTTTTCAACATCGATCTTTTGGCCTCCTATAACAGGTGCTGAATACCGATTTGACAAATCTTGCCTCCCACCTGAAGTGTCTCATGAAATAGTTTAGGTAGATCCCTCCCAAATTCTAGAAGTTTCACTTTCTGCTATTTTCTCAATGAACTATTCCACTTAAAAAACAGCCTCTGTGATGTTAATTTCACGTGAATAAATGTACTAGGAAAGTTTCTAAGATAATGGAGTGGTCAGAATGGTCCCACTTGAAACCTAAACTCCTTAGGCTCTTATCGCATTCTTGACAGAACTTTCCTAAACATGCAAAAATACACACCACTTACAATAGACTGTCTCTCAAGTATAAATGGCCGTCTCCGTCATATTCGTGAACAATACTGTATATGAGAATAGTACCATATACGTGAAGAGTATTGTATCCCTCCAAGTACGAACCGTCGGCTTTGATACCACTTGTTGTGCACAGAATGCAGAATCAAGCGCACTAAATAATTACAGAAAAATAAAGGACACAAAATTTATGTGGTTCAGCAATATGCCTACGTCCACGGGAGTAAGAAAAAAATAATTGTATTATGAATAATTATTAGAGTACAAATTTGAGTAACGAATCTCATTTTTCAGAAACCTAATATGCCCAGTACTCTCATACTTTGCACGAACAATAAATTCCCCAGACACATTTCTCTCACTTCTCTCAAAAGCTTAGAAACTTATTAGCTTAACAAATTTTTGGGATGATTGACAAATGAAAAACTTCCTCTATTTATAAGAAGTGTTTTGCACTATTACACATTCGATGCCCACCTACAATTTGGCCAATTATGCCAAATTGTCAAAGTTGTTGTGAAATTATCAAATTGTCATATGCTTCACAAACTCTTTTGGCTTCAATTTCCACGATTCCAGCCATATGCTTCATCCAAATTTCTAATATTGCAGCTAGAAGATCATGCATGTTGACTTTTCAACAACAATATCCTGCATCGGCCGAGGTTAATAAAAATTTAATATCTTCATATAAATTAATTTATTACAGCGAATTTCCATGAATTGATGACGGTGGACGTAGTTTGAGCAAAAGAGAGGACATATTCCCTCAACTGTTGAATGATACATGAAGCAACACGGTGTATCGAAGGAAGAGGCAAAAAAGGCTTTGAAGATACAAGTTGATAATGCGTGGAAAGATATAAATGAAGAGTTTCTGAGTCCAACTGCTGTGTCATTGCCTCTGCTTGAGCGGATTCTTAATCTTGCTCGTGTATGCCACTTTATGTATGAGGATGGCGATCGCTACACGCAACCACTTTTGATGAAAGACCAAGTTGCCTTCGTGCTTAAGGACCCCCTTACTCTATGAAGATATATAAATATGCGGAGCATTATGTACGAATTATTTCCACATGAATCGCTCTGAGACTAATAAGAGGGAACGGGGTCGTTGCTTTGTTTATACCTGGTTTGCTAGCTCTTAGCTTGAA
Organism: Citrus glauca; assembly: GCA_029633175.1. Classification (NCBI taxonomy): domain Eukaryota; kingdom Viridiplantae; phylum Streptophyta; class Magnoliopsida; order Sapindales; family Rutaceae; genus Citrus; species Citrus glauca. The sequence goes on along the minus strand of JAQOOD010000001.1, from coordinate 32,301,966 downwards.
TCTTTGTCTCTGGAAGCTCCATGTTTTCATTGCATTAAAATCTAATTTCTCTTTGGGGAGTTGCTACCAAGACAAGATTGCAATAAGGGAAAGAAATTGATGTCATCATCTTCTATTTCCTTTTTTAAGTTTATTTCACATAACATAACTAAACGTACTGTGGTGTCTGTACAGCCTTAAATTCTCCATGCTATCAAACACTGCCCACGATTCTTTGCAAGATCAAACAAGATGCATATAAATAAATGATTAACCAAGATTATTCATTGATTGTTTAAGAACTTAGCAACAACAATACTAAGACCAAAACACAAGAATTTGATCAAAAATAACAATCAAACTAATTCTCTCTAGAAAGCTCTCTAATACTTGTTGAAGCTGCCTCAACGATCAGCTTATATAACAGCTGATAACAAACCCAAATTGCGCAGGATTCAGCCATATGGATAACGGCTTTACACCTAACTTGATTCTCTTCTAAACATTCATTCTCAAGTGCGTCACTTAAACGTTGCTTAAAACGTCATCCCGTGTTGCCGTTTTAATGTTTAAGTAAGCCACATGACCAGCCCGTGACAAATCGAAAACATAATTAATAAGCAAAACGATCCCGTATAAATGCTTCAAGTTTTCAATTCATCATTTTTGTCCGCATGTACAATTCAACTTTCTTCTTAATTTCTCAAATTCTTTCCTGCCTAGGATCCAAGGTTTACTTGGTCAAGATTCAAGTTTGCTTTCGTCACCTTCTTTTCTTTTCAAGTTTAAATTATTTGTATTGACCTCTTTAAATTCATACTATTTAATAAGAAATCTTCTATTATGACCTTTCAATTTATATTTTTAAGTATAATTTATTATGTGTTAGTTTACGAAATATCTCTTTTACTTTAGTATTAAGATTTGTGCATTAATAGTTAATTTATTAATTATAATTATTAATTTTAAGTATAAGTATAAGTTCATTTTTTATATATAATTGAATTAGATGGTGTAATACATATTATAATGTATTTTCGTTAGTTTAAGACTTGAAAAGCATTTATTTTATTTTACTGCAATAATTTTTATATGCATTACGGCAACCCCAAACCAAAATCCTAATTCAGTCGTTGTTTGTGGTTCTGTGAGTTCTTCAGACATTTATGATTAATTCGTAAAGAGACTATTAGAAATCATGAGGATATGATCAGGGATCATGTGAATTAAAACAATCTTGTAGATTATTAAAGAAAAAATGCTCTCATCATGGCTGTTAATTAAAACAACATGTATCATAACTCTCTTTTTAGAGGATTAGCAGTCTTTAATTGGTGAAACAAATGCACTTTTATATTTCTCACGCTTGTAGAGAGGTTAATTATGATGCAGATTGTAAAGCTAATCTCGGATTGGCTTGTATTTGTTTCACTTGGTGGGATTGATATGCCGCCGGATCAAATTAAACGGTTCCTAACTCATGATACAAATGACTTTCCATGCCATCGATTTGCCTCATCACATGAGGTGTTGTTATTCTGATATACTATGATTATTTTGACGAGTTAAGACTCATTACATTCCCCTACAAGGGTAATTTCCTAATTGGCATACCAAATGTGGAAAATAAAATACAGCAATTAGACAGAACAACAACACGACTCATCAATTATAACAACTGCTAAACTGGGAAAATTAAAATAATTAAAAGTGCTCCTAAATTGTTATACATCTTTATTTTTCATAAATAGAATTACAGGATTAGGAACCCAATTCTAAAAGAATGGGCGTGTAGCGAAAATAGATCTTGGTGGATTCACGAAAATTCTTTTTTTTTTAAAGAGATTTCAATTAAATTAACGATGAATGGAGATACATCACTTGTGAAGGGTATGAACTCTTCCACACAACAGTCTCGCACTTCTCTAAAGCTAACTTAGCTAAAAAGTGGGCAATAACATTACAAGATCTAGGCGTGTACTTAATACTAACACATTCGAAGTTTTCCACTAACTTCTGAATTTTTGAAACAACCCAATAGATCTCGGATCTGTTGCCCTGCTTGTTGTTAACTAAACTGACCACACCTTGAGAATCTAATTCCACGATTACAACTTTCATTTTTGCTTATCTCATTGCCAATATACCCCATTCCATAGCTTCTGCATCCGCATAAGAAACATCTCCATGAAACTTAGAAACCTTGATAGCAGCTGCTGTAACATGCCTCGAATCATCTCTGATCAATGCCCCCAGCCCTACAATGTTCTTTTCAAAGCTGATAGCTGCATCAATGTTTACTTTTACAAAACCATTTTGAGGGGGATTCTATGTTTGAGGAGTTATCCTCTGCTCTGTTTCACTGCAAGCCTTAGCTAAAGAATGCACCCTCTTATAAACTGCAATCGAAAATTCGATATGCGCTTTGACCAACAAAAAATAGGTGACGGTGACGTTTTTTTTTTAATTTTTATAAGATGCCATTGATGGAACATTTTATTGATCTAGAGTAAGGGCTTAAAAACATATCGCCTTTCCTTCTTAGAGTGACACCGAAAGACCCAGTCAGAACAAGATGTTGTTATTTTTTCCATCATGGAGTTTCCAATCGCAAGAGGAAGATAACCGAAAGACAGACCTGGGCACATCCTCTTTTGAGCTCCAAATGGGATCGATTCAAAATGATTTCTATTGTAACCATGACCCTGGAACCATATTCCTGAATTTTACAAGCATGACCTTTTTATGCACGAGCAACATTGGAACCACACAAAGTTTCCCTTGTGACCATGACTCTGTAATCATATTCCTAAATTTTACAAGTCTCTCTACATTCGCTTGGGAGTGGCAATGTAGCAGGAAGATGTAACCTCAGAGTTTCTTCAATGACTAGCTTTAACCATTGCAATTCATGAAGGCCTGCTTCATCAATATTTCTTTTCTTTGTGCCTTTTCCATTACTCTTATGGTGTGTTTACTTTCCGGACTGGGGAATCGGAATTCGGAATCAGAATGATTGATGACGTTTACTTCCTAAATATGGAGCAAGAATCGGAATTGAAATGGTAAGGCCCACTACTATTTGGGAATGGGGAATGGGAGATAGATTCCCATGGAGAAAGGTGGCAATGAGTCTCCTATTCCCGGGATTGACTATAACACCCCGAATCTAACACATGCGGAGCATGTGAAGAATAAGATTATTTACAAATCGTAATCCTTACTCATAAATTCCAAACTGAAATACCTTAAATTCTTATTCAAATAAATCCACAAATTTATACTTCTAAGACTAAATAATCTCTCCCAAAACATAACAATAACAAAAGTCTCAAACTCCAAATTACAAGTTCATAACAGAAATAAACTAAAAGGAAACATAAGTCTATTCATCTTATGATTCAAGTAACAAAAGGAAACAAAATCTCTAACTCCAAAGCTAAGCACACCTCTCAAAAGGAACTTAATCTGTAAAAAGTAATGACGAGGGGTGAGCCATCAACTTAGTAAGTAAAACCATTCCTAACACACTAGGCCTATCGATACCAAAAATATTGCAAGTCTTCTTTTATTTAAAACATATATCGCAATCTATAAATTTCATAAAATGATATATCACGATAAAATAACACAAATTCATTGTATCTCAAAATATCAAAAGCATAGTTACTTACAAAAGCAAATCATATCACATTCACAGAAAACAAAATGTTAGTTCATGTCACATAGTGTTACCTATAGTCTCGGTGACCCGGCCAGAAATAGAATCATAATATCGTGTGCACACTCAAAACATACCCAATATTGGTCTAGAACATATATATATATCGTATTATATGATCAGAATCAGAATCATAATAACTACGGACAATAAGCCAAATATAATGACTTACACGTGGCACTTTGCACTATATGTGGCACTTTGCGATGTTTTGGACTTCAAAAGGTGGCCCCCATATAGTCCCAAGAGGTGGCCCCCGTACAATCATAAATAATTAAATCATACATAAGTACAAAACATTCATATTAGTTTCATAAATGTCCATAACAACAATTTGGGATTGCAAAGTATTTTATAGATAAAATCATAAAAGGTTGTCATGTCATAAAATAATTTACATATTTAAAATCATTTATAAAATAATTTGTTAAAAAGAATTTAGTTTTTGAAAACATTTTCATAAGCTGATTTTGTTATGAAAATCCATTAATGAAATAAAATTTATTCAAGAAACTCTACATGTCTAGTTTCCAGAAATATAAATTTCATAAGAAAAATCATTCAGAAAATATAGGTTTAAATTCGAAATACTCATGCTGTCCAGAATTATCCTATGTGCTTAATACGTCCAGGATTGATTAACTAAACTCATAATAAATCAAAACCCTAAACAAGGCCTAAACACATTCTAAATCATGTATTATGATCTATAACAATATAAAATCATGCCAATATAAACCCTGGATAGAGTGATTGGAAATCTTGTGGGGAATAAGGGGAGTAAATTGACCAATCGCTTTGATTTTCTCTTAAACAAATGCTTGAATCCTAGGGTTTGGGTAAGAGCGTAATGAGCAAGTAGAGAAGAAGAAGAAACATCATGGGTTTAGGGTTATGGAAGGAGAAAAATATGAATTTATAGAGAGCCTTAAGAAACCCTATTGAATTTGAGAAAATAACCCTTTTTCAAAAATTACCCCAAAAATAATCCCTATTTATAAGGGCAATAATGTCATTTAAAAATTTCATTAAAATAAAAATAAAAAGGGAAATTTGGGCATTGCAATGACCATTTTGCCCTCCCCAAAATTAAAAATGCCCACTTTGTCCTCTTTTATAATTAATTAATATAATATTGTAATTAATTAATTAATATATTATGATTAATTAATATTGAAATATATTATTAACTATAATTATTAAAAAATTATAGGTCTTGAATAAATAATCACAATAATTAATATATTATTATTATTATTATTATTATAGTTAACTAATTAATTATTACTATTAATAAATATATTAACATATCATTATTAATAATTTTGAATAAATAATCACAATAATTCATTTTTATTATTTTTATTTTAATTAATTAATATACTATTATAAAAATTATTAATATAATTAATTTATATATTATTAGTAATGAATTAATATAATTATCACTATTAATTAATATATTAATATATTATTATTAATATTAATAATTATTGTTCCTGAATAAATAATCACAATAATTAATATTATTATTTATGAATTAATAATAATTAATAATTATAATTTTTGAATAATTAATCACAATAATTAATTTATTATTAATTAATTAATATGCTATTATAATAATTATTAATATAATTATTATAATTCATTCATATATTATTATTAATTAAATAATATATTTATTACTAATAATTAATATATTAATATATTATTAACAATAAATTATTATTAATTATAATTTTTGAATAAATAATCACAATAATTAATAAGTTATTTTAATTAAGTAATTAATATTAATATTATTTGTAAATATATATATTTTTATATAATTGTTAATATAGTTATTATAATTAATTAATTAAAATTTTTTTACAATTAATTAATATATTAGTTAATAATAATTATGACAATAATCCATTAAATAATTTTTAGTAATTTGTTATAATATAACTCATTCCGATTCCAATTCCAAGACAAAGTAAACACGTTAATAGCAATTTAGTTTATTCTGATTTCGATTTCTACTATTCAAGTAAACAACTTATTTTGATCCATATTCTAGTTCATTCTCATTCTTATCCATTTTAATTCCAGAGTAGTAAACGCAGCATTAGGGTTAAGCATTCTTGACATAGCCCATTCTATAAAAATGTCCTGAAATGGGATTATAATTTGAGTCATATATGCATATATTGATGTAATTTTATGAAAATTTTGAGAAACTATTGCAAAGAAATGTTGAAATGGCTCAAAAACAGTATATTTTGTGGATCTTTGCTTTGAGTAAAATGAAGGTTGAACTATTGGCACCCCTCTCATCTCCTCATAAAACCCTCTTTTTAGTTATATTCATTGTATTTTCGAAAATGCCCTTTTTTTGATATATTTTTCTAAATTCATAATTTTCATTTAATTTGTTTTATTGTTGAAACTCAAAGTACTATTTTACTATTTTTTAATTATTTTCAATTTTATTATTAATCTACACACAAATTAAATTAAAAAATTATATGGGTGATAAGTTTTTTACTGTTAATCATTGGCTAAAATAACACATTTATAATTATAATTTTAAAGTAATTTTAAGTATAAAAATATTTAATCAATAAGAAATCAAAAGAGAGCAATAGATTATTTTAAATTTGTACAATTTATTTTAGTTAAATAAGAAGTAACATATAGATTTTTTTTTTGAAAAGGATTGATTATGAATTAAGTAATTTACTGGAAAAAAAATTTATGTGTTTAATTTTCAATTATCCTTAATTGTAATTTTATTTAAAGTGAAGTTTTGTAAGAATAATGTAGGGGTGCTAATAGCACCACTCTAAAATCAAATGGCAAGAATTTGCAACGAATTTTCAATACCATTATAAAAGACCAGAAGCACATTAGGTTGGGTTCCGGGGCCATGACAATCCTCAAAACCAACCCAATCTAGATCTGTGCCTTGATTTTAGGCCCCACCGAGTCCAATCAAAATTTAAGCAGATTAGGCACTAAAACCCGACCCAATTCAGTTGGATCCCCAAGGCCCTACAGCAGTTGGTTCACCTTACTTTAAGTGGAATGAATTTGCAACACTAGTTTATTGCCCTGCGCGCAAGTGCGCACGCCAACATACGTACACAAATAATCATTCTCAAGTGCAGACAATTTCATTTTTATAAATATAAATATGTTCTTAAATTATATAGTTTAAAAAATAATTTTTAAATAAACTATAAAACTATGAAATTTAAAAAAGTAAAAAATTAAATTTCTTAAAACCCCATAATTTAAGAATGTATTTGTATAGAAAAAAAATAAGGGTAGTTATATATAGAGAGAGAGAGAGAGACACACACTAATCTTATAATAAGAGAATTTTATAATTTATTAGAGTAATGAATAAATTATAAAATAATAAGTATAAATTTTAATATATTAAATGACTATATATATTATATTGGAGTGTGTGTTTTATTATTTTTTAGATTGTCCCTTACTATATTAAAAGAAGAGATTTTCTTATTGTAAAATTATTATATATATATAGAGTGAACAACAAGCTAAAAAATTAGTAAATACAAATTTTTATACATTAAAAAACAAAACATATTTTATTAGAGTCTATGTTTTTCTTCTCTTATTCATGATTTTAATATGGTTAGATATCTCTAATTGAAAAAGAAAGTCTTAATATCCCTTATTAAAACTTGACTATTTCTCTAAATCTTAAGACTATAAAAGCCTCTTTTCCTACATATAATTATTGCCAGATTGCCGATGTCCGCACAAATTTTGAAAATGAGTACAAATTTTCACAAAAATCTCTTACAACTTTTCTTAATTTCCAAAGGTGGCTAACTTAGAATGATGTACGCGTGTGTGTAATTATTCTGGAATGCGGATGTCCGGACAAACTTTTAGAATAAGTGCAAGTTCTCTAAAAAATTTCTTAGTTAACGTGAAAAATATGCCCCAGACAACTTTTCTTTAATTTTCAAAGGTGGCTGACTTAGAATGAATAGGCTGCTTAACTTGGTAACGTGTTATGTATTAACATTTTTCAAATGTCCCCACCGAGGAATTGCCAAAAAAAAAAAAAAAAAAGAATTCCTTTGCTATTCTTTTAAAGTCATCCTCCCTCTTGATTCAATACAGATTTAATTAATTAAGGAAGTTGTCCACTCCAATTCTAGTTGAAGAAATCTGTCATATCGACAATACAATTATCCACGCGATTTTTTCTTCAATGAAATTTAGTGTTATCAAAGAAAATTTCATTCTTCAGAATTTATTTTATTTTTAATTCAAATAAACTAACTACCGAATTGTTGGCCACAAAAAAAAAATGTTCATTTAAGAACTCTGTTGAAGTTAAATTTGTTTTTGATTTCATTGTCCCTAAAGGCTCCTCACTACTCTTTTGACATTGAACTTTAAAAAAGAGAAAGATGTTTTAGATGTTATTTAACTGTTGCAATGAGTTTTTGGAGAAAGTCTTAACATCATAAGAGTAAAAGAGTATTATGAAAAGTATAAAAAGGTAAATTACAAATGTTAAAAACTGGTGGGAGAAAATTAAATCAAATTAAATGGTAAATAGCGACAAATCAATAAATCCTACCCATTTGGCCTTTGGCCAAGTGTTGAGCTGCTACAGTTTGAGTCTATTTTGAAATATAAGTACTCAATTTTTTCCCCAATAGAAAATAACTTAATGGAAGTTACCTCAGTCTTTCTCCTACACGAAAAATAAGTAAAGTTATTTCTCAAATAGTAATTGAGATATTTAATTTTAATAGTATTTCATAAGATTTATATAAATTAATAGTCTTAGTAGTCAATGGCAAACCTAGGTTGTAGCCCGGTCTAGCCCAAGCAAAAATCATTTGGACCCTTCATTTTCTTTATCAATTTCATACAACAATAGATATTTTATTTTGTTTTTATATATGTATCTAATTCAATTACTCTTATATTTTATTAATTTTATGTTACAATAGTGTTTTTATTTTATTTTAAAAAAGTCCTTAATTCAATTATATTTTTCTTCAATTGAAATTAGTGACTTATTTTATTACTTGAGTAAATTATATATTTATTGAATATATTAAAAACATTAGGGAGTAAAATGTTATCACTCTTTAATTTATTTTAAAAAATTTAATTTAAAAAATAAAAAAATCGTCACTAGTATTAAGCTACTTAAGAAAACAACATATAGTAACAATTATCAACATTTTTATAGATTTTTTACGTGAATTTTGAGATTTAATTTATTAGATACATGAATTAAGATGACAAGTTATAAAATAATTTGAGTATTTTGAGGAGCGATGAAGAATCATCAACATTTGGTTATTTAAAGAGAGTCAGAGCACTAGTAAAGGAACAATGACATCTAAATACATTTTTGTTGAGTTGAGTTGAGTTTATTATTGAAACTTTTGACTAATAAAATTTTTATTATTTAAAAAGATGAATAAATTTAATTGTTTAATTTATTTAAGCCAGGTAATTAAGTACTCGACTTCAAACATTACAATTTTACTTACAATTTTTAATTAATTATAATTACACTTAATTATTTATTCCAACTTAAAATTCTTAATTGATTAGTTAATCCTTATATAACTCTATGTTATTAGAGTTAGATTCCATAATTAAAAAAATGGTGCTTTTATATTTGAATTGCCTTTGTTTTGTATTCTTTTTATAACTATTTTTTATTAGAGTACATAATTACAAGGATAAAGTTCTTCATATCTCTCCTAATTGATGTATTTTTTTTGACTTATGAATTTTTATGTTCATTTCAAAATGTAAATTTTTTAATTTAGCTTCAAATAGTATAAATTCTTGCTCTTATCAATTGTTATATGTTGTAAATATTAGTAGTTTTTTAATTAAATTACCATAGTGGCTTATGTCCCACCAAAATTATTGAATATCAAATCGAACGATGGAAATTAAAAGTAATTACATAAAATGTTGATAAAGTCCTACCAAAATAATTGAATATCAAATTGAAGTTGTTGGGACGTGGAAAGGGCGAGGTTGAAGTGACATGACCGGTGTTTCAAAACGTGAGGGGGAGTTTTTCAATGCAATTTACCGGGCTAGGCTTATACAGTATATTAGTCTTTCAGTATCTATAATCATGACTTGCAGCAAATAATTTGCTTGATACACAGTACACTGAGCACACTATATTAGTGTTTCACTATAACCATGATTTGGAGAAAAGAAGTTGCGTGATACATGCTACTAGCGTTCCAATATTATGATGATTTGTAGGAAAGAATTTGTATGAGACAAGCTTAATTTCCACCTCAACATGCTCAATTAGGTGGTACCAAAGATTTTTTTTTCATAGCCACTTGAGTTTTAGTCCAGTGAATCATTACTCTTAAAATTAAGTATGACTTTGAGGGCAATGGTTTGAGTCCTCATAAATTCAAAAGATCTCCCTGAATTAAGTTTGATTGTGTGGAAATATTTGTAAAGTTTTTCTCCCTTAAGGAATGCGAGTGGAGTAGAGGTACTCCTCCTCAGTGATAGTTATTTGTCTGAGCATGTACTTCATATAATTAAATGTAATAATGTAAGTTCTAATTATATATCTGATTATAAATATCAGTGTATTAATCAAAATAATAATGTAAGTTTCAATTATATATCTAATTGTAAATATCACGGTATTAATCTACTGTCATATCAATTGTAAATATCTATGTAATACAATAACCTTATCCTTAATCAGTTAAAAAAATTTTGCATAGTCGGGTACTTTCTACTTTGGGATATATTAAATTTAATATTAAAAAGTTTAAACCTAGTCTTATGTTACGTGGCAGAACATCACACTAGCATTTCTCTGCTTTACAACATTTAGACCCACCGATTTTTTTACGTTAAATTTAGTTAGTCTCACTTTAATTCCATTTTACAGCTCACTTTTTTGGCAATAGAGCATGAGTGGACTGACCTGCTGCTGGCCTTCCACAAGTCCTCCTTATGCAGAAATGTTGTGAGATGTGAGGGATTATTCGTTATTATAAAAATAAAAAACGGGTAAATGGTATACATTAATTATAGTAGAGAGGAAAAATTGGCAATCTTCCCTATCTCTTATATTAACTTATCATAAAAATTACACAATATATCATCAATAAAATTATCTTCATTAATCTCCATAATCTTATAAAAAAATCAATTATTTTTATATGTATTATGAAATTAATATAGATTACTCAAATCAAAATATATTTTAATGAAAAATTTAACTCTTTCAGTTTTCACCAAGAAGATCTATTTGCAAACAATATTTTCAATTTTTCGAACTTTTTAGCTTCTTTTTTTAAAGATGACCTTCTTTACCCACAACTCGATCGAAGAAAAATTGCAGGGAAAATTGTGAAGGCATTTAATATTTTGACTTTTTTAGAAAGTAATACTCCTCAAAGTTTAATTCCTACAAATTAAATAACGAAAAAAAGTTAATTAACTTTTATAAGCTCAATAAAAAATAAGGATAATACTTTATAAAGAGGAACTGAGATATTATTTTTAAAATTGAACATGTCAAGAAGGAAAGTGCCAATCTCTCTTAAATCCACTAAAGTGACTGTGGAAGAAAATACTTTTTCTTTAAATGAAAATAAATCAAAAACCAATGATCATTTCCCAGTGTAATAATGGCGTACTTGCTGGAGAAAAATATAGGTTTTTAAATTTTTATAAAACATTTTAAGATCGCTCTCATACAATACATAAGAATTTGTAATCTAGAAATCGTACTTTGAAAATCTAATTTGGCTTTTTTTGCTGAAATGATTTAGGTTCCCAGATCACAATCTGTTACCACCACTCTTATTAGATCACGATCTGTCACCACCACGCTTGTTTAAACATGAACTAGCACCAATGATCTTCCAGGTTATGACTCAGGTTTGATCTGCACTTGACGTGTGGGCGCCTTTATCACTACCAAAGCAACTAGCACGAGAAAATTTTTCTCTCAACAATAGAGAGGAAAATCTTTTTCTCTAATCTATATAAAGTGGCTGTTCTTTTTTTTCTTTAGAGAAAATAAACTTTTTTATATCTCCCTTTAGTGAAAACCCTAGGCTCCAAATAATGAAAATCAAAACTCACGTCACTTGCTTTTTCTATAGGGGAGCCACCTTGTAAAATAACATAAGGCCTCTTACACACAAGCTAATTAAATGGAGCCTCCCACTAAATGATATATTTAGGCTTTTGAACCAAATAACTAGTTATCTTCCATATTAATCCAGTAGTGGTGCAGTCAATTAAATGAGATAACCCGGGGATCATTTAGGAACATACAATAGTGGCTTTAACAATTAGGCTTGTAATTAAACTAGCTTAATTATTTAATTCCAAATCTACTCCACTAAAAGATTAGAATTGACCTCCATAATTGTATGCTCAAATAATAATTCGTCCCAAGCTACATTGATTTCTTTTCTGCACAATCCTTTGTACCACATCATTAATTAAATCGATATCTCAACTATCCAATCGATTTAATTACATCTTATTCTTCGATACTTACTGGTATATCGATTCGATCCGAGATCTCTTATCTCTAATGATTATTTTCAATATACTAAATATGTTGACACACTCTGACCAGAGAATTCTATGATCAAGTGCTAAAAATCCATCAAGAGACATGTGTACAAATTCTATATTGTTAACCTATAACTCCAATACTCATAAATGCTTCCACCAAGATACCAGGTAATCTAGACTTCAAGTATGTGTCATGCCCATTGGTTACTCAAATGGAATAATAATTACAATAATGAAATCATAATTAACTCAAGATTAAGATTACAGTAAAATTAATGCCTATGAGATTTAATAAGTCTGACAATTATTACAAAGTTAATTAAATCTCATATGTGATCATGTTCAATGTAGTCGTACTACATCAAAAAATTCAAACATGATTAAGACAAATCATTCAATGAATTCATTACAGTCTATACCTAAATAAAATACCTAACTTTATTTATCAGCTGCAAACTAAATTTATTTAATCATAAGGTAACTTATATTTATGTCTTCTGTGAATCCACATGGTGATCACATAAATATATATAATATGATTAAATGGACTTTGATCAAAATATTAATGCAATAAGAAATTTGAATAAAATACCTCATTAATTTTATTAATAAAAAAATATTTATTACAATTAAATAAACACATATGCTTTTAAAGAGCATATTTTTCCAACAATACCATCCTTAATAAACAAATAAACAAACAAATGACATAATGGCACATTAGTTCCTGTTAAAACTTATTTTTACCACTTTAGTTCTTGAAAATTTTTAATAACTAATTTCAACCAGTTTTTTAGTCAAATATTAGTAAAAAAAAATACACTGTTGAAGGATAAATGTAATCTTTTCATTAAATTTTTAGACCTGCGTAAATTAATTAAAACTAGTTAATATAGCTAATTAAGATGTAACTTTTATCCTTCAACCATGTGTTACCGAACCATCGTAGAAGAAATGAGGTACTAAAAAATGTATTTGGGCTAAATTGTTGAAACATGTTCAGTAAGCGACTGAAGTGTCACTTTTCCTAAATAACTTGCCACAGTAAAACTGAAATGAGAAGAACCAAGCCAGCTGTGGGATGAGCTTGCATAGGAGGCATTATTGGAGTTATAAGCTACTCAAGTTATGCAGCCCAGCAATTTTTCTATTTTATTTCAGAATGGGGTACGATCCCACGAGATTTGAGTGCCAGGCGAAATAATTTGACTCAAATTTTATTACGTGGAAAGGGTACGTTGTGTTGTCATCAAGTGCATAAAACCCTATTACTACATAATTTCACCAACAAAGTAAAAAAAGAAAATATGCAAAATAATAATAATAATAAATCAATTTCCAGAAAATGAATGAATTGGTGTGAAAAATAAATTAATTTTACGAACTTCTCTCTCGCGTGGTGTTTGGAAATTGCATTTAAGGTTAGGGACTTTCAATATATGCCTTTTCTATTTATATATCAACCATCCATATTATTTTTCCCAATTTATAAAGGGTGCATCTAGAAATTTTCAATAGTACACTTCAAGTAAATAAATTCATGGCTAAAATTACGTCATTTCAAGCCATGATAATCTTTGTCATGACCTCATTGGATTGCAGTACAAAATGACGCATAATTTTATAAGATTTGAACTTAAAATGAACATAATTTCAATTCTTAAAACGAGAAAAAAAAGTACATGACATATACCTGATATTCATCGTTAATTCTCGGTTTTTTTTTTTTTAAAACCAATGTGTTGTAAAATCATGCTTCCATGATACATTCTTTACACAACAATATTCAATATACATCATAAAATTCAACCATTAATTCTCGTTTTTTTATATTATATTTCTTCCGCCCCTCCCCCCCTTTATATTTGTCTGTACAAATTGCAAATTTTATGTGCAGTTTGACAAAAGAGAGGACACATTCCCTCTACTATTTGTTAAGAAAGCTCACAATTGTAGTGTAGTCAGTAGAGCAGAGGATGATAGTAGCAATATCAATCAGGTACCTATTGATGATGTGGCACGCCTTGTCATGCCTGGTGATTATGAAATTATGTGTACACGTGATTAATTAGTTGAAATTGTTATATTTGCTTACTATATTCTGTTAATAGCCTTAGTTAGTTATAACAGAAATTTAGCTGAGCTTCAGCACTTGTATATAAGGAGCATTTCACCACACATTATGTGTGTATTGTGATTAATGAAATGCTAGAAGTTTCTCAGATCTGTTTCTTAATTCTTCTTCATTTTCTCTCGTTTTCTAAGTAATCAAACACCTTTTTCAATCTTCAACTCTATTGAATGCCTAGCTACATGAAGAAACACCAAGTATCAGAGGAAGAGGCTGCAAAGGCGTTGTGTTTAGAAATTGCAAATGCGTGAAAATTTCATTTAAAAATTAGAGAGTGGGCAACAAGAGTAAAAATTAGTCTTCATTTTTAAATTTGAAGGTAATAAAATTTTCTATGAAATTTTCACCCACGCTCTTCATGTAGAGAGTGTTACATGGCAGCTGCAAAACTTTTTTGTCTCTGTTCACGACCAATCAATTCGCTAGGCGCTGCTGAGAAGATCGAACACATCGCCATCATTAACCATTACTGGAGCCACCACGAAAATTTTGAAGTGAAAGAAATGGTTCAATTTTGAGCTACAAGCAATAGTAAAAAATCACTACGAGAATTGGTTCAAATTTTGAGATAGAAGCCATAGCAAAAAACCACTACGAGAATTATGGTCCATTGCGACCAACAAATTCGTCACAAATAATATATAATTTGTTGCTAAAAAATATGACAAAAAAATACTGTTGCAAGTTCATGACAAATTATTAGCGACCACCATATAATTTGGTCGCAAAATAACACTTTTAACAACGAATATAGTTTTCGCTAAATATCATTTTGTTTATGTTGAAGTGTGAGCTTGAAACTGAATTTTAGAAGGTGGTGATATGTCGATTTGTGGCCTCGACCATGTATGACTTGTCAATCGCTGAGTCAAATAGGAGAATATGAAATCCACATAATAACAGTCATTTCTAGTAAGTAAATCACACGTGATTTCACTTGCTCTATATTGGCAGTCGTTTTGATCACTAATTTGAAGGGCGAGTTAAGCATGTGATTGAAGGTTGTTAACTGATAGTTACAAGGCAGGAAAATGCTGGGTTTGTTATATAACAAACCTAGAACGCAGCTAGCAAGTGGGAGACTTTTCTATAGTCTTCAAGATTTGTGTATATAGTCTCAGAGGCTATAGTTACAATTAATTTGAAAAGCTTGTATCTTCTTCTTGAGACTTGGAGCTTGTTCTCTGTGATTGAAATAAGATTGCTACTCATGTTTTTCAGTGGATGTAAACTATTTCCAAACCGAACCACTTTAAGTTGTGTCTCCAGTTTACTTGTTTCTGTATTCAGTTTTTGCTTGTGATTTGTTTGTTATTTCTAAATCATCAATTAAAGAGTTTAGTCAGATCTTAGTGATTTTAGATTGAACTTTTATCGGTCTAGAATCAACAATTTTAGTCTTAGTTATTTATTTTATGACCACTTAATTATCAAAATTTTATATTTTTTGTGTACTTATATTGGTTGCAAATTATAATTTCTTTTTAAAAAATAATATTATGTTTTCATGTAATGTGTTGGAATTCATTTTATTTAAAAAATTAAAATTTTCTTTAAGAATTTAAAACAATAATAATAACATTATGAAAGTAGAAGAATTAATTTAAATTAACTTATAATTAATTGTAATACACAAAAACTATCACAAATGAGATTGTAGTATTTAGAACAATTACATAATAATCTTTAATAACAATGTAATATTACAATTACATGATATTCATAAATTTCTTCATTTTGTTCATCTTTTTGCATAATGATCCTCAATGTTTAATTCCTACAAAACAAATAAAGCAAAAAAGTAAAATAACTTTTATAAACACAATAATTAAATAAAATGTATAACATGAATAAGATGAATCAAGGGGAAAAAAGATTAAAAAGATTATAAGAATAGAGAAAGAATGAGAGTGAGATTTAAGAAGACAAGAGGACTATATATATATTAGAAATGTTTTAATACAGAATTTTAAAGTGCAGAAAAGTCCAAGAAAGTTTTAAAATCTCACATGTTTAAAACTGTAAGCCATTAAAACTATGCGGTTTTAAAGCTTTCCCGCACTTTAAAATTTCGGACCAGAAAATTACTCTATTCTTATATATATATAAGTAGAGTTTTGTGATGAAATCTATAATTTCGTCCCAAAATTTTTTTAAATAATTAATTTTAATTACGTAATTCGGTAAACTTTTCGCCAAAATTTTGATCTTTTGTGACCGCATTTTAAAGTAGTTGACACCGAACTAAAGATAAAATAATTTTTTATTATTAAAATAAACCATAATACAGGAATAAAACCTCAGTATTTTAGAGGATTACAATAGGATACAGAAAATTCACCACTCAAAGATAACTTGCAAGAGATAACTAGACTCTTTGACTCAACAAAGCTCACCATTCAACAGGATTACAAAGAGATATGGATATTCACCACTCAAAGATGTCATATGAGAGATATAAAGCCCTTTGACTTACCAGATCTCATTATTCAAGAGTATTATAAAGAGATATAGATAGTCACCACCCAATATGATTTCCTACAAGAGATATCGGGCTTTTTAACCTATCACTTCTAAGAAATTCACCCAAGAAATAAAGAGTTACATAAAAAGAACTCTAAACACAAAAGCACCCTTTTAAGTTACGTCTAAAAATCACGCACTCATCTTAAAATTACTACCTATTACCTTTATATAGACAACTTGAAATATTCCTCCAAGCTTAAGATATGATTGTCATTACAAATCAAATCAAACTTAAATTGAAGGTCTTAGCTATAATAAATCAGAGGAGAGCAAAGCAAAACTTAGTTTATTTTCAAGGTTGGTTTCAACGGAAAATTTAAGTTGTCACCACTCATTTAATTATATTATCATGTAGAAAACATCAAATCAAACACCATAAAGTTTATTAAACTCTTGACTCGCAGAGATTTCCAGTGATATACATGCACTTTCATGATTCTAGATGAATTGATACCAATTAATTCACAACTTTCAACCTTATGCAAAATTCTTATAGTTTTGACCTTTACTATCTATATCTTGAATATGTTTAAGAAGAGAAGTTCAAATTTGATTCCATAAAGTCCTAAAACCTAAACATATGTTGCTTTGTAATAATATATAATTCATAATTATTAACTCTACAACGAAATAGTAAATGTGAAAAATTGAAGTGATAATCTTGTGCTTTGCTTCTTTTTGATTAAATTTGAAAACACTTATGTCACTAAATATGCCAATTTTTTTTATATTTTACGGTCACATTTAAAGTAGTCGTGAAAACACTACAATATAATATTGGTCAAATAGCGTAAGGTTGGAAATATAATATAATCTTGTGCTGTGCTTTCCTTTTTGACTAAATCCGAAAACAATTTTATGTTGGTGGTCACTAAATATGCTAACATTTTTTATTCTTTTGCAGTCACATTTATAAGTGGTTGTGAAAAAACTATAATATAATATTGTTAAAATAGTATAAGTTGGGAAATATACCGCCAAAAAATCTAACATTTTGCCGTGAGCAAAATAGTCGCAAACGTTACATATTTTGGGACAAAAATTGTATTTGGTCATAAAAAGAAAATAAATTTCTCATGTTAGACAAACATTTTCTACTACGAATAAGAATGTGGTCGCTAAATACTTAAAAATTAAAAAGAAAAATAATAAACTCTTTTGCGGGCAATCATAATCTGGTCGCAAAAAACATATATATAGCAATAAAAACAAATTTAGTCGCAGAATATACAACATTTCAGACAATCTTATCTTTGCTCGTGGAAAGTGACATTTTGCGAGTCAATTCTAACCGTCTAAAGAAAATTTGATTGCAAAGACCTTAATTATTTTAGTGAACATTATTGTATCAGCATGCATATTCAGTGAATCAATGGCCCCTTGAGAAAGAGCTGATTCAGATCTGACGCCATAATGATTTGAAAATATTATGAAAAACTTTAAATTTATTTGTTTTCCTTGTATACAAACGTGAGTTATGGGGGTCCATATACACTAAGGATCCTTTGATTTATTGTTGCCTAGTAGAGTGTGCTTCTGCGATTCAAACACAGGAAACTATCTTTAGGAAAAAAATATTTTTCCTCTTTCTGATCTCTAGCTCTTTCTTTAGCCCTTGTTACATGGGATCCTAAAAATAGCATGCATTGCCCTTCTTCTTCTTCTCTTGAATTTAATATTTATAGTCAAATATTTACAACAAAATTCAACAAAAGACGGCTCCGACCACAAATTGTTTTTAACACCGACCCCTGCACGTCCCATTCAAAGGTGGATATGCACGAATAGAATGAAAAGTCTTCTTGAGTTTTCTATAAATAGAGCAGAGGTGTTTCAAGGTTTCTGCAACCTATTATTTAATACAAACCTTTTTCTTTTTTCTATGATCCTTGCTAACGATTCAGTACAACATTAATCAATTTAGATTTGGCTTCACCTTGGTTTGCTTAAAAAAAAAGTAGATTTGATTTGTCTGTAAGGAAGATGTCTACTCCAGTTCCAACAACAGTTGGAGAAAGTGTTCGTCCGATTGCAGGTTTTAGTCCTACTGTATGGGGAAACCATTTCCTGAAGTCTGCTTCTGATTTCAAGGTGATATATACAGGCAGAGTTCTGTATAAATTATAAATATTTCATTACCAGACTTGTCCGATAAGTAAAGACAGCCATACGTATGTATGTGTGCACTCGTGTGCATGTGCTGTAATTTGTAAGGAATATGTATCATATTAATATTAAGACAAACTAAAATCATGGGATTCGTAAAAATTATTTTCATTTTGAACAGTAATATGTTAGGAAATTGGTGGGTGAAGCAAACACGCAGCTAAAGTAAAATTGTAAGAAAATAAAGAACAAGCACAAAATAGAGGACACCAGAAATTACGTGGTTCGGCTTTTAACCTACGTTCACGGGCGAAGACAGAAGGAAATATTTTACTAGTGAAAAGAAGTTACAAGTATTGTGGTATTTTATCTCACTTCCCAAAATCCCAATACACCCAAACTCTTAGAACACTAATAACAAGAGCTTATAAATTCAAGCTCAAAACTCTCTCTCAACTCTCTAATTCTCTCTATGGAATTGCTCTCTAAATTAGAATGAATATTTCCTTGTCAAAGACGTGTTCATCTTCTTCTTCCTTTTTTTTATTTTTCTTTGACAATTTCGGTTCAAAAGCCACCAACCTTGTGTCTTCTAGATGCAGCTTCTACATGAAGAGCTTCTAGAAACCATGACCTTTGACATTCTCCCACTTGGAGATTAGATTGAGAATCAATCAATCTCCACGCCATCCTTTCTGCTTCGTCATAATCATGTTGCCTACGTTGCTGCTAGGCCACAAGAGGATCTACTCCAGATAAACTTGTCAGCATTTACCGGCTTGGTCAAAACATCTGCTAGGTTCTCCTTTGTATGGATTTTCTGTAAATCCACACTTCCGTCTTCCATTACTTCTCGAACGAAGTGATACTGAACTCCTATGTGCTTTGTCCTGGAATGAAAGGTTGGATTCCTTGTAATGTGTAAGGCACTCTGACTGTCACAAAACACAGAAATTTTATCTTGTTTGTGCCCGAGTTCCTCCAATAACCTTTGTATCCAAATAGCTTCCTTGCAAGCTTGTGTAGCTGCCATGTATTCTGCTTCTGTTGTAGATAAAGCCACAATGGTCTGCAATTTCAAAACCCACCTTACAGCTGCTCCCGCAAGTGTAAACACATAACCAATAGTAGATTTCCTTTTATCAAGGTCTCCTGCAAAATCTGAATCCACATAGCCCCTGACAGTAAACTCTGATCCTCCATAACATAATGCAACATCTGAGGTTCCTCTGATGTATCACAGAATCCTCTTCATAGCTATCCAATTCTCTCCACCAGGATTCGCCATGTATCGACTAACTGCTGATGCATACGGTACTCGAAACATCTCCATCCTCTCTGCTTCATTGCTAGGACACATACTTGAGGATAATTTGAAATTAACAGGAAGTGGGATAGAAATTGACTTATAATCTTGCATGTTGAAGCGTCGCAAGATTTTTTTTAAGCAATTCATCTGCGAAAGCCAAATCTTCCTGTTATTTCTGTCTCGGTGAATTTGCATCCCTAGAATCTTGTTTGCTGGTCCCAAGTCCTTTATTTCAAACTCCCTAGCCAATTGTGCCTTCAATTCTTGGATTCGATCTTTGTTGGGGGCTTGCTACCAACATGTCATCCACATACAACAAGAAAACAATGAAATCATTATCTTCAAACCTTTTATAATATGCACGATGGTCTGAACTGAGTCTGTTGTATCCAACGCTCATAATGAAGGAATCAAATCTCTTATACTAACACCTCGGCGCCTGTTTGAGACCGTATAGAGATTTGTTCAACCTGCAAACCAAGTTCTCATTTCCTGTTTCTACAAAACCTTCTGGTTAGAGCATATATATTTCTTCTTTAAGTTCTCCATGAAGAAATGCAGTTTTCACATCTAACTACTCAAGATGTAAGTCAAATGTAGCACACATTACCAAGACTACTCTGACTGTTGTGAGTCGAACCACTGGAGAAAATATCTCGTTGAAGTCAATACTTTCTGAGCATATCCTTTCACCACCAATCTCGCACGATATCGCTCCTTTTGGTCATTGCCATCACGTTTGATCTTGTAGACCCATTTATTTCCAATGGCTTTTCTTCCACGTGGTAGTGGTATAAGCTCCCATGTCTTATTCATGTGTAGAGCTTCAATTTCTTCCTACATTGCTGTCATCCACAAAGCAACATCTGAGCTGTTTAAAGCTTTATAGAAAGTTGAAGGCTCTCCATCCTCTGTTAGAAGACAATATGCAACATTGATCTCTGTGACATACTCTGAGTGTCACGTTGGCGGTCGACTCTCACGAGTTGACCGACGAACTTCTGGAGCCTCGGACTCGACTAGTTCTTGTTCCTCGTGCTCTAGAGCTGCTTCAGAAGAATCTGAATCTTCTGGTTTATTTTTCATATATACCGGTACAGTCTCTGACTTTTCTTTTACAGTGCTATCAACCTCATCTTTCCTTTGCAGTTGATTTTCTATAAAGATAACATCTCTATTGATGACGATCTTGTGGGCAGTGGGGTCCCACAGACGTACCCCTTTACTCCATCAGCATATCCCAGGGAGATACATCTTCTAGATTTTATATCCAGGTTTGTTTTTTCTTGGGCATTGTACATTACGTACATAGGACATCCAAATGCATATAGGTAGGAATAATCAGCTGGCTTTTCAGTCCATATTTCCATCACCGTTTTCAACCCAAAAGCTATAGATGGTAACCGATTTACAATATAACAGGCAGTTTTGGCTTCTTCTGCCCAAAATTAATTAGGTAGACCAACAGTCTTTAACATAGCTCTTATTCTTTCTGTAAGAGTTCTGTTCATCCGCTCCGCCACTCCGTTTTATTAAGGATTGTATGCTACCGTGAATTGTCTCTGAATACCTTCTTGCTTACAGAAAGCAAGAAACTTGCCGTCTGTATACTCTCCACTATTACCTGTCCTCAAGCACTTGATCTTTTTACCAGATTCATGTTCCACCCGCGCTTTGTATTCTTTAAACAATGAAAATACATCTGAGTTTTTCTTAATTGGATACACCCAACATCTTCTGGAATAATCATCAATGAAAGTCACCATATACTTTGCACCTCCCATAGATATATCCGGTGATTCCCAAACATCAGAATGAATCAAGTTTAGAATGCATTTACTTCTAGCAAGAGATCTACTGAACTTTAATCTATGCTGCTTACTAATAACACAATGCTCGCAAAATGGTAAACCTACCGATTTGAGCCCCGGAAGCAATTTTTGCTCAGAGAGAATCTTTAAACCTTGTTCCGACATGTGGCCAAGTTTGAGATGCCACATCATCGTTGACTCTTCTCCATTTGATGCAACACACGCATCAGCTTCCTGTAGTGTTTCTCCTTTAAGCATGAATAGATTAGCACGGATCTTTTTTGCCTTCATCAATACAAGCGCGCCTTTAACGATCTTTATGATTATATTCTCCACATGAGTTTTGTACCCATGACTATCCATTTGTCCCAAAGACAATAGATTTTTCTTTAGGCCGTTGACATGTTGTACCTCCCCAATTATGCGAATTGTACCATCAAACATTTTTGTTTTGATAGTACCAATACCAGTGATCTCCAAGGCATGATCATTACCCATATATGCAGATCCTCCTGAGATAGGTTCATATGTGTGGAACCATTCTCTCCGAGAGGTCATGTGCCAAGTAGCTCCTGAGTCTATAAGCCAGACATCAAATAATCGTTTTTTGCCTTCTATAACAGTTGTTGCCTCGCTGTAAAGAATTTCGCCATCATCTGAGGTACTTGCTACACACCCCTGAGCATTTGATGACTCAGATTCTTTGCCCTCTTTTCTCTTCTGATTACTCCAACACTCTTTCTTGATGTGCCCTTTCTCGCCACAATTGTAGCATTTAACATTCTTCTTACTTCTGCATTTTGATCTACTATGATTTTGACTCCCATTAGGGCCACGTTCTGTTGATCTCCCTCTCATCACCTATAGCGCCTCGGCTTGCTGTGAACTTGCTTGTCTGTTTTCCTTATTTTTCCACCTACTCTCCTCATTTAGTACAGAGGTTGCAACATCGTCGAAAACTAGACTGTCCACTGAATTGTTGTTCGTCAGGTTGATGATGAGTTGATCATACAAATCTGGTAGACTTTGAAGTAGAAGCTCTGCACGTTCATTCTCCTCTATATTATGACCCAATGTTGTGAGTTGTGAAAATAGAGTCTTCAAGGTGTTGGTGTGATCAATCACCATTATAAATTCTGTCATTCGAAGAGTATAGAGTTTCCTCTTCAAGAAGATTTTGTTGTGTAGTGACTTGGCCTCGTACAATTTTGTGAAAGTATCCCATATTTCCTTTGCTGTATTTTTTTCTGCCACACTAGATAATACCCCATCTGCAAGTGCGAAGTGTAGATCAGAAATGGTATTGCCATCTACCTCGTTCCACTTGTCATCAGTTATCTCCATGGGCCTTTCTCCAATTGATGCCAAACAATTATTTTTCCTCAATACAGCTTTCATTTTCATTTTCCACAACAAAAAATTATTTCCGTTAAATTTTTCAATTTCATACTTTGCTGCCATTTTGTTGATAAATACTGCACACAAGCTAGTATACCACCTTGAATAGTTGTGAATATGTGTGAGAATGTACACCAGGAAAGTTCACAGGAAAGACTGGAGGGGTTACAATGGTCCCACTTAAAACCCAGACTCCTTAAGCTCTTATCGCCTTTGTGACAGAACTTTCCTAGACATGTACAAAAAACCACACAATTGCTTTGTTCACACTACTATTCCCTACTTTGCACCGCCAAATTCTTGGGTCGCTCCCACTGTTTCTTGTGAACAGTACCGTATATGTGAATAGTGTCATATACGTGAATAGTACTGTATACGTGAACAGTACTGTATACGTGAACAGTATCACTCAAATTCTTTCCTGCCTAGGATCCAAGGTTTACTTGGTCAAGATTCAAGTTTGCTTTCGTCACCTTCTTTTCTTTTCAAGTTTAAATTATTTGTATTGAGCTCTTTAAATTCATATTATTTAATAAGAAATCTTCTATTATGAACTTTCAATTTATATTTTTAAGTATAATTTATTATTGTTAATTTACGAAATATCTCTTTTACTTTAGTATTAAGATTTGTGCATTAATAGTTAATTTATTAATTATAATTATTAATTTTAGGTACAAGTTCATTTTTTATATATAATTGAATTAGATGGCGTAATACATATTATAATGTATTTTCATTAGTTTAAGACTTGAAAAGCATTTATTTTATTTTACTGCAATAATTTGTATATGCATTACGGCAACCCCAAACCAAAATCCTAATTCAGTCTTGTTTGGTAAAAATAGAAAATAATTATTAGATTACAAAATATTACATGTTTCTTCCTCTTTCTATTTAAATTCAACAATATGTAACCATTAATAATAATTAATTGTAAGTCTTGAAACATTCATTTATTTTATTATACTAACAATTAAACTTTAGTGG
Source organism: Citrus glauca (assembly GCA_029633175.1). Lineage (NCBI taxonomy): Eukaryota > Viridiplantae > Streptophyta > Magnoliopsida > Sapindales > Rutaceae > Citrus > Citrus glauca. The sequence goes on along the minus strand of JAQOOD010000001.1, from coordinate 32,277,403 downwards.
CTTAAAATACTTCAATTAATTAATACAGGAAGAAAGATTCATTCATCTTCCCTCAACAATGTCATTAAGGCCTAATTTTAATGTCATAATCTCATATTTAACTATGCAACTTTTATTTAGTGACTTTTGGCTTCTTCAAACTCTATAAATATTAAGTTTTTAAGATTTTTGGCATCATTATTTCTTATCTTTTTATATTCTCTATTATCTAATATATTGGTTGAGATTAAAAAATAATTATATTACAAAATATTTAAAATAGAAAATAATTATTAGATTACAAAAAATTACATGTTTCTTCCTCTTTCTGTTTAAATTCAACAATATGTAATCATTAATAATAATTAATTATAACTCTTGAAACATTCATTTATTTTATTAAGCCAACAATACATCAACTAATTAATATAGGAAGGAAGATTCATTCATCTTCTCTCACCAATGCCACTATGGCCTAATTTTAATGTCATAATCTCATATTTAATTAGGCAACCTTTTGTTTAGTGTCTTTTGGCTTCTTCAAACTCTATAAACATTAAGTATTTAAGATTTGTTATGTTTGAGTTTTTTTATTATTTTTTTAACCAACATCCTCTTTAGAAATATTCTTGTATTTTTATTTTTTGACTTGTTTGAATTTTTAGTATTGTATGCTTCATGGATTACTCTTTTCTTCATAAGTTAAACAATGATAAAGCGAAGCAACCCGCCCCGCACCTTCAGGGTGAGTCTATCTAAACTCATATAATCAAATCGATAATAATACTAATATCTAAAAATTCTGTCAGAAATTCAGCAGAATCTCCCCTATAAATACAATATTTTCAAACCTACAATTTACAAAACAATACTCCCAATAATATCTCAATATCCATCGAACCTTCATAACCAACTTCTCAAGTCAACATATCAAATATCACCCAAAACGCTCTAATATTAAAAATACAATGGTTATCCTTAATTACAAAATATAACAATAAATACAACTCACAATATCCCAAATATCAAAATATTAAATCTATGACTCCTAGCGCCATCATCTGGCCACAATTTCAAATTTAACTACCGTTACTGGGTCAACTGATGTACCTGCAAATCTCCTGTGGGGGGAAGAATATAATAAAAATGTGGTGAGTATAAAACTCAGTGAGTGGATACTAGTTTTCGAAAAAAATAAATTTATTTAAAATGATTTATTCTTTCTCAAATCAATTCCATCAAAATATCATGAGAACTTATATAAACATATTTAATTCAAATCAGTTACTGAAATACTATATTACATAAATCTGTATAAAATCGATGGAATCATAATACTTGTCATATCAAATACTGCATATCAAAAGCTATCATCAAACAAGTACCCAGGGGAATGATCTCATCATATCCAGACCTCGACGGACGGGCAATCAGGGAGCCATCATGTCCCAGAGCTACAACGGATAGATGGAGAAAATCTCATCTCATATCTCATATCTCATATATCTCATATCTATATCTCTGTAATTATCACACTGCATACATAAGCCCCTAAAAGGCAAAAGCACCCAAACACACGGCCCAAAGCCTCTATGTGTGTTCAAACAAGCCCCAAAGGCCTCTATCTCATATCATCTGTATCTTTGTATTTATGTCATATTATCTGTTTCTCTGTATCGGAGGGATAGGGTACTGTCAATATTTTATACACATGTACATAAACATATAATCACATTTGAAATCTCATTCTCTTTTTCTTCAACATATATCAAATCCATTCAATTCTAATATCAAGCATTTACTCAAAATGACAATAAAATCATTATTCAAACTCATTCTCAGTAACAATAAACATCAACACATAAATAAAAATCAATTTTCTAGAAATCATTAAATCGAAGCATCAAATACTTATTTATCAAAACATATTGCACTGTATCATAAAATCATCATATATTATGAAAATAAGCTTTGTATATTCCACTCACAGTGACGATGTCCACACTCGGTATCAACAACGTTCGCGGGTTGATTCTCGTTCGCGAATCCTCCTAATCAAGAAAATGACATAATCATTCTCCGTAAATTTGAAATACAACTAATATTATATAATAATTCTCGAAATGAATATCTATCAACAATAACTATTCCCGCATGTACAAAATTACCAAAATACCCCTACATGCCAAAATTACCAAAATGCCCTCAACATCATTATTTTACCAAAAAATCCGCAAAATCTTCAATTACCAAATTGTTCTCAATTCAGATCACGAGAAATAACCACAATGTTAGAAATTACGAAATTACCCTCGGAGCGTAAAATTACCGAAATGTCCTTAACAACTTAAATTACTGAAATATCCTCAAAATCACAAATTACCTCACTGTCCTAACCTCAAATTACCAAATTATCCACTGATTTCACGAATTACAAATTTGCCCCAAAGTTTTATGAAATTACCGATAGGCCCCTGCCGGTCAACGGTGACCGAACTTCAGTCAACGACGACGGGAGCTTAGGTATGATAGTTCCGACCGTCATGAGTCCAATGGTGGTGGCCATGAGTCCTCACGCGCGGTGTTGGCGGCGGATTGAGCTTCCCAAAACCGTGAGCTTTCCAAGAGCTAATCGGCGGCAATCCGGCCGTTTCAGGTGACGAGATCGGTCGGAAAATGATGCTGGTGACGTGAGGAGTAGAACCCAGCTGGACGCATGCCCAAACTCCGGCGAAATCAACGGCGACGAAAACGGGTTTGGCCGCGGGTTTTCGAGCTTCAAACGGCGGTGTTCCAGACGTTTTCCGGCAACGAGGGCGGCTGGGTTACGATGGCCGGCTTCCAAGCTTCAGATCGGTATCAAGCTCAGCCGGTGAGGTGGGTGGAATTGCGAGATCCGACCGAGTCAAGGTCGTGGGTCCGGGTCGGGTTTCGGGTCAAACCAGGTCAAACTCTCTCTCTCTCTCTTATGTCTCTTTCTCTCTCTTTCCAAAAATGAAAACAGTTCCCCCCGTCCAAAAATATAGAACCCAATTGTTTTTTTTCACTTAAGCTTAATACAGATTAAGCTCATACCGGACCCGCAACGAAAATAAAATCCGACCACTCGAGCTTTTAATCGCGCTCAATTTATCTCGATTCGAAGAGGAAAAATTAAATCATACACTTAATTAAGAAAATTCAAAGTGCATATGTTACATAAAGATAGTTGGATGATAAGGGTTAAGATTTGTAGGATGTGAGAGTCTGTTAATACCAAGAAGAACAAAGAATTGATTAGTGTGAACATGATTTTTATTGATGAAAAGGTTGTACAAAAAATTTCTTCTCCCATTGTTTTCTCTATTTTTTTCCCAATTGTTTTACACTTAATGTAGCAATTTTTTTCGTAAGAAAATCAATGCATGGAAAAATCAGGAAAAATTTAGTGATAAGATTTAGGCACATGTTGAGTGAGTATTCTTTGTACGGTATCAAGAATTTGAAAGTTGTTTCAACTACAAGCGAGTACAGATCACTTTCAAATCAGTATAAGGTTATTTTCTTGGTTATAACTCCGCTTAAGAGGCTAGAAAAAAGAACTGTTAAAATTCTGAGTAATGGATTTTAATTCATATTTCCGAATTTGATTGATATACGTGTGAATGATGATTGATATAAGTGTGAATGATAACACAATCCTCTCAGATATTTTTTTTATTAATATTTGTTAATCTTTAAGTGTATATTAGAAATTATTGATCCTCATGTTTTAACATGTTTATGATATTTTTTTCAAAATATTACAGATGTTGGCGGAAGTTTATGTGGTATAGATGACATTAAGATCATTGGAGCTGGTTGGAAAAAAAAATATAAAAGTTCTAACATATTAGCAAGTTGAATATAATTTAGAACTTATCAACAACTACAAAAGGTATAAGGTTTGTACACTTACACTATACACATTAATATATATTTTTAAAATTAACAAAAAAAATTAACTTTCATAAATAACATTAGTTTTATAAGGCTGCCTCATCTTAACAAAAAAATCAATTTATATTTTTATCAGTTTCATCAAGTGCAAAGTAAGAAAAATGATAATAATAATTTTTTTTTCAAAATCGCATGAAGCGCGGTTCTATTTCTTAATTTATAATATAAGAGATTAATTAATCAACTAATGGTGTCTCTTAAATTTGATAACATAGAATATAAAAAGATGAGGAATAATGATGCCACATCAGCTCTTTTAGATAAAAGAAAGAAATTAATGATTCAAGGCTTAAAATTAATTATTTTAACACAACAAATCTTAAATACTTAGTGTTTAGAGAGTTTGAAAAAGCCAAAAGGCACTAAACAAAAGATTGCATAATTAAATATGAGATTATGACGTTAAAATTAGGCCCTGGTAGTGGCATTGTTGAGGGAAGATAATTGAGTCTTTCTTCCTATATTAATTAGGCTCTAGTAGTAGTATTGTTGAGGGAAGATAAATGAGTCTTTCTTCCTATATTAATTAGGCTCTAGTAGTAGTATTATTGAGGGAAGATGAAGGAGTCTTCATTCCTATATTGATTAGTTGATTGATATATTTTAAGTCACGAAAGTTTAATTACTAGCATAATAAAATAAATGAATGATTTAAGGCTTACAATTAATTATTTTAATAGTTATATATTGTTGAAAATATTAGATAATAGAGAATACAAAAAGATAAGGAATAGTGATGCCACATAAGCTCTTTTAGTCCCAACTTTATATGGATATATAGATTCGTAAAGAGACTATGAGAAATCATGAGGATCTCATTAGGATATGATCAAGGATCATGTGAATTACCAGCCAAGATGAAGAAGCTTCTCAATTATAGGGGGCCAGTTTGGTGTCCGGTTCTAGGGTAGTTATAATTACTCTTTGTACCTTTGTTCTTGGGTTAGGCATGGCTAAGGTCATTATTTATAGAGTTGGCATTTTATGGCAAGTCTAGTTAAATTGAAAGTTTATTTATTGCATATGTTGTCATAGAGATTAATTTATTAATTCCCTAATTTAGTAAGATTCCAATTTATTAGGAATATTTATTTTCTAATTTAATTAGATGTCTATTTAAGCAATTCAATTAATGGTGGGATTCTAGAATTGGCACATGAGATCTATTTAGAGCAAGAAGTTGGTTCAAACAGGAAGTCATTAAATACTTTAGATATTTCTTAGGAAACAAGTAAGGCAAGAAGATCAGATTTAATCCTATTCAGATTCATAGGAATTATAAGAGAAAATAAACTTTTATTTGGAAAAAATCCAAGTCTTTTAAGACTTGCTATTTTAGTAAAACCCTAAGGCCTTTATAATGAGAGGTATTTCACAATTGAAGTGGGCATGCATAATGCAGAGAAGCAAAATTTGACCTCCTCCCTAGAGAATCTGGATTTAGCTCACTATGTTTGTTAAATCCATACGTTGTAACATCTCAACTTAGTAAATTACTTTGCATATGGGTGTGGCCTCATGGATGTAGAATTGATTAATCTGAATCACGTAAAAATCTCAGTGTCATTTATTTTCTGCATTTTATTGTGTTTTTGGAAAATTAATATTTTTTTTGTGGATAAACAGTAATCATGAACAATAAACGTAAACATTAACTGTGAACAGTTACGGTAAATAGTAATGTGAACAGTACTTTTGAAAAAAACTAATTAAGTAATTAATTTTTTATTTTTAATTGCCTACATTTATTTCGATACATCTAAATTCCTGTCAGGCATCATGTTCCTCCTTATTGTAATTTCCTTCTCTTTTACATTTAGAAATTAATTGTATGATTCTACGAAAGAAAGTTATAAGGAAAGGAAAACATATTTTACATCATTTAAAAGAATAATTGATGTTATCGTGTCTTTAGTTAGAATATATTAAGTGATCTGATCTTTCTGAACTTGATTGTAATTTTCTTCTATTATCTTCTAAAAATAAAAAATTAATAACAATATTCAATCCCTTTTGAAAATAATCTTCGGAAATCCTATGATTAATTATTAGAAAGAAAGTTACAATAAAATGGAATAATATTGTAGATTATTTGAAAGAATAAATGCTTTCATCATGTCTGTTAATTAGAACAATATTTATCTTTTCATAACTCTCTTTTTAGAGGTTTAGTAGTCTTTAATTGGTGAAGCAAATGCACTTTTGATTTGCCTCCCGATCAAATTAAACGGTTCCTAACTCATGATACAAATGACTTTCCGTGCTATCGTTTTGCCTCGTCACATGCAGTGGTGTTCATCTGATATACTATGATTATTATGACAAGATAAGACTTATTACATTCCCCTACAAAGGTAATTGCCTAATTGGTATACCCAATGAGGAAAATAAAACACAGCGATTAGACAGAACAACAGCAGGACTTATCAATTATAACAACTGCTAAACTGGGAAAATTAAAATAATTAGAAGTGCTCCTACATTGTCATACATCGTTATTTTTCATCAATAGAATTATAAGGAATGGGAAACCAATTCTTAAAAAATGGGTGTGTAGCGAAAATAGATCTTGGACGGTCCACGAGAATTCGATCTGCGCTTTGATCAACACGAAATAGGTGACCGTGACCCTTTTTTTTTTTTTTTATGAGATGCCTTTGATGGAGCATTTCATAATCTAGAGTAAGGGCTTAAAAACAGATCGCCTTTCGTTCTTAGAGTGACACCGAAAGCCTCAGTCAGAACAAGATCTTCGTTATTTTTTCCATCATGGAGTTTCCAATCGAAAGTGGTAGAGCATTTAGCAAGAGGAAGATAACCGAAAGACAGACCTGGGCACATCCTCTTCGAGCTCCAAATGGGATCAATTCAAAATGATTTCTATTGTAACCATGACTCTGGAATCAAATTCCTGATTTTTACAAGCATGGCCCATCTTTTTAAGGCACAACCAACATTGGAACTGCACAAGGTTTTCCTAGTGACCATGACGCTGGAATCATATTCCTAAATTTTACAAGCCTCTCTACATTCGCTTGGGAGTAGCAATGTAGCAGGAAGATGTAACCTCGGAGTTTCTTTGATGACTAGCTTTAAGTATTGCAATTCATGAAGGCATGCTTCATCAATATTTCTTTCCTTTGTGCTTTTTCTGTTACTCTTGGGGATAAGCATTCTTGACAGCCATTCTATAAAAATGTCCTGAAATGGGATTATAATTTGAGTCATATATGTATAAATTGATGTAATTTTATGAAAATTTTAAAGAAACTACTGCAAAGAAATGTTGAAATGTCTCAGAAATAGTATATTTTGTGGATATTTGCTTTGAGTAAAATGAAATGGCAAGAATTCGCAACGAATTTTTAACACCAATATTAAAAACCAGAAGCACTTTGGGTTGGGTTCCGGGGCCGTGACAATCCCCAAAACCAACCCAATCTAGATATGGGCCTTGATTTTAGGCTCTACCGAGTCCAATCAAATTTTAAGCAGATTTGGCATTGAAACCCGACCCAACTCAGTCAGATCCCCGATCCCTATAGCAGCTGGTTCACCTTAATTTAAGTGGAATGAAATTGCAACACTAGTTTTATGCCCCGTGCCCAAGTGCGCACACAAACATACAGATAAAATTATTTTCAAGTGTAGGCGATTTCATTTTTTTAAATGTAAATTTATTTTTAAATTATACGATTTAAAAAATTATTTTTAAATGAAATATAAAATTATATAATTTAAAAGAGTTAAAAACTATTCTTCTTAAACACCATGATTTAAGAGCAAATTCATATAAAAAAAAAGGATAGTCGAATAAGAGAATGACATATATATGTATTTTAATATGAGTGATGATACGGTCACAAAATTTTATACAAATTGATGTGGCATTAATTCACTAATTGAATGAAAATATAAAATAATAAAAATAAATAATGTGGTTCAAGAGATATTTAATTCAACAAATGAATTAACGTCATATCAGTTTGTACAAAATAAATTTGTATAAAAATTTATGGTTATATCGTTACTCTTTTAATTTATTAAATGACTCTATACATTGTATTGGACTGTGTGCTTTATTATTTTTTAAGTTGTCCCTTACTTTATTAAACAAAGAGATTTTCTTATTATAAAATAAGTAAACATAAATTTTAATAAATTATAAGACAAAACACACTATATTAGAGGTTATGTTTTTTTTTTCCTTACTCATGATTTTAATATGGTTAGACATCTCTAATTGAAAAAGGAAATTTTAGTATTTTTTAATTATTAAAAATTTATCTATTTCTCAAAATTTTTAAGATCGTAAAAAGTTCCTTTTCCTGTATATAATTATTGCCAGGTGTGGTTGTCCGCATGTTGAGTACAAATTTTCGCAAATGTCTCTAAGATAATGTGAAAGATATGCCTTGAGACAACTTTTATTAATTTTCAAAGGCGGCTTACTTAGAATGATTTACGTGCGTGTCTGTGTGTGTATAAATATTTTAGAATATGGATGCCCCACAAATATCTCACAAATTTTTAGAATAAGTACAAGTTCTCACAAGTATCTCTTAGTTAACGTGAAAATATGCCCCAGACAACTTTTCTTTAATTTTCAAAGGAGGCTGACTAAGAATGAATAGGCTGCTTCTTAACTTGGTAGAAGTGTCTTGATGTTTCTGCAACCTATTATGTACTAATATTTTTTCAATGTTCCCACCGAGGAATTGCCAAACAAAGAAAAAACAGAATTCCTTTTCTAATCTTTTAAAATCATCCTCCCTCTTGATTCAGTACAGATTCAATTTATTAAGGAAGTTGTCTGCTCCAGTTCCAGTTGAAGAAACTGTTCATGGCATTGCAGTTTTCAATCAAAATAAAATAAAATCTGTCATATCGGTAAAATAATTATCCACGCAAAAAATTTTCTACAGTGAAATTTAATATTATCAAAGAAAAATTCATTCTTCGGAATTTATTTCATTTTTAATTCAAATACACTAACTACCTAATTGCTCGCCACAAAAAAAAAAAAATTCGTTTAGGAACTCTGTTGAAGTTAAATCTGCCTATGATTTCATTGTCCCCGAAGGCACCTCATTACTCTTTCAACATTAAACTTAAAAAAGAAAAAAAGAAAAAGAAAAAAATAATGTTATTTAATTATTGCAATGAGTTTTTTGTGAAAGTCTTAACGTCGTAACAGTAAAAGAGCATTATGAAAACTGTAAAAGAGTCCCACTTTAATTCCATTTTACAACTCACTTTTCTGCCAATAGAGCACGAGTGGACTGACCTGCCGCTGATCTCACACAAGTCCTCCTTATGCAGAAATGTTGTGAGATTTCAACGATAACAAACTTTTTCTTTCGTTGCTGGAAGATCGCACAAGTTCATGTATACTCAAAACTTTTTATTTCCTTGTTCCTTTTTCATTAATTTTCTGCACAAAGCACAATTGGATGTATGTTCAAAACAATTCTCCCATGTTCCGTTTTATTCATGGAACCAGCATCTTCAATATTTTCCCTATCACCTTATACACTTTAAAAGTTGAAAGCAAAAGATGCACATAAATTAACATATTTAAAAAAATAAAAAATAACGAAAAGGATTAATAGAAACATCTTAATATGTTTTTGGAACTTGCCCACAATTTTTTTAAAAAAAAATATAAAGGGGCTCTAAAAGAGTTAGGACAAGACTAAACGGCTTTGGGCAACCACATTCGTGTTATGAGCTTGCCCACAAATCTTTTATGATATCTAACTAAAATATAATTCCGTACTGAAGAGTTGAGAAAAATTAAGGTTAGCATAAATAATGACATCATTAATGGATGTGTGGATAGGTATCCAACGTAATAATAGTTTAACTATTTTTATTAAATTGTCATGAATACGAAATTATATGAAGGTTATTTTAGTATTATAATTTTTTTTAGTAAAATATGGTGTTAAAAGCATATTTTAAGGTGCAAGTAGTCCCACTTATAAATAAAATAAATGAAAGTTCAATAGTAAACTGGCCGACACAACTCCTTAGCTGAGCAAGTTGACACCTCTTGACGAAATGAAATTGTAAGGTTGGTTGAAGATAATTGAAACAAAATTCCTAAATAATCGGGTTGACAAATCTAGGGTTTTGGCCCCACTATATATAACCCTAAATATTGTGAATTTATCAAAATATGTAAATTTGAAATATTATGTGATTATAAAATTCTCCTAATCTAAATAAGAAAAGAAAAATAGTGTTCAAATCCAAATTCAAGAAAAAAAATCCTAGAAAAAATAAGAAAAATAAAAAACATTTTAAAATTGAAAAGTGACGAGGAAAGAAGCAGAATTTTTAGCTCGACCATAAGGTAGAACTAAGCAAGTTGTTCTGGGTTGGTTCATCTTATCATAAGTTTTAAAACAGTATATTATACGCTAAAAACGGACATTTATAGTACAAGTCATGGCCTCTAGAAAATACTCTGCTTTTAATACACAACAATCCTACATCACCTCTTCCCTTCCCTTATTCATAGGGCAAAAGATTCGAATATCCCATAATTATGGATGTATAATTAAAAAAAACAATTATTTTTATTAAAAAAAGAAGATAAAAGAGAACAAAATGTGATGAAATAATGATAAAAATATTTGTCCTTTTTGTGAATTTTTAATTAATACATGTACAAATGATCATTTTTAATTAACTAGCATATAGACTCATAAATATGAATTAATACTTTTGTACATGCGTGGATTGCAGATAAGTGATACTTCAAATCAAGAGGAATACAAGTCAGGAGCCTGATAACAGCTGCGGTGGATAAGCCTGCCCAGAAGTTGCAATTGAATGATGTAGTCCAACGATTGGGTGTGGCCTATGACTTCGAACAGGAGATAGAAGATGCATTAGAAAATATTTGTCATGATAACTTTGACAATTGTTGTTGCCAAAATTCATTGAGTCGGCTAGTGACTCGATCTTAGATCCCTGCATCATTTAGACTAATTAACTGATGTGTTTGCTTCCAGTGATTGACTAAATTATTTATTTAATAGATACATCGTCCGTTGTTTGAAGGAAGAACCGATTAAGTATTTGTTTCGGGGCGCTTTAGAAATTTTTAGAATATCTAATGATGTGTGTGTGTAAAACTAAAAAACTAAATGATGATTATAACTGTAAATAAAGGTATTTATAACGAGAAACTAGTCGGGAAAAAAAACCAATTTCACCTTTTCAGTTAATAATCTTTATGAGCTAGAATGATCAATTTGACGGCTACTGTATAAATTTTTGTCTTAAGTGAGTCGCGTACGTGTCAAACCCGCGCATGTAACACCTTTTGTACATTCCTCTTGTATTTTTCTGTAAGAGCCGAAATAGAAGAAGAAGAAGAAGAAGAAGAAGAAAAAAAGTTTGATAGATTATGAACAGATGAGGGGATGTGGTTGGTGGGTGGAAAACTAACACTCGTAGCTTGAAACCCATTAATCTAATTGCGTAATAATGTTGTATTATGTAGACATTTTATTTATTACAAACCAACGAATTTGACAATTTTAAAAGTAACGTGTTGGTATTGATATTTGTATTGAATTGTTATAAACATACCTTTATCTTTTTCCCCTAAAGTCACATTTACCACAGATTTTAAGTAAATGTAATAGAAAAATCAAAATTGAGAAAGAAAATTCAACCTCTCTTGACTTGATTTTCTTTGAGTTTTTATAAACACCCCACACCCATGACTTTATATCGCGGCAATTATTGAATTAAATTCATTCGCAAGGTGTGTGAAATCTTGACGGCCCAGATCGTTTTGACCACTTTGGTCTCCTCAATCACTGTTCTTTACACTCCCATCAATGATCTTCTCACGTGCAGTTCTAGCCTTCTCCTCTTCCTCCCTGTCCTCCTCTTCATCCGTACGTTTCATTTCGCTTAATTCATTATGTGAATTGGTTATCTTAGTAATTTTGTTAATTTAATATTTTGCCGCATTTTATGTGTGCTTATACTGAAATTAGGTAGGTATATACTTGGGAATCCTGTTAATTGATGATTAGCACAAATGGTTTCTTTTGTTTGCTTTGTGTTGCCCTTATTGATTCTATCGTGCTGAGTTTGCTTGGTTGGGATTTTGATGGAATTTTCAAGTGATGCTTGAATCCTTAGTAAATGTTTACTTGAATATGATTCGTTGCCTTCACATTATATGCGTTTTTTCATTCTGCTAACATAATGGGATTATGATAAAGGGGGTCTTAGAGTTTTAGTGAATACATAAGAAACTGCATTGCACCTGAGATCTTGATTAAGTCAATTTGTTGCTTTGAGTATTTGTACATCATTTGCTTGCATTTGTGCATGCTCTACAAGGAGTTGATGTAACGACCCGCCCCGACCTCCACAGGGCGAATCGTACTGATAGCAGCTTAAATCTCATAAAATAATAATAAATAATCCTTTTACAATCCATAAAAATCATATCCTTGAAAAATAAATACAAAGCAGCGGAAGAATTTAAAATTCATGCCAAACCATCTAATTCCACCATCCAAGTCCTTATCAACGCTCAACACGAATCCTGCTTACAGAAACTGAATCACAATAAACTATAATGAGTACAAAACTCAGTAAGTAAACCAGTTTTGTATATATCAAAAATACATACATACATATACATATCAAATGAATGACGTGCCATGATATTAAAAAACATCGTAAAACAAATCATCGAAATCTCATTCTGTCTTTCTCAAACTTTCACATTCTCTTTTAAACCACTTACTTGAGTTACCTTCATTCGATTACTGCTTAGTAGGACACTCCCTTAACTTTCATAACTTTCTCTTTCATACTCTTTGGGCTTCTCGCAATGCGTCCCTCGCCCACTTATCTCATAACTATATAAACATCTGGAGAGTCCTCCACTAAGCCAGTAACGAATTCAAGCATCCAAGCTAAAACTGTAAAACAATCTTTCTTTCTTTTCAAATCTCATTTGCTAAAATCAACTTTCTCATTTTCCAGGAAACATGGAAAACATAATGCATTTTCGTGCTCATGCCAATGAAATATTCATATGTATGCCCATGTCAATAAACACATATATCAACATCTCATATGAACACATCACATAAATACATGGGCATAACAGATAAATCAATATTCGTACATATCTCAAAATAGACTTTTCAAACATGTCAAACATATATATTGTTTATTGTGATTCGTTTGGAAATCCAGTTTACTTACCTCCTCGTATCCTCGAGTCATAAATACACAAATCGATATCATCGGCCTACAAATAAATAAATAATACTCTCATAAGCATAAAATGAAACCATTATTATAAACTCCAATATTCTCAAATTCCTCAACATAATCACATTCCATACTTAACCTCAAATAATCTTAATTAAATCATAAATCATCAAAATACTCATAATTCTTGAAATTACGAAATTACCCTCAAATATCAAAATTACCAAAATGCCCTTGAATCAATATTACCAAAATACCCTCATCTCAATATTACCAAATTAACCTCAAAATCATAAATTACCAACTTATCCTCAATGCCAACAATTACTAAAATACCCACAAAATCAGAAATTACAAAATTGCCCTTAGACAGTGAAATTACCAAAATACCCTCGCCGGTCAACGGTCACCGGAATTCAACCGACGGCGACGGGAAGCTCAGAACTGAAAGTTCCAGCCACGCTGAGTCCAATGGTGGCGGTGGTGTCCTCCCACGCGCGGCGATGGCGGCAAATCGAGCTCCCAAAGCCGTGAATCCATCAACGGCCGATCAACGGCAAAACGACGTCCCCGGCATCCATGGCTGGTCGGAAATGATAGAGGGAAGGGTAAGGAACAAAACCCGAATGCTGGCTTTACCGGAAACCGGCGAAATCACGGCGAATCGAGCCGGCGATTCCGCGGAACTTCCAAGCTTCGATCGGCGGCTTTCCGATCGATTTCCGGCAGCAAGGACGGAATGGATACGTTGCTCGTCTCTCAAGCTTCGAAACGGTACCAACCACGACCGGAACGGTGGCCGGAATTGAGAGAACCAGCCGGGTCAATTCCGCGGGTCCGGGTCGGGTTCGGGTCAAACGGGTTGGGTTCTCTCTCTCGGTTCTCAGCTCTCTCTTTCTTTCTCTCTCTCTTTCTCTTATATATGGGGGGTCAAAATGGGTCAAAAGCCCGGGTGTGGGATGTTACAGTTGAATACTTTATACACCAAACTCCATATCTTGATTTATGAGGGCAATTGGGCAAAGGCCCAATTATGGCCTGGAAATTATCTATGCTGTTATTGTGTAACCACATCCTTGGTGGAGTTAGTTGTCAGGAAACTATTACAGAAGGATGTGAACAGGTTTATAATGGCTTAACATTTTTTTCTACAATTTTCCAAGCTTCCTTCCTGTTTATTTTAGTTGACATGTTCGTTGTTCCAGTTGAAATCCACAATTAAGTCGAGTTATTTGAAAAGAGGCTTAAAGAGCTCCCTTCCAAAACTGCTATAATTAAGGTTTGGGAATTTGGGTACGTTTACAAGTTTTTATTCTGGCATCTTATACATATATATTGTGCCTTTTAAAAATCAAGTGTTAATGAATTTGGTTTAATGTAAGCTAAAAAGGGAATCTCAAACTCAAGCCCGTGAAGCCATAAAGGTTATAAAGGGTGCTTTGGAAAGATTATGCTACTTGGTAATACTCGTTATTTTCTTTTTAGTATATCAATGATTTTTGCAGATGCAGGGGTTGCACTTCTAAATGCTTCAAAGGAGCTAGAAAAATTGCTGCTAACGGGAAGATTGCTATTCAACTCTTTCAAAATGCTCTCAGCAAGGTTTTAATTTTCTTTTTTAAATAATTGTTTACTGCTTTATATATATTGGCATCAATCTAAATATTTTTCTCCAACTAACTTTTTTATTGGTAGATTCTTTACTTAATGTTTTCAAGTGCTAGATTTGGAGATATGAATGTTGCCTTAACTGATATTTTTATTTTTTCTATCTCGTATACAATACTGTAATATAATCCTTTATATAGGTAGTGCAAAATAGTTCTTTAACTCCTTATTCTTGGCTGCAATGGTTTGGAGATATGATAAAGAAGCTTTATCATCAATTGATGTGGAACAAGAAATAGGAGAAAAATAGGATTAGAAAAGAAAGAAACATAACCAAAATAAAAATCTAGCCTACCTCATTTAAGCAACTTGAATAAGCATATCTCTTACTGAAAGAATATTATAATTTAACTTTGATTTCTAGAAATTATGGAATAATATAATATTCTTTAAATAAGACCATAAGCTTATTTGGTTTATATTGAATAGTCTTTTGGGTTGAATATGTTTCTTATTCCATATGCTTCCATCTCTTAATAGTTGAATTAGCAGTGAAAATTTGGAAGCGGGAAAACTCACCCTACTGCACTTGTTTTGGGTGCTTGTCATAGATTAGAATTTTACTACTTAACACTTTATTGTCTGTTAACTTAATTTAGTTAGTATGAGCCTGCTTTAGCTCTGTGCTCTTGAAGATTCATGAGTGCTACTTGGCTTAGATGTAAGAAAATTAAGGTATTATGATTCTTTTTAGTTTATGATGCTCATGGAATTTGCATTAGAGATGGTTGAAATTGTTTGTTGCATTAACTTTTATGATGGTGGGCCATGGAATTTCCAGTGTAAAGAATGCTTACATTATCTTTTAGGAATAGCATCTGCAATAACAGGGGAGTAACAAAAGGTAAAAATTAAAAATTTGACTTCTCTTTAAATTTTTTCCCAAATTAAGGTAAATAATTTCATTATCTTTTTATCTTTCTTGCAGTGTTAGTCCGGACAATATGAACATTGCTCGAGTTAATGTGTAATCTCTTTTGTATGCATTTTTCTTCCCAGAATTGCCAATAGTGAAATGCTTGCACTCAAAGACTACTTAAGGATCGAAATTGCTTTAATTGATCGTTCAGCAACTAGAATCCAAACAAAAGCGTGCTGATGGATGTGTAGTTTGATGGTTGCTTGGTTGATGTTGAAGACTTGAAAATTCATTTGAAAGTCGTTGGAATATTTTTTGAAATTGATTATGGTGTTTATTTTTTACGGGAGACTGTATACTAAATTGGAAAAAATTTTGTTTAGTTGAATTTTTTGTTTGTAATGAATAAATTGTGGGTATTGATTTAGATGTCAATTGTGGAAGCTTGTTTTTTTTTTTAATTTTTAATTTATATTTTTTTAGAATTATATATATATATATATTGGCGCCAATTTCAATAAATCCCGTCAAATAATTAAAATTTATTTTATTTACGGCTAAAATATATTTTAAAAAAGTTTCAGTTATTCCCACTAGATTTAATTAAAATAATTAAATAATTTTATTATTTCAATTAAATATGTCATGTTTTATATGACAGATGAAAATCACGAATGGGAAGCGAGTCTGATAGATATTAATCATACGTGAATTTTTTTCATCAAAGCCATAATGACAAAATCGTGATAGGTATTATGTCATGCATAACATGACATATAAAAACTATCATTGTTTATTCTTGACACCGGAATCAACGACGGTCGCTCAACTGTCATGCCAGAGGGTAGATGACAAGTAATAATCGTCATAAAAGTCTTTTTTTCTAGTAGTTTTTGCTTATCCCTAATGCAAGTGATATAGAGGTAAATTATGTCATGTATTAATAATTTAATAAGTGGGTCAAATTCAATATATAGACATTAATAAATTAATTATTTTGTTGATCAATTATTAAGTGCTTATGCTAACCAATTAATACATACCCACAAGTTGAAAGATATGGTTGCAACTTTAAATAACAAATCATTGTGACAAGCAACTTTAGAAAGATATTTTGTTCCATCTTAATTATTTAATGTAACATGCATAGATTTTTTAAATATTATTATTATGTGGAGGTAAGTTTATTAAGATGGGGCCTACAAAAAATATAACTCATTACAATGTGGAGTTTACTCCTAATTATAATTGGTTCCAAGTTGGGAATACAATTTTTATTATTATGAATAGGTTATTCATATATAGAGTATTTTTACTTGAAAGTTATATTGTATAAAATGAAAAAAAAGCACAAGAAAAAATATCTTATTATTAATTTTTTATTCACATCAAAACATATATATATGTATATATATATCTTATTTTTAATATTTAAATTTCTATTTATATTATTTATTTAATTTATAATATATATCAATAAAAGTATATTTGAAAAAAGGATAATATTATAAAATTATAATGCCGATGGGTTATTGACTATTGTGATGACAATACCCAGCATATTGTTGACCACAATCATTCTTGAACAATAACCTAACGTCAACTTGTTAGTTTATATAGCTATAGATATTGATTTTGATGATAACAAACCACATGTATTAATCAAATAAAGATTTATGAATTGTGTTTTTATAATAAGAAAATGATGCTATGAAATCAAAGTGTTTTGGACTAAAATGAATTATTTTTAAACTTTTGATATTGTTTTTGAATTTCAGATTTGGACCTATTTGAAACTATTTAAATATTTTAGGTCATTCTATAATTTCACATAGTTTGGGTGAAATCATAATTTTAAAAAATTTTGGGATTGACAAAGTATTATTTAAAATTATGAAATTGGACCTATTTACAAATTTTCATAACATTTTAGGTCAGAATATAATTTTGTAAAGTTTTGGGGTCAAGCTATAAAATTAGAAAATATTTCACTGTAGCAAGCGGCTAACCGGATGTAAAAATCCGGCAAGCTAGATTTTAGGTCTATCTGAATTGAAAGCGGTTGACCGGATCCTGACAAATGGTAATCTGATTGTTGGGCAGTAAGCTTCTGAGCATAAGTAGCAATCCGGATTTGACAAAGCGGCAAACCGGATGTTCAGAATTTCAAAATTGTGCCTGTAACGGTAACATTAAGCGGCTAACTGGATGTCCATAACCGGCAATCCGGTTACAACAAAAATGTGCATAACGGCTGATTTTTAAGCTCAAACTATAAGAAATCAAATCCAACTCATTTTCAAGCTCTCCAACAAGCAAAAACAAAAAACATACGAGATATCTTGAGCCTTCAACTTGCAAAACATAAAACATTGAATCATTTCTTGTTCTTCATTTTTGAATATCTACTCATTGAGTGAGTTTTATTGTAACTCTCACTTATTCATCTTAATTGTGAGAATTTGAGTGTGTGAGACACTTGAGTGAAGAGATTGGGAGATAATCCCTTTGTTGTAAAGGTTTATTGACACCTAGAAGTCAATTGTAATCGGTTGAAGTCTTGAAAATGCTTGGATAGTAAAATCCTCAAGCTTGGATTGCTTGGAGGCGTAGACGTAGGCTGGGATTGCCGAACCACGTAAAAATTCACATGTTTGTTTTTCTTCTCTCTTACTATTTAATTATTGTGCTTTTATTGAACAGATTGCTTTCAATTTTTATTAAGACATTAGATTGCTTGTTGTGTGGATTTGCTAGGATAATTTTTTAAAATTCCAATTCACCCCCCTCTTGAGTTGCACACTTATATTTCACAACTGTCCCATAAAGATATCGGAGAATCCACTTTACCGCAAGCTTTTGATTTTTACTCGGATTGTGCATGTATCTACTAACTATGCTCATTGCTTGAGATATATTGGGCCTTGTGCTTATTATAGCACACATAAGACTACCCATAGCACTAGCATATGGAACACGAGCCATGTAATCGCACTCTTTTTCAGATCTAGGACTTGAAAAAGAGTTTAATTTGAAATGAGGAGCTAGAGGTGTACATATCGGTTTAGTTTTGTCATCTATACCGAATCTTTCTAGCACTTTCTTCAAATAAAACTTTTGAGTCAACCATACGCTCCCATTCATCTTATCTCTACGAATCTCCATCTCAAGTATTCTCTATGCATCACCCAAGTCTTTCATCTCGAACTCAGAAGCCAGCTGCTTTTTTAATCTTTCGATCTCATCTCTACTCTTCGAAGTTATAAGCATATTATCGACATAGAGTAACAAATAGATGAAAGATCCATGTGGTAATCTTCTTAAGTAAACACAATGATTGTGTTCACTTCTGGTGAATTTCTGCCTTTGTATAAATTGATTAAATCTTTTGTACCACTGCTTTAGCGATTGCTTCAGTCCATACAAAGATTTAATCAACTTACACACATGATTCTCTTTTTCAGCAATTCTGAAACCACAAGGTTGAATCATATAGATTTTCTCCTCTAAATCTCTATGTACGAATGTCGTCTTAACATTCAATTGAGCCAAATTTAACTCATATTCTGCAACTAAGGGAAGTATGATACGAATGGAAGTATGTTTTACAACTAGAAAGAAAACTTCATTGTAGTCAATACCTTCATTTTGAGCAAAACCTTTTGCCACGAGTATTGCCTTATATCGAGGAGTTGTTTGATTCAGAGATCCTTACTTTTTGGTGTAGACCCATTTATTGCCAATAACCTTTTTCTCCTATGGTAACTTTACAAGTTCCTAAGTCTGGTTTTAATGGAGAGAATTAATCTCTTCTTCCATGGATCACTTTCACTGCTATGTAATGCTTCATTGAAAGCGTTGGGGATGTCATCATCAATAACCGGAAGTGCAGAGGCTACCACCATATCTTTAGTAAGTCATCCAGGTTTCTTTATCTCTCTTCTTGGCCTCATGGTTGTTATAAAATCATCATTATCTACATCATCAATTGTTTCTTCATTTTATGGGACATTAGAAGAAACAACCTTTTCTTCAACTTTAGGTGTCATCTCCATAGTTGAATCCTTCTCTGATGTAGAACTAACTGGTACATATGGAGTTGTATCAAACTCCACCCACTGCAATACCTCTTTAGTCTTGTTCTACACCTACTAAGAACTTGAAGCTTTTATCATTGAAGTTTCATCAAACGTGATATCTCTATTACACATAAACCTTTATCTTCGAGATCCAAAAGCTTGAAGTCATTTACTCCACCTTTGAGCCCTGCAAAGATAGCTTTTCTTGCACAAGGATCCAATTTATCATCTTTGACATGATAATAAGCTAGACACCCGAATATACAAAGAGAATCAAAATCTTGTGCATACTTTTCAGACCACATTTCTATAGGAGTTTTATCTCTAATTGTAGCAGAAGGTAACTAGTTTACCAAGTGACTTGCATAGCTCATAGCTTCAGTCCAAAACTTTTTATCCAAACCAGCATTAGATAACGTACACCATACCTTCTCCAGTAAAGTATGATTCATACACTCAGCCATACCGTTCTATTGTGGAGTATGTCTTACCGTGAAATGTCTTTTAATACCTTCGTTCTGACAGACTTGCAAGAATGGATTAGAAGTATATTCACCTTTATTATCAGATTGTAATACTTTGATCTTTCTGCTAGTTTGAGTCTGTACCAATTTCTTCCATTTCAAGAAAATCTCTAGAACTTTATCTTTTACTCGCATGGTGTACACTCACACACGTCTAGAGAAATCATCAACAAATGTAACAAAATAATGGCTTCCACCAATTGATGCCGTCTTAGTTGGTCTCTATATATCACTATGAACATATTTAAGGATTTCACGAGTATCGTGATTAGCTGTACCAAAATTGACCCTTGTTTTCTTGCCTACTACATAATGCTTACATAAATTTAATTTATAGATTTTCGTATCTTTTAAGAGTCCGTGCCTCATCAAAGTTTGCAAAGACTCCTCGCCAACATGTCCCAGTCGTACATGCCATAGCTTGGTGGTGTCATTGTGCACCTCAACAATATTTGCTTCATCAATTGTACCTCCCTTTAAATAGTACAGATTGTAACGCCGAACCCCTTACAGAATCACCATAGCCCCATGTGTAAACTTCATTTTGCCATCTTCAATGGTAACCTTATAGTCTTTAGCTTCCAAAGCACCCACAGAAATTAGATTTTTCTTTAAAGTTGGAACAAATCTAACCTTTTTGTGTTTTCTGACCATTCCATTAAACATTTTGAGCCGAATTGTTCTTATCCCCATTGTGCGACAAGGTTGATCATTCCTCATCACAACTGCACCGGATTCCAAATTATGAAAATCCGTAAACTATTCCTTAATACGACACAAATGATAAATTGCTCCAGTATCAAGTATCCGTAATCAGATGATGCTCATTCAAAAATTTTATCATTATTCTGAATCTCCAAGCTAGTCAATGCGGTGCAAACATCTTTGAAGACAATCACACTCTTTCCATATATCAAAGTAGTCATAAAATGACTATATTCCTCTCATAGTGAGTGTAACAGAATCACAGCCTTAACTTCATCCTTAATATCGTCATCGAAATTCTTCAAATCAGCAAGCAACTTTTCAAATCTTGAGACATGATCATGCATTGACACCCCAGGCTTATTCGAAAACCATATACTTGGCTCATTGCATGAAGGTAACTTTTAGGACTTTTTACCAGGTACTTCTCCTCCAATGTATTCCACAAAGTCACCGCACACTCCTCATATTTCACCAAGTATTTCACCTCCTTGGTCAAACAAGATCTAATTTGGCCACAAGCTTTCTCGTTCATACGATCCTAAATTTCTTCATCATACAAGTGTCTTTTATTTTTTAGAACAACATCGAGATCAAATTGAATAAGGGTATCAATAACTTCGTGCCTCTACATGCCAAAGTTGATTTGCCCATTAAACTTTTCAACATCAATCTTTTAGCCTCCTATAACAGGTGCTAAATAGCAATTTGGCAAATCTCGCCTCCCAAATTCTGGAAGTTTCACCTTCTACCATTCTCTTAACGAACTATTTTCACTTGAAAAACAACCTCTATGATGTTCATTTCGCGTGAATAAATACACCAGGAAAGTTTTTAGGAGATGGGACCGGAACTCGGTCCCAATTAAAAACTAGAATCCTTAGACTCTTATCGCCTTTGTTGACAGAACTTTCCTAGACATGCAAAAATACACACTATTTACAATAGATTGTCTCTCAAGTTCAAATGTCTGTCTCCACTGTATTCGTGAATAATACTATATACGAGAATAGTACAGCATACGTGAACAATATTGTATATGTGAACAATACCGTATCCCCTGCGGAATGTGAAATCAAGCGCACCAAATAATCACAGAAAAATAAAGGACATAAAATTTACGTAGTTCGGCAATATGCCTATGTCCGCGGGAGCAAGAGAAAAAATAATTGTATTATTAACAATTATTTGGGTAAAAAAATCTCACTTTCCGAGAACCCAAATACACCCAGTACTCTCACATATACTCTCCAATTTTTCACACTCTCAGAACTCTCAAAAGCTTAGAAACTTATAAGCTTAACAATTTTGGAATGATCTCAAATGAATGAAATCCTTTGCTATTTATAGGAGAAATGAATTACTATACAAAGAATAAAATAATTAAAAAATAATTTTTAATTATTATTATTTTTCAAATCCCCTTTGTCAATTCTTTCTTTTTGGCTACAAAATCAATTTTGATTTTGCTTCTCTACAATTATTGGCTGCAACCAATAATTTGTTGATTTCAACAACATACTTCATCCAAATTTCCAAGGTCGGTGCCAACTTTGGCCAATTTGTAACCAAGTTTTGTCAACTTTTCAACATGGCATGCCACCTAAGCTACACCTATCTGCAGCCAGCTAATGAGATAAATGAGCTGGATTTAACAAGGTGGCAAAATGGTTATGGTGAGGAATATCAACACATGAGCATGGAAGGATGGAGATTTTAGAAGCTCTACATCATTGGTTAATGATAGCTATATTCACGGATCGATTTTTTTTTTTTTTTGCTTATTTCCAAGTGTTGTCCTTTAGCTAGCTGTCTTTTTTCATTGCTTGTGTATAAATAAGCCAATGCTTGTAAACTTTCATTCATTCGAGTTATTAATATTAATGGAAGTGCCTCTAGTTATGCTCTGCTTGCATCAATAAGCAATTCTTAATGAATTTGAGTAACTAGAAAGGAAAAATGAAATTGAAGAAGATATCAAATTAGCTGAAAGTGAAGGAAAGTGTCCTAATACATGAGACAAGGTGTGGCTCAGAAAGGTAGAGGAGACTGCACAAGAAGTGCAACCTATGGTTGAGGAGGGTGACAGAATTGCTATGCAAGGGTGCAGCCTTGCCTACAACTTATACTCACACTATCAGCTTAGTAGAATTGTTAGAAAGAAGAAAAAGAGGTGAGCAACTAGCTCATTGACATGAGCAATTTTCAGAATGTCTCCTGTAAAAGCTATTGAGAGGATGCAAGGGCCATGTCTCTTTGGTCAGAAAGAGGCAGAGGAAATTTTAGAGCGACTTGAAGGGTATCTGAATGATGGTGGAATCAAAAGAGTTGCCATTTGGGGTAGGGGAGGAGTGGGGAAGACTACCCTAGTGAAAAATCTTGAACAAGTAATTAGAGACCTCTTCTCTTATAGAATCCTTGAATATTGTCATCAGGGTTAGAGTCTCAAAGGATCTCGATTTAAGAGATATTCAATCACAAATTGCAAAGAGATTGAGGTTAGAATTTGATGCGGAAGAGACCATTGACAGAAAAGCTAGGAGACTGCATGAAAGATCAATGACGAAGAAAAGGTTCCTCCTTATTCTGGATAATGTTTGGGAGAAATTAAAATTGATTTGGACATTATGGGCCTTCCACAAGATGAAGACCAAGCTAACTGTCAGATCTTTCGGACAACTCGATCCCTTGATATGGGTAGAAACATGATGACTAATGGGAAGTCAAGATTGAACCTTTTGAATGAAAAAGCAGCTTGGAATTTGTTTGCTGAATATGCAGGGGATGCCGTCCGGTCAGAAAAAATAAATCCAATAGGAAAGGAAATTGCTAGGAAATGTTGTGGTTTGCCGTTAGCCATTGCAGCCATTGCAACCATTGGGAAGTCCATGAGTAACAAAAGGATGAAAGAGCGGTGGAAGAATGTACTCTACGAATTGCAGTTCTCGACACCCCAGTTTGAAAGCATCGAGAAGGATGTTTATTAGCCTTTAAAGTAGAGTTGCTACCCTTGCCAAGTAAGTTTCTTCAATGATGCTTTTTATATTGTTCTTTATGTCCAGAAAACTATTCTATCTTAACATGTGAACTTATTTAATGCCGGACAGCTGATGGAATAATAGATGAAAACCAAACTCTGGAGGAATGTTTCAATAAAGGGATTTCTTTTATTGAAAAATTGAAGGACTCTTGCTTGTTAGAACATGTTAGTGCAATGAGACTGTGAGGATGCATTACATTGTGAGAGATGTGGCTATAAGGACATCAAAGAAGAGTGGATTTTTCTGTCAATCTGGTATTTTACTGTATGAAATGCCACAAAAGTTTCAGAATTCTTTTGCAAGGATTTTATTTTTGAACAACAAGATTACCAGGTTGCCTAGTCAATTGATTGGATGTTCTGAGCTGACTGTGTTACTCCTCCAAGATAATGCCTTGAAGAAAATCCCCAAGAACTTCTTTCGAGAAGTTAGAGCACTTAAGAGTTTTGAATCTAAGCAGCACATAGATAACTTTCTTGCCTCTTTTGCTTGATCTAGAGGAGCTTGTTGAAGATAGCAGCCATGACCATGGCAAGGCATCAGCTGAGCTCAGTGACACATTGGCATGCCACCTAAGCTACATCTATTTACCCGCAGATACAAATTCAATGAGGTGGCAAAACTACTACACAGAGAAATACCAGCACATAGAATGAATGGATAAAGATTCTGGAAGCATCATATTATTGGCTAATGATTGCTGGATTATTTTATTTTATCTGAATCTGTTATCTTTAGCTAGCTATCATTTTTGTTTCTTTATGTATAAATAGACATGGTATGTAAAAAATATTTCAATTTAAGTTTTATTTCAATACAAGTTTCTGGTCTTTTGTGCTCTGCTTACTAAAGAAAGCAATTCCTGAGGAATTTAATTTGGTATCAGAGCTAAATTTAAGCTATATCAAGCAGCAGCATTACATAAGCAAATGTGAATCAAAACGATCAGATGGAAAACTTGAATCAAAACACCCCTCAAAACATTGAACAAAGAGTCACAACTCACCTTCACCCACTCAACACATCACCAGCAGCACATGTGTTCACAACTCCCATTAAGCTAAATCAAAACAATTTCATACTCTGGATATCACAAGTGATTTCCAACATTAGAGCAAATGAACTGGAGGGGTTCATAGATGGCAGCCATATTTGCCATCCTGGAGTTTTCATAAATCTTGGACAAGATCAAACAATAATTACCACACCTAACCCAGATTACCAAGTCTGGAAAAAGTAGGACCACATCCTCCTAAGTTGGTTGTTATCTTCACTTAGTGAAGAAGTGCTAGGCACTGTGGTGGATTATTCCACCTCCTTTGAGGTGTGGACAACTCTTTACAATCAATTCGGTGCAAGAACTAGAGTTAGAATCCTACATCTCAAAACACAAATCCAGACCATGAAAAAGGGTTCACTAACCATTAATGAGTATTACTCTAGAATGAAGTCTATACTAAATACTCTTAGGGTTGCAGGGAGTAATATGAGTGATGATGACTTTATCAGTGTGTATTTGCTGGTTTGGGATCAGAATATGATTCAGTTATTGCTAGCATAAATTCAATGCAGGAAAGTCCCTCACATTCTGAAGTCTATGGCATGCTCCTCAGCCAAGAAAACAGAATTGAATATAACCTAAGCTCAGGGACTATAGAAGTAAACTAAACACAAATGAGAAATGGAAGAAGGAATTAGAACAACCAGAATAGGGCTGGAAATCAATATCAACCTGGCATAGGTTTCAGAACCCCTGGAAATGGATCTGGTCATGGTCAAGGAAATCAGAACTCCATGACAAAGGGAAGGGCAAAGTTGTAAGTAATGTTGATGGTGCAAATCCAAAGGGGCCTTGTCAAATTTGCCGGAAAATGGGACACACAGCTGCTGATTGTTGGCGCAAATTCAAAAAGAATTATGTGCCACAACTAAGCCAAATGAGAGAACCAAGAGGTGCATATGTGGCTGCAACTGATGGCCAAAGCAGTGGAGCCTGGTACTTGGACAGTGGTGCCATAAACCTTGTGACAAATGCCCTTAGCAACTTAAACATCAACTCTGAGTATCAAGGTAATGAAAAGTTAACTGTTGGAAATGGTGAAAAACTCATGATTTCTCATTTTGGTAACTTTATACTTTCCACTTCAAATCTATATAAACACATTACCTTGAATGACATATTATTTGTGCCAAGCATCACTAAAAATCTTATTAGCATATCCAGATTATTGCATGATAATGACATTGATATCGAATTTAAAAAATCTTTGTGTTTTATCAAGGACAAGAGACAAAGGAAAATTCTAGTGAAAGAAGTGGCTAGAGAGGGGCTTTATGAGCTGTTGTGCTTATGTACTCACTTGAGTGGGAACAAAACTCCTTATGTTGTTTTATCTTCTTCCTTTAGGCCTGAGTCAATAAATTACATCAGCAATCTAGTGTCTATGCTGTCATTTAATTTGGGTAGTGTCAAGTTAGCAAATGTTTGTATTGAGTCCTCTAAAACTAATAGATCAAGCAATGATGCTTTGAAAGATATTGATCTCTGGCATCTAAAACTAGGGCACCCAAATAAGTCTGCTCTGAAAAGCACCTTGTTATCTTGTAATCAGTCCAAATTAAACAAGAATTTTGTTTCTTCATTTTGTTGTGCATGTTAGTATGGAAAACAATCTAAACAAAACTTTAAAAGCACAGAAACTAAAACCAGCAAGGCTTTAGAATTGATTCATGCTGACTTATGGGGACCAGCACCAATTCCCTCAAATCATGGAGATAGATATTACATATCTTTTGTGGATGACATGACAAGATACACCTAGTTGTTTCCCTTGACAACAAAATCCCAAGCTCTCAATACATTCATCACCTTTAAAAGTCAAATTGAAAACCAATTGAATCTGAGAATTAAAGCATTACAGACAGGCATGAGAGGAGAGTTTAAACCATTCAAAACATTTCTTGACAAAGAGGGCATAGCATTGAGACAATTATGTCCATATCTACATGAACAAAATGGCAAGATTGAAAGAAAACACAGACATGTGGCAGAAACTGGACTCACATTGCTAGCATAAGCTAAAATGCAATTAAAATTCTAGCAAGAAGCTTTCACTTATGCCACCTACAATATCAACAGATTAGCCTCACCTGATATTGGAAATAAAACTCCCTTTGAATTGCTTTACCATTACAAACTAAATTACTCACAAATCAAAGGATTTGGATGTGAATGTTATCTTTCTTTTGAGACCATATAACAAACACAAGCTTGATTTCCATACTATCAAATGCACATTGCTAGGAATAAACATTACTCACAAGGGATATGTTTGCATGCATTACTCAGGTAGAATATATATCTCTGCAAGTGTCAAATTCAATGAAAGCTCATTTCCTTTCTCTAATGATACCAAGTTCAGTAGACAAGAGTCCACAAATCAAAATGATTTTAGTACTCTCTTAGAAAAAATTCAGGTAGTGTCATTTTCTCTTGATACTCCTCAAAACACTCAGACAGTAGTTGATCAAAGCCACTCTCTTGAAACTCCTGAAGCTTCAGACCAATTCTAGAACCTTGACCAAGGTAAGACACAACAGAACTAGAGCACTGATACGATATCAAATAATCATTTGTCTTCTCTTTATACAAATCACCAGCCTCAAGAAAATACCCAACATTCATCCTCTATCACAGCACCAAACACAAAAGAAGCTATACCATCACATCCTATGGTAACAAGATCTAAGGCAGGGATCTTTAAACCAAAGTTATACCAAGCCTCTACTCAACCACATACTGCATTACCCTTAAACACCTTAGAAGCCTTAAAAGAACTAAATTGGAAGAAGGCAATGGAAGATGAATACAATGCCTTGCTGAAAAATGGAACATGTACCTTAGTACTAAATGACTCAAGTTACAAGTTGATTAGAAATAAATGGGCGTACAGATTCAAAGAGAATCCATATGGAACCATAAATAAATATAAGGCCAGATTAATAGTGAAGGGATTTCTGCAGATTCCAGGCATTGATTTCACATAAACCTTCAGCCTAGTTGTTAAGGCTGCAACAATCAGAATCATCCTCACCTTGGCAGTAAACAATGACTGGCGTTTGAGGCAAGTAGACATAAATAATGTCTTCTTAAATGGTGAGCTGACAGAAATGGTTTACATGCCACAGTCTGAAGGTTTTGTGGACAAAAGTAAGCCTAATCACATATGTTGATTAAAGAAAGCATTCTATGGTTTGAGACAAGCTCCCAGGGCATGATTTGACAAACTAAAGGGTGTTTTGAACTCTTGGGAATTTGAAAACTCCAAGTGTGATACCTCATTATTCTACAGAAGAACAAAATCTGAGATAGTTGTACTGCTGATTTATGTTGACGACATCATCATTACAGGTGACAAATAGAGCTGGTCAGTAATTTAAATAGAGCTTTTGCCTTAAAAGACTTGGAGGAGCTAAACCTCTGTTTAGGGATTCAGGTGAACAGAAACCAAAATACCATTTTGCTATCTCAGACCAAGTACATATAAGATCTGCTTGCCACAATAGAAATAAGTGACTATAAAGGAATTGAATCACCTTTCAGCATTACAGAAAAACTTAAGAAAAATGAAGGAGAAAATTTTTATGATCCCACATTTTATCGAAGTGTTGTAGGTAGCCTGCAGTATCGGTACTCACAAGACTTGAGCTTGCTTATTTAGTGAACAAGCTTAGCCAATACATATTTGATCTTAGTCAACCTCACTGGATAACAAGTAAAAGAGCATTGAGGTATCTCAAAAGCACCATGAACATGTGTCTGAGATTCAAAAAGTTAGAGTACTTTGATCTAATAGCTTACACAGATGCAAATTAGGCAAATGACTTGGATGACAGGAGATCTATTAGTGGTTATTGTGCATTCATGGATGGAAATCTCATTGCTTGGAGTTCAAGAAAGCAAGGCTTAGTTGCTAGATCTACGGCTAAATCAGAATACAGAGCAATGGCTTTTGGCACTACAGAAACATGGATTAGTTCTTTACTAAGTGAGCTGAAAATAGAATTACAAAGAACACCAACAATCCTAAGTGATTGCACAAGTGCAGCTGCAATAGCCACCAATCCTGTATTTCACTCAAAAACTAAGCATTTTAATATAGATCTACACTTCATAAGGGACATGGTAGCTAGAGGTGAATTAGAAATCATTTTTTTTGCAGGAAGAGACCAAATAGCTGATGTTCTAACCAAGCCATTACCTTACTATAAATTCAGTTATTTCAGAAGCAAACTCAAGGTGTTTGACAAAACCTTGTGTTTAAGAGAGGGTGTTGAAGATAGCAGCTATAACCATGGCAAGTCATCAGCTGAGCTCAGTGACACATTGGCATGCCACCTAAGCTATATCTATTTACCAGCTGATACAAATTCAATGAGGTAGCAAACTGCTATACAGAGAAATACTAGCACATGGAATGAATAGATGAAGATTCTGGAAGCATCGTATCATTGGCTAATGATTGCTGGATTATTTTGTTTTATCTGAATCTGTTATCTTTAGCTAGCTATCATTTTTGTTTCTTTATATATAAATAGACATGGTCTGTAAACAAACATTTCAATTCAAGTTATTTTAATACAAGTTTCTGGAATTTTGTGCTCTACTTGCTAAAGAAAGCAATTCCTGAGGAATTTAATTCCGTTCTCTGTTTTTGAGGTCTTGAATGATTATTATCCAATGCAAGTTCACTGGACCTAATAATATGCGCGGGCATAAGTGTGATATCTGAACTAATTTAAAAGAATTGCTTGTAGGTCTCCCAATGTTAAAGTCTCTCACCCTATTAAGTTGTAACTCCCTTTCAACTTTGGTAAGTAGGGAGAATATTCGGAGAAATATGTTATCAAAGCTGGAGCATTTGGAGCTAAGGCATTTGAGAAATTTGGCAAAACTTGTGGAAGAAACGATCGCTCAAATTGTCGCGTTTTCGGCTTAAAAAATCATAGAAATGGTTAATTATCTGAGACTGAGGAACCTCATATCCTTTGCTTTGCTTCACGAGGTCTAAAACCTTGAAGATATTAGGGTTATGACCCAGAAGGATGAAATGTATCTTTACAGGAAAATTTTCTTAAGCAATGCTCACAAAATTAAGAGTCATAGAGCTGAGGGACTTGGAAAACTTGAGGATTATTTGTTTGAGGAAAATAGCATAGCCAATTTTGGGGAAAATTGAAGGTTACAACTGCACAAGCTGACAAAACTGCCATTCTTAGCCTTCAATGCACTAACTACAAAAGAAATTAGAGGAGGTTTAAAAGGGTGGAATAATCTTAGATAAGAAGATGACACAATCAAGTTTAGTCTCCAGCAAATGTTCCACCCATGTACACACTTAACAATGCTAACAAGAGAACATAGTCAATAGATACGTAAGAAAATATTTTGACTCAAATACACAAAAAATCCCGACTCAAATACACATTGCCTATCAACTCTATATTGATTCTTTTTTTTATTGCTGATTACAGAATTGACTATATCAATGCTGCGACTATTCCACAAACTCTTAAAAGTTAATTTTGTTTTCAAAATTCTGTATAGAAGCATTGAACATTTATCTATGCCCAATGCTCCTCGCTAATGGGACTTTTCTCGCTGATTCTAGGATAAAAGAACAGAGGACAGATGATGGCGAGAGACAGGAAAAAGTTCAGTTCAAGTTACATTCTTGTATCTCTTCTCAACTGAAGCTTTAGTGGTACATCATGTAAATGCCTGAATCCCATCATGATTTATCATGCAGAATCATTGTTGCATGGCAGGGAAACAATTATATTGAAAAACTTTATTTGTGGAAATTGTTGCATCCCTCTATGGATTGTATGTCCACTGAAACATTGATAGTAAAATACACGTTAAAATATGGATTTTCTACTATTATTTCCTTTAGTATTATTTGTTGGGCTACATGCTCTACCTCTGCTCTGTTTATACTTAAATTTTTGCTCTACCTTGAATCTCGGCTTTGAAAGCTGCTTATTTTATTGGTGACAGAGGCTTATCTTATGTTGAAGTCTATAATAAAATTAATTTTGCACAAGTTACTTAGAATATGAAACAATAGTAATATCATATGAATCCGTGTTTCAAATTTTTTTTGCAAGCATTTACTTTACTTGCAGTTACATTTCGAATTATAAGATGCAACACCAAAATTTTGTCATTTGTATCCGAGTACAATATTAACAACTAAAATCTCATTTCTCTTGAGGAGGTGCTACCGAGACAAGACAGCAAAGGAAAGAAATGTTAAAAAAGTAAAATTCTAAGTGATTGCTTACTTGGAAAAAAAAGGGTAAAATCCTTTTAAAAATTTCTGGGTCGACTTCACATTTGAAGGTATTAAACAATAAAGTTAGGTTGTATTTGACACATGTAAGTAATTGACTTCCAGGATGGCAATATAGCACTTGGAGAAAAATATTACACGATATATTATTTACAGAAAATTCAACAGCCAGGGCAAAACTAATTGATTAACGATTAAAAGAAATTTCTCAATAAGTGACACCTGTGACATGCCACTGAATAAATCCAACATCAATAATTGACCAAGCAAGATTACTGCCAATATTTCAATGGTGGCTTAACTTTCAGAGATGATTTAAGTACTTTCTTCATTGCTAACATTTTGAATTTTCTTGAGATTCTGATTTTTTTTATCACCAAAATTCGATTATGGAAGTGGTAGCTTCAATCTTGGGCTAGGCTGTAGCAGAAGCAGGGCATGTTCTCTGTGGCCCTTTCTGCTCAAAAATCAACAACACCGTTAAGATTCAATTAAATCTCCAATCTTTAGAAAAGGAATTGAAGGTTCTAATTGGTCTCAGAGATTACATGAGATATCAACTCGCATTAACTGAGAAAAATGGAAAGGTACAAACAACTCAAGTGAAAGCATGGGTAAGATCAGTTGATGAATTTATCTTTGAAGTAGATTTAATGCAAGAAAGTATGAGAGCCAAAGAGAAGAAACATAGTGGTTATTTCCATAGTTGTTGTCCGCATTATAGATATGGCAGCAAAGTGACAAGAATGCTCAAGGAGGTGCAAGGACTTAAAAGTGAAGGAGTTTTTCCCGCAGGCTTAGTGATCGCCAACCCTGAAGGAAAATCTGTTGAGCATATCCGTGGACCTTCAATAGAGCATCAAACTGATGTGTCTGTTATCAAGTAATAGACATATATCCGACAACAGTCTTCCTCCATTTCTAATTTAATCAAGATGTGTCTATTATCGAGTAAGAAATTCTAAGAATTTCATTCCAGCCTAAAAAAACAAAAAAATTTCGAATAACATTCATGGGAGGACGACCAAATGAGAACTTATCGATAAAAGCCAGTTTAAAAGGCTCAGCCATCTCTTAAATTTCTGCTGCACAGAAATGAATAGCAGGTTCACCTCTGTGAAATTGAACTAATTTAACAAGAATTAATGAAACAACAGAACTAATCACAGCATCTACAAAAGACTTTTGTGGTCTTGAAGTAGCATTAGGGTTGAGGACAATGACCGAGTTAAGACTAAAAGTATATGAAGGCTTAGGGTTGATGTTGGTGCTACAGTTTGGGGTAGTTGGGTTGGCGGAATAGGTTTTGGTAGCCACACAAGTTAGGTCATTATCAGTGGCCGATGGTGGTTGTTGAGATCAAGAATGGCATTAGCAATGTTGTGTCTGAGAGGTTCGAGGGTGGTAGTAGTTGTCGTGCTATAGCATCACTGACATCAAGAATGGCATTAGCAATGTGCAGGGTATCACGTGACGTAAGTTTGTTGTTTTGATGTGGGTGCGTGATGTAGTGGAAGCGTAAAGTTCAAAATATTCTGTTGATTCTAGAGAATTCTGGAATAAAAGAACAACTAAACTCACTTTGATTCAAAAGAATATCGTGAATTTAGGGGTTAAGACTCGTTGATTCCGCAGAATACCGAGAATTAACTGAACTCAAATACTCACAAAGAGATTTGAAAATTGAAAATATTATTGAAATCAAACATCTGCTTGTAAAAGCTACAAAAGATACTTATTTATACTAACTAAGACTTATCATAATATAATTAGAAAACCTATTTTAATAAGACTTATACCTAAATTAGGAATATCACCAAATAAGCAATGCCTAAACAATAAGATTTTAAATAGGAAACCAAATTAAACTAGAATACAAATTAATTAAAATATTCTTAAATATTATACATTTAAATCTAATTAGAATTTCTTTAATTTCTTGCTCTACATCATTCCCGCCAGGCTAGAGAAACTTCGTCCTCGAGTTTTGCATGTTGTAGTCTTCAACAACATCTTCATGTCCATAAGCATTAATTTTTAAAACAGAGCTTCGACATAGACGACAAACTTTAAATTTTTCAACTTTTGTAATAACGTCCATCCAATCACTCCAATGGCGTAAAATAAATTCTTCTATCAACAACTTCTCTAATAATGTCTTCTCGTATTGTTCGTGTCGAAGTTCAACATAGATGAGGAAAAACGATTTCTTCTCATAATTCACTAACTCTTGAAAAATATCACAATTCTTTTTGTCTTCTTTTAGCAAATCAAGAGAACAATAAGAGATTGTATCAACAATTATCTCTCTTTCCTCCACAAGATTAAAAGATGGATGAACAATTACCTCTTCTCGTCCCACAATATCAAGATACTCATCAAATTTTGGCAATTAATTCAAATCAATGTCTTTGTGTTGAGGATTTGTTGTAAACACGAATGGCCAGTTAATATTCTCCTCGGAAGGAATAGTATTGTCGAGAGAAACAAAGTTACCATTTTCCTCATTATCCTCGTAACAAACATTATCATGAACTAGTTCATCAAATCCATATGCTTGCTTTATGTGTAAAGATTTTCTATCTTGAAGTTTCTCTAAATCTTGAGAAATTGAACGCAAAATCCTCAACATCTTAACTAAAACATCTCTCAAGATGAAATCTTCACGTCGATATTGTGATTGTTAACATAAATATTTCTTTATTGATTTTGATGATAATAAACATGATTAAGATTGATTAATCTTTTAAAAGCTCAACATAATTTTCATATATTTTGACAATTTTATAGAGTGTTTTTATAAAGATTTGGAGACAAACAATTATCTTGCAAATAAGTTCACTGCAGCAATTTTTGTGAAAAACAGCGATCCAACAAGTTTAATAAATGGCTCGCCGGTATCAAATAAAATTGAAGATTAGTCTCTGGACCTAAATGGCAATCCGACAATTCTGATAAATGGCTCGCCAATATTGAACAAGACTGGAGATTAGTCTCTAGAGCTAAACGACAATCCGACAATTCTGATAAATGGCTCGCCGATATCAGGTAGAACTAAAGATTAGTCTCTGGAGCTAAATGGCGATCCGACAATTCTGATAAATGGCTCACCAATATTGGACAGAACTGAAGATTAACCTCTAGACTTAAATGGTGACCCGACATCTAGATAATGGCGATTTGACAATTTGAAAAATCAGCTCAATGGTCATATTGACCAGTCAAACGGCGATCTGCCAGTGTGCAGAAAGTCAATAACGACTACTTTTCAGCTCCAACTATAAATAAGCTCATTCAAATTCAAACAAGAGTTTATCACAACATGACTACTGAGCTTATACTTGAGAATACAATCTTTATTAAGCTTTAAAATATATTCTTTCTTCGTCTATTCACATATTGGGTATCATTTTGTATTCTTGAATATTGTGAAAGGCAAAACAAATTTATAATCTTTTCTTTTTGAGTGATTGTAAGTGTTGGGATACATTTGGGTTAAGAGATTGGGATAATCTCTTGTTATAAAGGTTATTAACACCTTGGAAGTCAAGTGTAAGCATTTGAAACCTTAAAGGCTTGCTTAGTGGAATCCTCAAGCTCGGAAAGCTTAGAGGCGTGGATGTAGGCGAGGTTGGCCGAACCACGTAAAAATCTTAGTGTTTAAATCTCTCTTCCCTTATCTTTTTTGTAGTGGTTAACTTTATTGTGATTGCTTTGAATTTATTTCATATTTGCATTGAGTTTTTATTTATAAATTGAATAATTTTTAGAATCCCAATTCACCTCCCCCCTCTTGGGGTGCACTACGAGAATTTCATTTGGTATCAGAGTCTTGTTCTCTTGTTAGGACTTAATCATCTAGAGTAAAAGATACATGGCAACCCTAAATAACTCAACCTTTAGAGAAGGGCAATCCACAACTAGACCACCGTTCTTTGACGATAATGACTATGCTTATTGGAAAACTAGAATGAAAATCTATTTGCAAGCCTTATATTATGAAATTTGGAAAGTTGTTTGTGATGGTCCATTCATGTCTATGTTTAAAGATGAAATGAGAGATGATATTCCTAAACCATCAAGTTAATGGAGTGAGTTAGAAAAGAGAAAAATGTCCCTAAATTCCAAGGCTATGAATGCTTTGTTTGGTGCTCTTAATAAGAAAGAATTCCATAGAGTATCTAGTTATGAAAGTGCACAAGAAATATGAAATAAACTTGAAGTTGTCTATGAAATAGAAGTTTCTGACAGTTGGAAAGATATAAATGAGGAGCTTCTCAACCCAACGACTGTCCCGTTACCTATGCTTCAGCGGATTCTTTATTTCGCACGGTCAGCCCATTTTATCTACGACGATGGTCATGATCGCTACACCCATTCATTGATGATGAAATGCCAAGTTGCCTTGTTGCTGACGGAACCCCTTGCGATCTGAAGATTAACGTCATGCTATTGATTTTCTATTGGGTATATTTGAGCAGTTGTAATAAATGAAGGTCGTGCTGGCTATTTAGCTAGCTACTCATGCCTGGCTAGAAAATGTGTCGCCAAATAATATTGTTCCAAATTGTGGTCTTTTTAGTTAAAAAATTAATAATAAAATATTTTTCTTCTAATTTCTTTATTATTTATAAACATTTTCTTATAATAAATATACAATATAAAATATAAAAAAGCACAAGAAAAATATCTTTTTATTAATTTTTTATTCACATCAAAACATATATATGTGTTTTGTGTGTGTGTGTGTGTCTTATTTTTAATATTTAAATTTTTTATTTTAATTTTTATTTATTTTATTTATTTTATTTATTTAATTTATAATAAATATGAATAAAAGCGTATTTGAAAATAAAGGTAACGTTGTAAAATTATAGTGCCGGCGGGTTATTGACTATTATGATGACAAATAACGGGTGAGTAGTGTATATTAATTTCAATAGGGAGAAATTGGCAATCTCCCAATTGAAATTTATTCATATAACCATAGAATTAGCACTCTCAATTTAAAGGATTAATTAAAAAATTATCAATTTATGACATTTATTATATTTTTTATTTATTAATTAAAATTAATTACTTAATTATTTATTTTAGTTATTCTTGATTTTTTTATGTTATCGTTAAATTAACAATAATTTCATATCAATGTGTCAAGAAGCGTATAATAGTAAATGAAACATTATTGGGTTTTTTATTACTCTTTATCTATAGGGAGGAAACAAGTAATTGCAAATCTAGTTGGAATGTAAATAATTAAAAATGGATCTTTCAAGGATGAAACTTTTCCCCCAATCTAAATAATATTCATTATCTGTTTATATATTAATTTATTGGTGCGAGTTTGCCACACTACTAAAATTATGGTCATCTGCGACTAATAAATTTGTTGCAGAAAATGTCAAATTCATCACAAAAAAATAATTTGGGACAAAAAAATTATGATCGCAAGTTGGTCACATTAAGTCTGTCGATGAAAAGTATCTACGACCACTTCATAAGTTGGTCACAAAAAATAACGTTTCGCGATGAAAAAAAATGGTTGTAAAATATAATTTCACTTTGTCTCCATTACTTTTGTGCAACCAATTATTTCGTCACGGAATTAGAATATTTGCGACCATACTCAACCTAGTCGCAAAAAATTTTAAATATAATATTATGTTTTAATTATAATTTTATAAAATTGTAATTTGTTTAATTTTTCTTTAATAATTAAGACAATTATCACCAATGTCATGAAAGTAGAAAAATTAAATTAAAATTTATTATTGATAAAAAATACACAAAAAATTTAGAAAAATTACATAATTGTAACACTTGGAACAATTGCATAATGATCTTCAAATAACATTGTAATATTTGGAACAACTATATTTATTCATAAATTTCTTGATTTTCTTCACCTCCTTGCATCTTGATTTTCTTCACTTCTTTGTATATGATCTTCAATATTTAATTTCTACAAAAATGCACAAAGGTTAGTTAACCTCTGCACATGATAATTAAATAAAATTATGTAACAAAAAAAATAAAAAAGTTTGTAAGGAAAATAAGATAGGAAGATAGAGTGAGAACAAAGGAACAAAAATTATAAGAGTGAGAGAACTTAGAGATAAAAATGAAGGATAGAAGAATAATACAAATATATATAACATGCAAGTCTTTTGCGACCACGTTTAAATTTGGTCGCAAAAACTTATTCAAATTGAGTTTAATTGTGTAAGGCGGTTCAATTTCCACCAAAATATTTCTTTTCTAGCGACCAAATGATGATTTGTTTCGAAAAGTGTTATAAATATCTTTTTATAATTTAATTGGCGGTTGATTATCAGCCAAAATCTTTTGACTTTTTGCGACAACTTGAAAAGGGTTGCAAAAAGTAGATATTTCGAGACGAAAATTTGGTTTTGTCCCAAAAAAGAAGTCACATATTAATTTTATCACTTTCTTTTTTGTGACGAAATCTTGAAGTGGTCGTTGAAAGTATAGAATTTGTGACAAAAATGTTTTTGGTCACAAATAAATTAAAAATAAATATAATTGGCAAATACTTTTGTGACGAAAATAATTTCAAAGTCGGTTTCAACAGTAAATTTGAGCAGTCACTACTCATTTAATCATATTTTGATGCAGAAAACATCAAATCAAACACCATAAAGTTTATTAAACTCTTGACTAAGTGATTTCCAGTGATATATAAGTACTTTCATGATTCTAGACGAATTGATGCCAGTTAATTCACAACTTTCAACCTTATGCAAAATTCTTATAGTTTTGACCTTTACTAACTATATCTTGAATATGTTTAAGAAGAGAAGTTCAAATTTGGTTCCATAAAGTTCTTTAAAACCTAAACATATGTTGCTTTGTAATAATATATAATTCATAATTATTACCTCTACAACAAAATAGTAAATTTGAAAAATTAGAGTGATAATCTTGTGCTTTGCTTCTTTTTTATTAAATCTGAAAACACTTATGTCACTAAATATGTCAAAAAATGCCCCCAAGGTCGTGGTCGGGTTGGTAACATATCAAGCTTGTAGTAGCTGACGCCCGGATTGGAGTCGTGGGGATAGTAAGGGGAAAAAATAAAAAATGTATTTAGACTTTGCCCACTCCCTTACTTTAAAAAAAAGGCCAAAATCTTTTATCTTTTACAGTCACATTTGAAGTAGTCGTGAAAACACTACAATATAATATTGTTAAAGAATGATGATACAGTCACAAACTCTTGTACAAACTGACGTGGCGTTAATTCATTGGTTGAATAAAAATATAAAATAATAAAAATAAATTGTGTGGGCTAAGTGATATTTAATTCAACCAATCTTATTATGACACATAAGTTTATACAAAATAAATTTGTACAAGAGTTTGTGGCGATATCATTACTTATTGTTAAAATAACGTAAGGGTGGAAATATAATATAATCTTGTGCTGTGCTTCCCCTTTTGACTAAATCGGAAAACAATTTTATGTTGGTGGTCACTAAATATGCTAACATTTTTTATCTTTTGCAATCACATTTATAAGTGGTTGTGAAAAAACTATAATATAATATTGTTAAAATAGTGTAAGTTGGGAAATATACCGCCAAAAAATATAACATTTTGCCATGAGCGTAAAATAGTCGCAAACGGTAGATATTTTGGGACAAAAATTGTATTTGGTCAGAAAAAGAAAATAAATTTCTGATGTTATACAAACAATTTCTACTACGAATAAGAATGTAGTCGCTAAATGCTTAAAAAATTAAAAAGAAAAATAATAAACTCTTTTGCGGCCAATCATAATCTGGTCGCCAAAAACATATATATAGCAATAAAAATAAATTTAGTCGCAAAATATACAACATTTCGGACAATCTTATCTTTGGTCGTGGAAACGGACATTTTGCGAGTAAATTCTAATCGTCTAAAGAAAATTTGATTGCAAAGACCTTAATTATTGTATCAGCATGCGCATTCAGTGAATCAATTGCCCCGTGAGAAAGAGTTGGTTCAGATCTGACGCCATAATGATTTGAAATTATTATGAAAAATGTTAAATTTATTTGTTTTTCTTGTATACAAACGTGAGTTATAGGGGTCCATATACACTAAGGAGCCTTCTGCGATTCAAACACAGGAAAATATCTTTAGGAAAGAAATATTTTTCCTCTTTCTGATCTCTAGTTCTTTAGCCCTTGTTACTATAGTTTCCTAAAAATTTTATGCATTGCTCTTCTTCTTCTCTTCAATTTAATATTTATAGTCAAATATTTGCAGCAAAATTCAACAAAAGACGGCGCTTACCACAAATTGTTTTTAAAACCGACCCCTGCACGTCCCATTCAAAGGTGAATATGCACGAATAGAATGAACAGAGGTGTTTTAAGGTTTCTATAAATAGAGCAGAGGTGTTTTAAGGTTTCTGCAACCTATTGTTTAATACAAACCTTTGTCTTTTTAAAATAATCCTGGCTAACGATTCTAATCAATTTAGATTTGGCTTCACCTTGGTTTGCTTAAAAACAAAAAAAAAGTAGATTTGATTTGTCTGTAAGGAAGATGTCTACTCCAGTTCCAACAGTAGTTGAAGAAACTGTTCGTCCGATTGCAGGTTTTAGTCCTTTTGTATGGGGAAACCATTTCCTGAAATCTGCTTCTGATTTCAAGGTGATATATACAGGCAGAGTTCTGTATAAATTATAAATATTGCATTACCAGACTTGTCCGATATGTATTGTCAGCCATACGTATGTAGGTGTGCGCTCGTGCGCACATGCTGTAATTTGTAAGGAACATGTATCATATGAATATTAAGACAAACTAAAATCATGGGATTCGTAAAAATTATTTTCATTTCGAACAGTAGTAATTGTTCTTAATTTGTGCACGCAGGCAATTGATGCGACGACCCAGGAACAATATGGAGCGCTGAAACAAGAGGTCAGGATGATGATAACGGCTACCGCGGATAAAATTGCCGATAAACTACACTTGATTGATGCAGTACAACGGTTAGGTGTAGCTTATCACTTTGGAAAAGAGATTGAAGATGAATTGGAAAAAATACTTGACCACCTTGACAATGACAGTATCGGTGATGATGATTTTTACACTGTTTTCTCTTGGTTTTCGACTTCTTAGGCAGCAAGGAGTTAAGATTTCATGTGGTATGTAATTAATATTTGTGACTTAAGCTTTTGAGTGATAATCTAGTGGGCAACAGTGTTCACATCATGGTGACCAATAGTTTCACTTGATGTCGACTGATTAATCTACAGTTTAAATAATATTCATAAAATGTTATGAAATTTTGCAATGTCTGCACATGCTCACCATATGGTAGGCACTGGCGCTCAGTAGGCTATTTTGATTAAGCTTATATAATTGTTAGATTATTTTCTAATCGAGAGTCACATTTATTTTATATTTTCGGATGTGATCTTAGCAGATGTGTTTGAGAAGTTTAAAAATAATGAAGGTAAATTCAAGGCATCAATGATCGACGACGTTCAAGTCATGCTAAGTTTGTATGAGGCAGCACACCTAGCCATTAACGGAGAAGATATTTTAGATGAAGCCATAGTTTTCACTACCACTCACCTTAAGTCAATGGTGTCTCACGCTAGCCCTAATCTTGCTGAGCAAATAAATCATGCTCTCAAACTTCCACTCCGTAAAGCCCTACCAAGGTTAGAGGCAAGATATTTTTTGGATGTCTGTTCAAGAGGTGACATGCATGATAAATCTTTGCTCAAGTTTGCAAAGTTGGACTTTAATTTGTTACAAGCAGCACATCAGAAGGAAGTAAGTGACATGACCAGGTATGATCTTATTCTTACAAAAAAAAAAAAGTTTTTCCTGTCACTACTTTAACGTCAGCATTACAAAGAGTAGGTAAAAATATTGGGAACCTAGCTAAATGGCAAAAGTTTTAAAATAAAACTTCGAAAGTTAAGTGTTATTCTCCCTAAATAGAATGTCCTTATATAAATTCGGGAGGATTAATTTTATCACCCAATCTTATATATATTAAACGACGAAGCCAAATTATTCGTTTCTTTGTATTTCTTATGCATTGGTCGGAATAGATTCTAATTTCCGTTACTTAGAAGAAAGAGAATCTTTTAAACGAAATTTATTTCAGGTGGTGGATAGATTTAGATTTCTCTACCAAGCTGCCTTATGCAAGAGACAGAATAGTTGAATTATATTTTTGGATATTGATGGGAGCATACTATGAGCCCAAATATGCCTTTGGCAGAATTTTTATGTCCAAATTAATAAGCATGATATCCATCATAGACGATACATTCGACG
Organism: Citrus glauca; assembly: GCA_029633175.1. Taxonomy (NCBI): domain Eukaryota; kingdom Viridiplantae; phylum Streptophyta; class Magnoliopsida; order Sapindales; family Rutaceae; genus Citrus; species Citrus glauca. The sequence goes on along the minus strand of JAQOOD010000001.1, from coordinate 32,235,640 downwards.
CCTACGGTACTTATGACGAGCTCAAGCTCTTCGTAGAGGCAATCAAAAGGTTTGAGTTTCTGTTCAAATATTTTGATTTATTTATTACTAGACTTAAAGCATAGTTGCCCCTCCGGCATGGCCAAGTGCCCTTTGGTCTCATTATTTGGCCAGCCACCCAAGTCCGACTTAGGATGCTTATTTGATTTCCAATTTAGATGGGACATTGTCGCCATAGACACATTTTATAAGTCACTTTTAGATGTTCACGACGAAGCTGATGAAAGCGTGGCCAAGGAAGGAAGATCGTCATATGGCGGAAAATATGTAAAACAGACGGTATCATTTCGCTATCAATTTCTCCATCTTTCATCACATCAAGAAAAAATAAAAATTTCTCCATCTTTCATTTGTTGTTTGGCATGCCTATACATTGGCGATTGCTGTTGACTATTTGGCTTGGGCTATATATATATATATATATTGATGTTCCTCAGATGGAAGAATCAATTATGATGTACTTTAGCGAAGCCAAGTGGTTACATGAAGAGTCTCTCCTCTGGCTCTCTCCTAGAGAAACAGAATGAGAGTGGAGAGTGAGTCCCTGGGACTATGGTGGTCACTCACATAAGTTGGGTGTTTTGGTTTGTGATTTCCTTTTCCTTTCCTTCTTTCTTCCCATTTCAGCTCTCAATGGACACTGATGAATTAATTGGACGGTGCCAAGCAATATCCTTGGCAGGAGATAAGAGGGGTAGAGTAGCGCTTAACAGCAAAATGAAGACAACATGCCAACATATGGTGGATGACTGTCTCCTGGGCAAGGTGCTGGTGACTAGAGAAATCAGTATCGTGGGGCTCAAAGCAGCCTTGCAACAGGTGTGGAGAACGCTACAAGAAGTACAGATTGAGGACCTGGGGGACAATATCTTCTTGTTCAAATTCGGGACCGAAACAGATAAGAGAAATATCCTAGCTGGGGGGCCATGGCACTTTGATAGAGCACTGATAGTGTTAGTTGAACCAAGTGGTATTGGGGAGCTAAAAAAACAAGTCTTCACTCATGCATCCTTCTGGGTTCAGATTCATAATGTTCCCATTTTGTGTATGAATGAAGAGACCATAAAAGAAATCGGGGAAACAATCGGGACAGTGGAGGAAGTGGGAACAAATGCTTCAGAAGAATACTTTGGCAAATACGCCAGAGTGCGAATCTCAATTGATATCACTCAACCTCTGATTAAACTTTTAGAGCTAGGTGATGAGGAAGTTGTGGCAGGGGAGGGTGTAACGAAAGAAGGCTCAGAAAGGGAGCCCGCAGTAATGGTAGACACAGCAACTAATAAGGAGGGACCAGCAACCACCGAAGGAAAGACCATCCCCTTGCCGGTTCTATATGAAAGGGTCCCAGATTTTTGCTTTGTTTGTGGTTGCCTAGGACACCAATACAAAGAGTGCAAGCAATACAAAAACCAAACCAGAAGAGAAATGGCTTATGGGCCGTGGCTGAGAGCTCTCACAATGGCTGAAAAAGTTAAGATTAACCGAGGCAAAGAGCGTTGGAAAGCCGAGGATGAGAAACAGGCTAGTGGAATGTACAAAAAATCCAAATCGGAGGTGGCATCAAGAATGATGGAGAACAAGCATAGAAGCAACATCAATGGAGAAGAGACTGCGGAGGGGTTGACCCGATTGCAAATGGATCCCACATTGGATCATCCGCATGAGGAAGGGGCGGGTGTTTCAAGGCTGTTAGAACAAAGCCTCACAAAGTCAATGCAACCTTCAGAGGTTGGTACAGTGCCTCAAATCCAGAGCCTAAAGGCGGGAATCAGCGATTTAAATGAGAGGGAAGGAAAATCGGAAAAGGGGCAAAATAAAGACATGTTAAAAGCCACAAGGAAAAGAAACGAACATATCAAACTCTCGAGGCCCAACCAGCCATAAGCCTAATAGAAACCCAAGCTGAAATAAACTGTGATGAAGGGGAGAGACTGATCAAAATAAAAAATAGAACCAAGAAACGTAAATGGAAGCTTCAGGCGAGAACCACTGAAAAAAGCTCGATGGAAGAGAATGTTCCAAAGCTATCACACAAACATTCCGGAGATGCTAGTTGGGTGAACCCAGCTGGAAAAAGGAGAAAAATGAGCAGTGTAGACCAAGGGGAAGATTGCAAGATTGAAGCAAAGAACACGGCAGAAAGGGCAACTCTGCAGGATGGAGATGTCGAAATGATAGCAATGTCAGTTGATTCAATTCCGAAAGAAGAAATGGCGGTGGCTGGTAACCAGCACCGCCCACAGCAATGAGGGTCATAAGCTGGAATGTTCGGGGATTGGGGAACGACCGAGCATTCCGAGAACTCAAAAAGCTTCTCCAATTGCAAAGGCCTTAGATTGTGTTTTTATGTGAAACCAAAATGAAGGCTGAGCATATGCGGGTGACAGGTAAGAAATTAAACTTCGATAGTTGCTTTGCCGTTAGTAGTAGAGGTAAAAGTGGGGGATTAGCCATTCTTTGGAAAACAGAGGTTGTTGTGGATATTAAATCCTATAGCAGTCACCATATAGATGCAGTGATCCATTCGGAAAATGGCAGTTATTGGAGAGGCACAGGGATTTATGGCCATCCTGAGGTAGAGCAAAAGCAACATACGTGGACTTTGTTGCGGAGATTAGCTAGCTTATACTCACTGTCATGGCTCTATTTTGGAGACTTCAATGAGATTATGCAGCCAAATGAGAAGACAGGAAAGATTGACAAGCGTGAGTCCAATATCAAGGACTTCAGAGATGCTGTAAAGTTCTGCGGGTTGAGAGATGTGGGGTTTAATGGCCACCCATTCACTTGGTCTAACCGAAGATTTGGTCCTCAGCTGGTGGAAGAAAGACTAGACCGATTTCTCTGCTGCAAAGACTGGGGGGGGATGTTTCATGAAGTTGCAGCAGAACACCTTGAAACATGGACTTCAGACCATAATCCGATAATGATGGTGCTCGATGAAAGAGGCAGAAACAGAAACCTGACGAGACGCACCTTTACAAGGGTGCATTATGAGGACATGTGGAGCCCGTATGAGAGGTGTCAAGAGATTGTTAAGCATGAATGGAGTGAGAGCACGAGCTGGAATTGTGAAGACCCTGTTTCTCAGTTCCACAAGACAGCCAAAGCCTCACTCGCAGAGCTCAAGAAGTGGAGTCGAGACGAATTCGGTGGAAGAGAAAAGAAGTTGCGCAAGCTGCTGGACGATTTAAAGAACTACAGAAGGAACAACAACCACTATGGCAGTGGTAATGAAATGAAGCTAATAGAGAAGCAGATTGAAGACTTGCTGGTGGATGAAGAAATTTTCTGGAGGTAGAGGTCGAGAGCTGTTTGGTTGCGGGAAGGTGATAAAAATACGAAGTTTTTCCACTCCAAAGCCACATCAAGGAAACGGAAAAATAGAATTGGAGGGATATTTAACGAAAGCAATCGGTGGACTGAGGAAACAGCCGATATTGAGAGGATTTTTTGCGAAAATTATGACAACCTTTTCACCTCTAATAAGCCATCCTCGAGCCAAATAGAGAGTGCTTTAAAAAACATGCCGTGCAGAATCACAGAGGAGATGAATGCCTAGCTAGACCAACCTTTCTCTGAAGCTGAAATCACAGACGCACTGAGTCAAATGCATCCATCTAAAGCCCCTGGTCCAGATGGCTTTCCAGTTGTTTTTTTCCAAAAGCACTGGAAGTTCGTGAGCCAAGGAGTCATTGCCACATGCTTGCAGGTTCTTAACAGCAGAGGTAACCTCACTCCCTTGAACCATACCTATCTAGCTTTAATTCCAAAAGTTGAAAAGCCGAAGAAAGTTGGGGATTTTAGGCCTATCAGTCTTTGTAATGTAATATATAGAATCATTGCAAAAACTGTCGCTAATAGGCTAAAACTGTTTTTAAATGATGTAATCTCACCAGCTCAAAGTGCCTTTGTTCCAAATAGACTCATAACTGATAATGTAATTATTGGGTATGAATGTCTTCATAAAATAAGGCTCAGTAAAAGGAAAAAGCATGGGTTAGTAGCTCTAAAAATGGACATTAGTAAAGCTTATGACAGGGTGGAATGGAATTTTCTGAAATGTACGTTAGAAAAGTTGGGCTTCTCTCTTGGTTTTGTTGAGTTGATAATGCGCTGCATATCCACTTCATCTTTTTCGGTATTGATAAATGGGGAAGCAAAAGGGCTGATTCAGCCTTAAAGGGGGCTCAGACAAGGTTGCCCGCTGTCCCCATATCTTTTTATTCTTTATGCAGAGGCTTTTACAAACCTCCTAGAGCAAGCAGAAGCTAAACAGCTCATTCATGGGATAAAATTCAGCAAGGAGCTCTCTATTACTCACCTTTTGTTCGCGGATGATAGTTTGATCTTCGCAAGAGCTACAAGGGAGGACTGCACAAATCTGAAGAAGATATTCGATTGCTATGCAGTGGCTTCTGGCCAAATCTTCAATCTTGAGAAGTCCTCCATGTTCTTTAGTGAGAGCACCAGACAGGAGCAAATCGACGCCATTAAGGCCCTCTTCCAGCTTCAAGTAGTCTCAAGGCATGCAAAGTACCTCGGGTTGCCCTCCATGGTGGGTAGGAACAAGACCAGATTTTTCAAGGATATCAAGCTCAGAGTTTTGGACAAAATCTCGAGCTGGCAGGCTAAGCTTTTTTCTTGTGGAGGAAAGGAGGTGCTGATAAAAGCTATTGCTCAAGCAGTTCCTGCATATGCAATGTCTGTTTTCAAGCTACCGCTGGGCCTTTGTGAGGATATGCAAAAGGCCATTGCTGGTTTTTGATGGGGAAACAATCAGAATAAAAATTCCATTCACTGGTCAAAGTGGGAAACTATGTGCCAAGCCAAAAGCAGAGGTGGAATGGGGTTTCGTGATCTGTCGAGCTTTAACCATGCCTTAATTGCAAAACAAAGCTGGAGGATTATTCAAGAGTCGAAGTCATTGGTCGCAAAAGTTTTGAAGGCTAGATATTTTAAAAACTCAAGCTTCTTGCAGGCTCAATTGGGTTCATATCCTTCGTTCATATGGAGGAGTATCTTATGGGGCAGAAAAGTGATAGAACAAGGGCTTCGTTGGAGAATTGGCGATAGTCAGCAGGCCCTAGTATACCGAAGTCCATGGATTCCAAGACCTACCACCTTCCAGCCGATATCCCCCCCATCCTTAAGTGTAGATACAACGGTTGCAGATTTGATTAATGAGGATCAGGAGTGGAAAGAAGGTGTGATTCGGCATCATTTTGTGGAAGAAGATGCTGCCCAGATAGTGAACATTCCATTGCCAAGACAATCGAAACCAGACCAAGCATTGTGGCACTATGACAAAAAGGGCAATTATTCAGTTAAGAGTGGCTATCAATTGGCTTTAAAGCTGAGATTTCCGGATAAGTCAAGCTGCTCGCAGGAGAATCACAGGTCCTGTCATGCCATCTGGTATCTCCAAGTGCCAGAAAAGGTTAAAATATTCATGTGGAGGGCAACAAACAATTTATTGGCAACAGCAGAAAACTTATGGAGGAGGAGAGTGGTCTAGTTCCCATGGTGCCAGAGGTGCAGAAAATCAAGAGAAACGGTCTGTCATATGCTTTTCGAGTGCAAAGCTTCAAAGCAAATTTGGAGACAAACCCCCTTTGTTGAGGACATTCAGTTCGGGCAAGTCAAAGACGTGCTTAGTCTGTTTCAGGACTTGTCGACGAGAAGGAAAAAAACTGAAATGGAATTGATAGCTGCTGTGTGTTGGAGCATTTGGCACTCAAGGAATCTTGCCATCTTCAAAAATAAGAGAGAAGATTCCCAGCTATCAGTTACGGCAGCAGAAGCACTGGTGAAATCCTACAGCCGAACTCAAATGGTTCTCATGTCAAAAAGTCCCCATCAGCATCCTGCAGCTCAGCAAAAATGGAGCTACCCATCAGAGGGCTGGTTTAAAGTAAATGTGGATGCAGCAGTTCAGTTGGAGCAACAAAGAACTGGGTTAGGCATTGTGATAAGAAATTCGGAAGGGAAGGTTATGGCTGCAGCAATGAAGCCCACCAAGTTCCTCAGCAAAGTTGATTCTGCCGAAGCTGAAGCTGCCAAGTTGGGTCTGGAGTTAGCAGAAAGGGTTGGATGTTTCCCCCTAATTATTGAATCTGATTCCAAGGAAGTTGTGGAATTAATTTCTCTTAAGAAGAGCACTAGAGCTGAAATTTTTTGGGTCATCTCCGAAATCCAAGAGTGGATGAAGAGATTGAAGAACGTGAAGATTCAGCACACTCCGCGAGGGTGTAATTCTCTAGCTCACTCGCTGGCAAGATTGGCCTTAGAGCTAACTGATTTTGTTTTTTTGGGTAGATAATATACCAACTAACTATCTTTACTTATTCAAACATTTGGATGAATGAAAGTTATACTTTCTCTAAAAAAAAAAAGTGGTTACACGAAGGTTTTCTCCCAAAAATAGAGGAATATGAAGGTGTTGCCTTAGGGAGTAGCGTTGTTTTAACGCTTGCAACGGCTTCCTTCGTTGACATGGGTGATATTGCAACTAAGGAGGCTTTTAAATGCCTATTCAAAAAGCCTAAGATTGTAGTCGCTGCGCAAACCATTGGGAGACTGATGGATGACATTGCTAGCCATGAGGTACGTTTTAGGGACAATATCCCGCATCGGCTGAGGTTAATAAAAAGTTAATATCTTCATATAAATTAATTTATTACAACGAATTTTCATGAATTGATGATGGTGGACGTAGTTTGAGCAAAAGAGAGGTCATATTCCCTCAGCTGTTGAATGCTACATGAAGCAACATGGTGTATCGGAGGAAGAGGCGAAAAAGGCTTTGAGGATACAACTTGATAATGCGTGGAAAGATATAAATGAAGAGCTTCTGAGGCCAACTGCTGTGTCATTGCCTCTGCTTGAGCGAATTTTTAATCTTGCTCATGTATGCCACTTTATGTATGAGGATGGCGATCGCTACACGCAACCACTTTTGATGAAAGAGCAAGTTGCCTTAGTGCTTAAGGACCCCGTTACTCTATGAAGATAATAGTTCTATATATAAATATGGAGGATATTATGTATGAATCATTTCCACACGAATCGCTTTGAGACTAATAACAGGAAACAGGGCCGTTGCTCTGTTTATACCTGGTTTGCTAGCTTGAATCTTTGTCTCTGGAAGCTCCAGGTTTCATCGCAATAAATTTCTGAAGCTTAAGTACCCAATATACCGAATTTTGTAATTGAAATTGTGGCTTAAGCCAATTAGCCAATGTATAACCAATTCAATGTTCTATTGATAGATGCTGAAATTAATTACAGTGGTCTCCTCAGCGGGCAAGAAAAACTAACTTGACCTTGGCCCTTACAACTAAATAGACTAGTTAGATCGTTGCATTAATCTGAATGTATAATTCAAGGAGATAAAGGCTTATATTCTGTCCAGGTCTACACTAAAATTATTTCGGAACCATTACGCAGAAAATGCAGCAACAGATTCATTATATGAATCTGAGCTTCAAATTTCTTAGGAAGCTTTAACTTTGTGTAAGTTTTATCCAACTTCAGCATTCTCAACTAAAATCTAATTTCTCTTTGGTGAGTTGCTACCAAGATAAGATTGCAATAAGGGAAAGAAATTGACGTCTTCATCTTCTATTTCCTCTTTTAAGTTTATTTCACATAACATAACTAAACGTACTGTGGTGCTGTACAGCCTTAAATTCTCCATGCTATCAAACACCGCCCATGATTATTCATTGATTGTTTAAGAACTTAGCAACCAACAATACTAAGACCAGAAACACAGGAGTTTGATAAAAAATAACAATCAAACTAATTCTCTCTAGAAAGCTCTCTAATTCTTGCTGAAACTGCCTCAACAATCAGCTTATATAACAGCTGATAACAAACCCGGATTGCCCAGGATTCAGTCGTATGGATAACGGCTTTACACCTAACTTGATTCTCTTTTAAACATGTATTCTCAAGTGCGTCTCCTAAGCGTTGCTTAAAACGTCATCCCGTGTTGCCGTTTTAATGTTTAAGTAAGCCGCATGACCAGCCCGTGACAAATCGAAAACATAATTAATAAGCAAAACGATCACGTATAAATGCTTCAAGTTTTGAATTCATCATTTTAGTCCACGTGTACAATTCAACTTTCTTCATAATTTCTCAAATTCTTTCCTGCCTAGGATCCAAGGTTTACTTGGTCAAGATTCAAGTTTGCTTTCGCTGTTTGCTTTCGTCACCTTCTTTTCTTTTCAAGTTTAAAATATTTGTATTGACCTCTTTAAATTCATATTATTTAATAAGAAATCTTCTATTATGAACTTTCAATTTATTATTTTAAGTATAATTTATTATTTGTTAATTTACGAAATATCTCTTTTACTTTAGTATTAAGATTTGTGCATTAATAGTTAATTTGTTAATTATAATTATTAATTTTAGGTATAAGTTCATTTTTTATATATAATTGAATTAGATGGTGTAATGCATAGTATAATGTATTTTCGTTAGTTTAAGACTTGAAAAGCATTTATTTTATTTTACTGCAATAATTTTTATATGCATTATGGCAACCCCAAACCAAAATCCTAATTAAGTCCTTGTTTGTGCGTATGTGAGTTCTTGATACATAAATGACTAATTCGTAAAGAGACTATTAGAAATCATGAGGATCTCATGAGGATATGATCAAGGAACATGTGAATTACCAGCCAAGATGAAGAAGCTTCTCAATTAAGTCAATTAAGAGCCAAGATCTTCTCCATTATTTCATATTACACCTCATGGAATTGCTTGAATTGTATCATAACGCATCATGTGGAAATTTTGTTGCAGGATAGTGGTTATTTATAACGTATTATTACAAAAGATGTGTGGAAATTTCCTTAATTTTCACTTAATTTTTTTTAAGCAATGATTTTTACTTAATTTTTTTTTTCCAAAGCAGTGATTTAACTTTTTTAGGGGGCCAGTTTGGTGTCCGGTTTCAGGGTATTTATAATTACTCTTTGGACCTTTGTCCTTGGCTTAGGCATCATGTTCCTCCTTATTGTAATTTCCTTCTCTTTTACATTTAGAAATTAATTGTATGATTGTAAGAAAGAAAGTTATAAGGAAAGAAAATCATATTTTACATTATTGAAAAAAATAATTGATGTTATCGTGTCTTTAGTTAGAATAATAAAAAAAAGATAGTCAAATCAGAGAATGACATATATATGTATTTTAATATGAGTGATAATATAATTATAAATTTTTGTATAAATTGATGTGGCATTAATTTACTGATTGAATGAAAATATAAAATAATAAAAATAAATAATGTTGGGTAAAAAATATTTAATTCAACAAATGAATTAATATCATATTAATTTGTACAAAATTAATTTTACATAATAAATTTATATAAAAATTTATGATTATATAATTATTCTTTTAATATATTAAATGATTCTATATATTGTACTGGACTGTGTGCAGTGGAGACAAACGAACATATGATTGAGACTTAAGAGCGACAGAAACGGTACCACCTTAGTTATTAATTAGTCAATCAATTACATAATATTAGGACGTTACGGCCTTGCCCGAATCAAAACAAAATGTTCGATCCGCGTGTATTTACAAAATGACAATATTTGTTTTGTCTTGACCTCTCGTTTGGGATTTGGCATTTGCGAGGAACCACATGTGTGATTGTGTGGTTTAGTTTCCACATTTTGAAGAGAAGTCTCTTCATCACCACCACCCGCCATGAAATTGCACATCAACCACATGATTCTGAAATTTCTGAACGCTAGATTTGAAGGGGACTGATGATTGTTGTCTTTTTTGGTAATTACAAAATTGATAAGGCCATTTGAGCCACAGGATGTCACGATGGTCAGTCAATCAGCTAGTTGGCAGATGTAGCAGTTGTGGGGCTTACAACGGAAGTAACGTGTCAATATGCATATCAGATACGTTTGATTTGTTTGTGTTTTTATCATATAATAACAGAAACGAGTACATACTTCATTTTCTTAAAATGAAAATATCAGTAAAATATAAAAAAATATATATAAATTTTAATACGTTAACAGACAAAAAATATAGTTTTTAATATATTAATATATGATCTTCTTATATTTTACTTAAACTAATGATGTCCTCACTATAAAAGAACTATATAGATATTGAACTTGATACTATTTTATAAATCTATTACAATTTTAAATTTATTAGAATTCTAAATATATATACTTAATAGTTGTAATGCAGTGGACGCGTTTATTGAGTATTAGATCGAAAATCTATCCCCACAAATAATCAAATCCTACGGAGGCAAATAAAAATATGGTTGAAATAATTTAATTACAAATAATCAGAGAATGACATATATATGTATTTTAATATGAGTGATGATATAACCAAAAATTTTTGTATAAATTGATGTGGCATTAATTCACTAGTTGAATGAAAATATAAAATAATAGAAATAAATCATGTGATCCAAAAGATATTTAATTCAACAAATGAATTAATGTCATATCAGTTTTTACAAAATAAATTTGTACAAAAATTTGTGGTTATATCGTTACTCTTTTAATATATTAAATGACTCTATATATTGTATTGGACTGTGTGCTTTATTATTTTTTAAGTTGTCCCTTGTTTTATTAAAAAATTATAAGACAAAACACACTATATTAGAGGTTATGCTTTTTTTTCCCTTACTCAAGATTTTAATATGGTTAGACATCTCTAATTGAAAAAGAAAGTTTTAACCCCTTTTAATTATTACAAATTTAACTATTTCTCAAAATTTTAAGATCGTAAAAGTATCTTTTCTTGTATATAATTATTGCCAGATGTGAATGTCTGCATAAATTGAGTGCAAATTTTTACAAATGTCTCTTAGATAATGTGAAAAATATGCCTTGAGACAACTTTTTATTAATTTTCAAAGGCGGCTTACTTAGAATGATTTACGTGCGTGTCTGTGTGTGTATAATTATTCTAGAATGTGGATGCCCCACAAATATCTCACAAATTTTTAGAATAAGTACAAGTTCTCACAAGTATCTCTTAGTTAACGTGAAAAATATGCCCCAGACAACTTTTCTTTAATTTTCAAAGGAGGCTGACTAAGAATGAATAGGCTGCTTCTTAACTTGGTAGAAGTGTCTTGATGTTTCTGCAACCTATTATGTACTAACATTTTTTCAATGTCCCCACCGAGGAATTGCCAAACAAAGAAAAAACAGAATTCCTTTTCTAATCTTTTAAAATCATCCTCCCTCTTGATTCAGTACAGATTCAATTAATTAAGGAAATTGTCTACTCCAGTTCCCGTAGAAGAAACTGTTCATGGCATTGCAGTTTTCAATCAAAATAAAATAAAATCTGTCATATCGGTAAAATAATTATCCACCAAAATTTTTTCTACAATGAAATTATATATTATCGAAGAAAAATTCATTCTTTGGAATTTATTTTATTTTAATTCAAATAAACTAACTACCTAATTGCTCTCCACAAAAAAAAAAAAGTTCGACTCTGTTGAAGTTAAATCTGTGCAAAACCGTGGCTTCTTCTTCTAGAAGCACACAAATTTTGAATGCAGGGGAGAAGAATTCAACAAGCGAAGCACACGGCCTTGTTTGAAAAGAGAAGAAAGGTTGGCAACAGCCCACGGAAGAAAAGAAAAAAAAATATTTAAATGGCCAAAGCTTTGGCTATAAAAAGGAGAGTTCCCTAGCTCATTTCTCATTCAATTCAATTCAATTGAATCAAATTCTATGGAGAGAATTTGTGAGAGAGTTTTAAGAGCTTGAAAGCTCTTGTTCTAGTGTTCTGAGAGTTTGGGTGTATTGGGGTTTTGGAAAGTGAGCTAAAATACCACAATACTTGTAATTCCTTTTCACTAGTAAAATACTTCCTTCTGTTTTCGCCCGTGGACGTAGGCTAAAAGCCGAACCACGTAATTTTCTGGTGTCCTCTTTTGTGCTTGTTCTTTATTTTCCTACAATTTTACTTTAGCTGCGTGTCTGCTTTCACCACCAATTTCCTAACAGTGGTATCAGAGCTATTGGTTGTATTTTTGGAGTCGGGTACTGTTCACGTAAGGGGTACTGACGTATACGACACTATTCACGTATACGTTACTATTCACGTGAAACGGTGGGAGTGATACTATTCGGGTATACGGCACTATTCATGTATACGGTACTATTCACAAAAACAGTGGGAGCGACCCAAGAATTTTGCGGTGCAAAGCAGGGAATAGTGGTGTGAGTAAAGCAACTGTGTGGTTGTTGTACATGTCTAGGAAAGTTCTGTCACAAAGGCGATAAGAGCTTAAGGAGACTGGGTTTTAAGTGGGACCATTGTGACCCCTCCAGTCTTTCCTGGGAACTTTCCTGGTGTACATTCTCACACATATTCACAACTATTCAAGGTGGTATACTAGCTTGTGTGCAGTATTTATCGGCAAAATGGCGGCAAAGTATGAAATTGAGAAATTTAACGGAAATAATTTTTCGTTGTGGAAAATGAAGATGAAAGCTGTATTAAGGAAAAATAATTGCTTGGCAGCAATTGGAGAAAGGCCCATGGAGATAACTGATGACAAGTGGAATGAGGTAGACGGCAACGCCATTTCTGATCTACACTTGGCACTTGCAGATGGAGTATTATCCAGTGTGGCAGAGAAAAACACGGCGAAGGAAATATGGGATACTCTCACAAAATTGTACGAGGCCAAGTCGCTACACAACAAAATCTTCTTGAAGAGAAAACTTTATACTCTTCGAATGGCGGAATCTACAATGGTGACCGACCACATCAATACCTTGAAGACTCTATTTTCTCAACTCACAACGTTGGGTCATAATATAGAGGAGAATGAACGTGCAGAGCTTCTACTTCAAAGTCTACCAGATTCGTATGATCAACTCATCATCAACCTGACGAACAACAATCCAGTGGACAGTCTAGTTTTCGACGATGTTGCAGCCTCCGTATTAAATGAGGAGAGCAGGCGGAAAAGTAAGGAAAACAGACAAGCAAATTCGCAGCAAGCGGAGGCGCTATCGGTGACGAGAGGGAGATCAACGGAACGTGGCCCTAGTGGGAGTCAAAATCATGGTAGATCAAAATCCAGAAGTAAGAAGAATGTTAAATGCTACAACTGTGGCAAGAAAGGGCACGTCAAGAAAGAGTGTTGGAGTAAGAGAAAAAAGGGCAAAGAACCTGAGTCATCAAATGCTCAGGGGTGTGTAGCAAGTACCTCGGATGATGGCGAAATTCTCTACAGCGAGGCAACAACTGTTTCTGAAGGCAGAAAACGACTGTCTGATGTCTGGTTTATAGACTCAGGAGCTACCTGGCACATGACCTCTCGGAGAGAATGGTTTCACACATATGAACCTATCTCAGGAGGATCTGTATATATGGGTAATGATCATGCCTTGGAGATCGCTGGTATTGGTACTATCAAAATAAAAATGTTTGATGGTACAATTCGCACAATTGGGGAGGTACGACATGTCAATGGCCTGAAGAAAAATCTATTGTCTTTAGGACAAATGGATAGTCATGGGTACAAAACTCATGTTGAGAATAGAATTATGAAGATCGTTAAAGGCGCGCTTGTATTAATGAAAGCAGAAAAGATCGGTGCTAATCTATTCATGCTCAAAGGAGAAACACTACAGGAGGGTGATGCGTGTGTCGCATCAAATGGAGAAGAGTCAACGATGATGTGGCATCTCAAACTTGGCCATATGTCAGAACAAGGTTTGAAGATTCTCTCTGAGCGAAAATTGCTTCCCGGGCTCAAATCGGTAAGTTTACCATTTTGCGAGCATTGTGTTATTAGTAAGCAGCATAGATTAAAGTTTAGTAGATCTCTTGCTAGAAGTAAATGCATTCTAGACTTGATTCATTCTGATGTTTGGGAATCACCGGATATATCTATGGGAGGTGCAAAGTACATGGTGACTTTCATTGATGATTATTCCAGAAGATGTTGGGTGTATCCAATTAAGAAAAAGTCAGATGTATTTCAAGTATTTAAAGAATACAAAGCGCGGGTGGAACTTGAATCTGGTAAAAAGATCAAGTGTTTGAGGACGGATAATGGTGGAGAATATACAGACGGCGAGTTTCTTGCTTTCTGTAAGCAAGAAGGTATTCAGAGACAGTTCACTGTGGCATACACTCCTCAACAAAATGGAGTGGCAGAGCGAATGAACAGAACTCTTACAGAAAGAATAAGAGCTATGTTGAAGACTGCTGGTCTACCTAATTCATTTTGGGCAGAAGCGGCCAAAACTGCCTGTTATATAGTAAATCGGTCGCCATCTACAGCTATTGAATTGAAGACGGCGATGGAGATGTGGACTGGAAAGCCAGCTGATTATTCCTACCTTCATGCATTTGGATGTCCTGTGTACGTGATGTACAACGCTCAAGAAAGAACAAAGCTGGATCCAAAATCTAGAAGATGTATCTTCTTGGGGTATGCTGATGGAGTAAAGGGGTATCGTCTGTGGGACCCCACTGCCCACAAGATCGTCATCAGCAGAGATGTTATCTTTTTAGAAGATCAACTGCAAAGGAAAGATGAGGATGATAGCACTGTAAAAGAAAAGTCAGAGACTGTACCGGTATATGTGGAAAATAATCCAGAAGATTCAGATTCTTCTGAAGCAGCACCAGAGCATGAGGGACAAGAACCAGTCGAGTCCGAGGCTCCAGAAGTTCGTCGGTCAACTCGTGAGAGACGACCGCCAACGTGGCACTCGGAGTATGTCACAGAAATCAATGTTGCATACTGTCTTCTAACAGAGGATGGAGAGCCTTCAACTTTCCATGAAGCTTTAGACAGCCCAGATGTTGCTTTGTGGATGACAGCAATGCAGGAAGAAATTGAAGCTCTACACAAGAATAAGACATGGGAACTTGTACCACTACCACGTGGAAGAAAAGCCATTGGAAACAAATGGGTTTACAAGATCAAACGTGATGGCAATGACCAAGTGGAGCGGTATCGTGCGAGATTGGTGGTGAAAGGATATGCTCAGAAAGAAGGTATTGACTTCAACGAGATATTTTCTCCGGTGGTTCGACTCACAACAGTCAGAGTAGTCTTGGCGATGTGTGCTACATTTGAACTACATCTAGAGCAGTTAGATGTGAAAACTGCATTTCTTCATGGAGAACTTGAAGAAGAAATCTATATGCTCCAACCAGAAGGTTTTGCAGAAACAGGAAAGGAGAACTTGGTTTGCAGGTTGAACAAATCTCTATACGGTCTCAAACAGGCGCCGAGGTGTTGGTATAAGAGATTTGATTCCTTCATTATGAGCCTTGGATACAACAGACTCAGTTCAGACCATTGTGCATATTACAAGAGGTTTGGAGATAATGATTTCATTATTTTGTTATTGTATGTGGATGACATGTTGGTAGCAGGCCCCAACAAAGATCGAATCCAAGAATTGAAGGCACAGTTGGCTAGGGAGTTTGAAATGAAGGATTTGGGACCAGCAAACAAGATTCTAGGGATGCAAATTCACCGAGACAGAAATAACAGGAAGATTTGGCTTTCGCAGAAGAATTACTTGAAGAAAATCTTGCGGCGCTTCAACATGCAAGATTGTAAGTCAATTTCTACCCCACTTCCTGTTAATTTCAAATTATCCTCAAGTATGTGTCCTAGCAATGAAGCGGAGAGGAAGGAGATGTCTCGAGTACCGTATGCATCAGCAGTGGGAAGTTTAATGTTCGCTATGATATGTACAAGACCGGACATTGCACAAGCAGTGGGAGCAGTTAGTCGATACATGGCGAATCCTGGTGGAGAGCATTGGATAGCTGTGAAGAGGATTCTGAGATACATCAGAGGAACCTCAGATGTTGCATTATGTTATGGAGGATCAGAGTTTACTGTCAGGGGCTATGTGGATTCAGATTTTGCAGGAGACCTTGATAAAAGAAAATCCACTACTGGTTATGTGTTTACACTTGCGGGAGCAGCTGTAAGCTGGGTTTCGAAACTGCAGACCGTTGTGGCTTTATCTACAACAGAAGCAGAATACATGGCGGCTACACAAGCTTGCAAGGAAGCTATATGGATACAAAGGTTATTGGAGGAGCTCGGGCACAAACAAGAGAAAATTTCTGTGTTTTGTGACAGTCAGAGTGCCTTGCATATTGCAAGGAATCCAGCCTTTCATTCCAGGACAAAGCACATAGGAGTTCAGTATCACTTCGTTCGAGAAGTAGTGGAAGACGGAAGCGTGGATTTACAGAAAATCCATACGAAGGAAAACCTAGCAGATGTTTTGACCAAACCGATAAATACTGACAAGTTTATCTGGAGTAGATCCTCTTGTGGCCTAGCAGCAACGTAGGCAACATGATTATGGCGAAGCAGAAAGGATGGTGTGGAGATTGATTGATCCTCAATCTAATCTCCAAGTGGGAGAAATTGCAAAACCGTGGCTTCTTCTTCTAGAAGCACACAAATTTTGAATGCAGGGGAGAAGAATTCAACAAGCGAAGCACACGGCCTTGTTTGAAAAGAGAAGAAAGGTTGGCAACAGCCCACGGAAGAAAAGAAAAAAAAAATATTTAAATGGCCAAAGCTTTGGCTATAAAAAGGAGAGTTCCCTAGCTCATTTCTCATTCAATTCAATTCAATTGAATCAAATTCCATGGAGAGAATTTGTGAGAGAGTTTTAAGAGCTTGAAAGCTCTTGTTCTAGTGTTCTGAGAGTTTGGGTGTATTGGGGTTTTGGAAAGTGAGCTAAAATACCACAATACTTGTAATTCCTTTTCACTAGTAAAATACTTCCTTCTGTTTTCGCCCGTGGACGTAGGCTAAAAGCCGAACCACGTAATTTTCTGGTGTCCTCTTTTGTGCTTGTTCTTTATTTTCCTACAATTTTACTTTAGCTGCGTGTCTGCTTTCACCACCAATTTCCTAACAAAATCTGCTTATGATTTCATTGTCCCTGAAGGCACCTCATTACACTTTCGACACTAAACTTAAAAAAGAAAAAAAGAAAAAGAAAAAAAAAAGAATGTTATTTAATTATTGCAATGAGTTTGTTGTGAAAGTCTTAACGTCGTAAGAGTAAAAGAGTATTATGAAAAAGAGTCCCACTGACCTGCCGCTGGTCTCACACAAGTCCTCCTTATGCAGAAATGAGTTTTTTATTTCCTTGTTCATTTTTCATTAATTTTATTCGCAAAGCACAATTGGATGTATGTTCAAAATAATTCTCCCATGTTCCGTTTTATTCATCGAACCAGCATCTTTAATATTTTCCTTATCACCTTATACACTTTAAAAGTTGAAAGCAAAAGATGCACATAAATTAACATATTTAAAAAAATGAAAAATAACGAAAAGGATTAATAGAAACATCTTAATATGTTTTTGGAACTTGCCCACAATTTTTTTAAAAAAAATATAAAGGGGCTCTAAAAGAGTTAGGACAAGACTAAACGGCATTGGGCAACCACATACATGTTATGAGCTTGCCCACAAATCTTTTATGATATCTAACTAAAATATAATTCCGTACTGAAGAGTTGAGAAAAATTAAGGTTAGCATAAATAATGACATCATTAATGGATGTGTGGATAGGTGTCCAAGGTAATAATAGTTTAACTATTTTTATTAAATCGTCACGAATAATAAATTACATGAAGGTTATTTTAGTATTATAATTTTAATTAGTAAAAATGGTGTTAAAAGTATATTTTAAGGTGCAAATAGTCCCACTCAAAAATAAAATAAATGAAAGTTCAATAGTAAACTGGCCAACACAACTCCTTAGCTAAGCAAGTTGACACCTCTTGACGAAATGAAATTGTAAGGTTGGTTGAAGATAATTGAAACAAAATTCCTAAATAATCGGGTTGACAAATCTAGGGTTTTGGCCCCACTATATAATAACCCTAAATATTGTGAATTTATTAAAATATGTAAATTTGAAATATTATGTTATGATAAAATTCTCCTAATCTAAATAAGAAAAGAAAAATAATGTTCAAATCCGAATTCAAGAAAAAAAATCCTAGAAAAAATAATAAAAATAAAAAAATTTTAAAATTGAAAAGTGACGAGGAAAGAAGCAGAATTTTTAGCTCGACCATAAGGTAGAACTAAGCAAGTTGTTATGGGTTGGTTCATCTTATTGCAAGTTTTAAAACAGTATGTTATACGTTAAAAACGGACATTTATAGTACAAGTCATGGCCTCTAGAAAATACTATGCTTTTAATACACAACAATCCTACATCACCTCTTCCCTTCCCTTACTCATAAGGCAAAAGATTCGAATATCCCATAATTATGGATGTATAATTTAAAAAAATAAACCGATTATTTTTATTAAAAAAAGAAGATAAAAGAGAACAAAATATGATGAAATAATGATAAAAATATTTGTCCATTTTGTGAATTTTTAATTAATACATGTACAAATGATCATTTTTAATTAACTAGCATATAGACTCATAAATATGAATTAATACTTTTGTACATGCGTGGATTGCAGATAAGTGATACTTCAAATCAAGAGGAATACAAGTCAGGAGCCTGATAACAGCTACGGTAGATAAGCCTGCCCGGATGTTGCAATTGAATGATGTAGTCCAACGATTGGGTGTGGCCTATCACTTCGAACAGGAGATAGAAGATGCATTAGAAAATATTTATCATGATAACTTTGACAATTGTTGATGCCAAAATCCATTGAGTCGGCTAGTGACTCGATCTCAAATCCCTACATCATTTAGACTAATTAACTGATGTGTTTGCTTCTGGTGATTGACCAAATTTTTTATCTAATAGACACGTCGTTCGTTGTTTGAAAGAAGAACCGATTAAGTATTTGTTTCGGGACGCTTTAGAAATTTTTAGAATATCTAATGATGTATGTGTGTAAATAACTAAATGAATGATTATAACTGTAAATAAAGGTATTTATAGGGAGAAACTAGTCGGGAGAAAAAAAACCAATTTTACCTTATCAGTTAATAATCTTTATGAGCTAAAATGATCAATTTGACGGCTGCTGTATAAATTTTTGTTTTAAGTGAGTCGCGTACGTGTCAAACCCGCGCATGTAACACCTTTTGTACATTCCTCTTGTATTTTTCTGTAAGAGCCGAAATAGAAGAAGAAGAAGAAGAAGAAAAGTTTGATAGATTACGAACAGATGAGGGGATGTGGTTCGTGGGTAGAAAACTAACACTCGTAGCTTGAAACCCATTAATCTAATTGCGTAATAGTGTTGTATTATGTAGACATTTTATTTATTACAAACCAACGAATTTGAAACGTGTTGGTATTGATATTTGTATTGAATTGTTATAAACATACCTTTAGCTTTTTCCCCTAAAGTCACATTTATCACAGATTTTAAGTAAATGTAATAGAAAAATCAAAATTGAGAAAGAAAGTTCAACCTCTCTTGGCTTGATTTTCTTTGGATTTTTATAAACACCCCACACCCACGACCTTACATCGTGGCAATTATTGAATTAAATTCATATCCTGACTTTTTGGATATAATTTTCACAAATATCTCTTAGATAACGTGAAAAATAAGTTCATGATAATTTTTCTTAAATTTCTTAATTTTCAAAGGCGGCTGATTAAAGCAGTAAGCTTTATCTTAGATTCTTAGTTGTTAGAATCCAAATCTCACAATTATGAGGTCATAGTTCTGAACTCGAAGGCACCTCATTACTCTTTTGATATTAATTATATAAAAAAAATATATGTTATTTAAATATTGTAATGAATTTTTTTTCTTTTTTATGAAAGTGTGAACATCATAAGAATAATGGAGTATTCTGAAAACTGTAAAATAATAAATTATAAACGTTTAAAGCTGCTGGGAGAAAATTAAATTAAATTGAATGGTAAATAGCGACAGAATAGTAAATCCGACCTAAATAATTGAATATCAAATTGAATGGTCGAAAATAAAAGTAATAAGATAAAACATTGACATAAGGAGAGAGGTTGAAGTGGTAAGACAGGTGTTTCAATTATTGTATCACACATAAACGTGAGAGGGAGAATTTCAATGCAGCTTACGTTCAATGCGCTACCTTATACAGTATATTAGTTTTTGGAGTTTTTCTCCATCTATAATAATGATTTGTAGAACAGAATTTGCATGTGTCAGCATGCTTAATAAGGTCATACATCATTTCAGTCTTAGGATCACTACTGAGCACATGACAAAGTACCAACGAAAGTGTTCCACTGCCTCATCGTTTCTCTCTATATATAGAGCATTTGTGTCGTGAGGTTTTTGCAACTCCTACTCTTAAAAACAAACTATAAAGTTGTATTTGGTTTGTCTGAAACGGAATGAAAGATATGTCTATTCCACTTCTAGCAGCAGTTTCCAGTTCAACTGAAGAAACTGTTCGTCCCATTGCAGATTTTCATCCTACTTTATGGGGAAACCATTTCCTGAAATCCGCTGCCGATGTCGAGGTAATTAAACAATTGCAATATCAAAATATCTCATTAATTATCAGAGAAGCGAGCCCAAATCGATGTACAATCATATTTCATATATAATCGTTTGTTAGACACACGTAATGCATTAATATTAAGTAATTTCTTGCGTTTGCAGACAATTGACGCTGCAACTCAAGAACAGCACGCAGCACTGAAGCAAGAGGTCAGGAGGATGGTAACCACTACTGCCAATAAGCTTGCCCAAAACCTACACATGATTGATGCAGCACAACGATTAGGTGTCGCTTATCATTTTGAAAAAGAGATTGAAGATGAATTGGGAAAGGTATCTCATGATCTTGACAGTGATGATCTATACGTTGTTTCTCTTCGTTTTCGACTTTTTAGACAGCAAGGAGTTAAGATTTCATGTGGTATGTAATAGTTTCTCATTTTGTTAATTAAACTATTTATGTTAATTATCAAATTAAATTTAAGCATGTACACTAATCGAGAGTAGCTCGCCTTTAATTCTTTTGAATATGGTCATCAGATGTGTTTGAGAAGTTCAAAGATGATGAAGGTAAATTCAAGGAATCATTGATCAACGATATACGAGGCATGTTGAGTTTGTACGAGGCAGCATACCTAGCAGTTCGGGGAGAAGACATTTTAGATGAAGCCATTGTTTTCACTACCACTCACCTTAAGTCAATAATATCTATATCTGATCATTCTCAGGTAAACTCTAAACTTCCTGCACAAATACGTCATTCGCTGCAAATTCCTCTCCGTAAAGCAGCAGCAAGGTTAGAGGCAAGGTATTTTTTGGATATCTATTCAAGAGATGATTTGCATGATGAAACTTTGCTCAAGTTTGCAAAGTTGGACTTTAATATATTACAAGCAGCACATCAGAAGGAAGCAAGTATCATGACCAGGTAACTTCAGATATTTATTCTTTCAACGTGGAAAAGCCTATTATTGGTGTTGTTTTGAAATGGGAGATTGTCACTTTCCCTAAAAAAGAGAAATCATATTTACCAGTTGCCCCCTTGTATAATCAAAGACTCAACGCAAAATATCTTATAATAGTTAATTATTCATTTATTAACACCCAAACCAAGATCTTTAGTTTGCAGTAAAAGTTTTATGTATTCTAGATTTTTCAACAGTGGTAGTGGTTGTAGTTTTTGTATATTATGTGCTTGTTACTAATAATAATAACAAGTTATAGTGTTTGGAGGATAATGTGTATAATGAAAGAGTAATGATACAATTAAAAGTTTTTTAAGAACGGATGTGATATAAATTTATAAATTAGATGAAAAAACAAAATAATAAAAATTAATCACGTAAATTTCTCTCTCTCTCTTTTAATAAAACAAATTTTCCAAATATAATATGGTAGATTTCCAACTTCTCTTAACTCTTTTGAACTTTTAACTTTTGTCACTTATCCCTCGAGTTTTCATAATTCCTTGCTACCTCCTTAAAAGATGAAACCAAATTGTGTTCTTTGTATTTCTTATATACTACAGAAATAACGATTGTTATAGCAACAACATTAAAATATCTATATAATTAGATTTAAAATTGAATTTCAGGTGGTGGAACGATTTAGGCTTCCCTAAAAAGGTGCCTTATGCAAGAGATAGAATAGTAGAGGCATATATCTGGATGTTGCTGGGAGTGTCCTATGAGCCCAATTTGGCATTTGGTAGAATTTTTGCATCCAAAGTGATATGCATGATAACCATAATAGACGACACATTTGATGCTTACGGTACTTTTGAAGAGCTCACACTTTTTACTGAAGCAGTCACAAGGTTATAAAATCATATACATCCTTATATAGCTGTTGTAAAGTTGCATTATCTATATTCTATAGGTTACAATAACCTAAATAATGAGGACATCATGAGTGACTATTAGGGTTGCTGCATATTATACATGATGCAACTTAGCAAGACCCCGTGCCTATAGAATAAAAGATTATTATCGTTTCATTACTTCAAGAATTATAAAATATCAAATAAATACAAGAAGTATTGTTCCCCATCATTTTACTACTATAACTTTGTAAAACCTTTTATTTTACTACTTTTCTGTTAGAATCGTTAACTGACTAATAAAATATTAATTTACCCCTTAAGATAAAACGCACAAAAGAGGTATCCAATAATATACATAAAATTATGAATAGTAGATTTAAACATGAATTGTTAAATAATAGTTTTAACTTTTAACCATAATTTTTTGAATAACCCTTGATGTATTGCGACCATAAAAGTAGAGAATTGACAAAATAGCATTGGAAATTTTTGCCCAAAAAAAACTGACAATCTATTCTAGAAGAAAAAAAATTAAATATGGAAGTGTTGATTCTGTAAATAAGCTTTAAGTGTTTTTTTAAAGAATAAGTTGTGTTTTTTTTAAGAAAAATATCCAGGAGTATTTTGTTAATGACCATTTTTATGGTTACGATAAATTTAGGGTTATTCATAAAGTCATTGTTAAAACCATTATTTTATAGTTAAAGCATGCCAATACTTTTTGTCTATTATTTAATACCCCTATTTGTGTATTTTATCATAAAAGGAAAAATTGATATTTTACTAATCAACTAATGATTTTAACGGAAATTAAAAATAGTAAAATGATAGAAGATAATACTTCTTATAGTCGATATTTTACAACTCTTGAAGTAGTGAAACAATAATAACCCTATAATGTAATTCTTTGATTGGATTTTTAATTCATAATATACTTTTATTAGAAACAAATTAATTGTATCGCTTATATATTTTCTTAAGAACGAGCAAATATAACGATTATATTTGATTTTTTCAGATGGGACATTGACCTCATAGATACACTGCCAGAATACATGAAATTTATTTTCAAGGCACTCTTCGATATTTATAGAGAAGCCGAGGAAGAATTGGCAAAGGAAGGAAGATCGTACGGCATACCATATGCAAAACAGACAGTAAGCAATTACTTTATTAATAATCAATTTCATGTTACAGGATTTTGCAAGGTGATTATTATTGACTTGGGTTATGTTGCTTAGATGCAAGAATTAATTATATTGTACTTAACCCAAGCCAAGTGGTTATATAAAGGTTATGTTCCAAGCGTCGATGAATACAAATCAGTTGCTTAAGAAGTATCGGTTTTTTTCCGATAGCGGTCACTTCCTTCGTTGATTTGGGTGATTTTATTGCAACGAAGGACACTTTTGAATGCATTCTTACAAATGCTAAGAGTGTTAAAGCGACAGAAACCATTGTCAGGTTCATGGATGACATAGCAGGTTATAAGGTAAATAATACTCTTCATTCTACATTATAATTCAATGTAATAAGACTATTTTCACCAGTATCTTAAGACGTGTCACCATAGTATACAACTTCTTTATCTATTTTAAAGGTAGAGATGTGGGTGAAGCCCACATCAATTTTTCTAACACCTAGCTTCTCCAGATTCAAACTTAGAAATTGTCAATAAAATAAAGATTGTTGAAAACCATTCGGCCTTTGCGGCTGCATTTCTTTTCAGTTCTCTTTAACACATAACAACACATAACATATATGCCCAAGGAAAAAAACAAAATTAGCTAGCTGCTGATTTTTTTTTTTTTTTGGATTCTCTTATAACCAATTCATATGCATCCGTGATGTAGTTTGAGCAAAAGAGAGCACATATTCCCTCAGTAGTTCAGTGCTACAAGAATCAACATGGTGCCTCCGAGGAAGAGGCGGTTAAAGAGTTGTTGTTAGAAGTTACTGATAGTTGGAAAGATATAAATGAGGAGCTTCTCAACCCAACGACTGTCCCGTTACCTATGCTTCAGCGGATTCTTTATTTCGCACGCTCAGGCCATTTGATGTACGACGATGGTCATGATCGCTTCACCCATTCGTCGATGATGAAACGCCAAGTTGCCTTGTTGCTGACGGAACCCTTGCGATCTGAAGATTAACGTCATGCTATTGATTTTCCATCGGGTATATTTGAGCAGTTGTAATAAATGAAGGTCGCGCTGACTATTTTGCTAGCTACTCATGCCTAGCTAGAAAATGCGTCGCCAAAGAACTATGATCTCTCTAGTTAAAAAGTTAATAATAAAGTATCTTTTTTAATTTTTATTATTTTATAAATATTTTCTTATAATAAATATACAGTAAAACTTATATAAAGTCGTATTATTAGGACTAAAGAAATTTATTCTTATAAAAAACTTATAATTCAATAGAAGTACAATACAAAAATCTTATTTTTGTACTACTAAAAAAATATGTTTTTATCACACAAATGTTTTTAATATATCATTGTGTCACGAAAATATCATTAAAATATGACACTTTCCTAATGTATATGTTTTTGTCATTATTTAGTGATAGAATTTTGACAAATACATATACGAAATGAAATTATGATGGCTACATGTCATGTAATATTTTTTTAAAATAATTTTAATTACAAAAATACTACTCTCAAATGACAACGTTTTAGATTTTGTTTTATTAAATATAATTTATTTTGAATTACTAACAACACGTGAAATAGTGCCATTTATTGATAATTTAAATTATTTGATTACTTTAATTACAAAATTGCCATTGTTAATATTTAAATTATTCTTAAAAATTAAAAATAACAGAAACGATGTCGTCTGGTTGAATATATTAAACTAACAAATCAACACCTAGCAAATTTCCAGAAGTGGTAAAAGAATTGAACCTTAAGCTTTGCTTCCTCACTCTCTTCACTGCTCCTTCTCTCACCTGTAATAGTTGAAGGAATTGAACCCTAACCCTAAGCCTCACTGTAGTCACTCACACTCTACATTACAAATCAGCCTAAGCCTCACAAAATTTCTTAATTGAAAAAAATCCAGAGCCCTTACAGCATCACAACTGACGGAAACCCTACGTCAACAAACTCGACAGTCATCAATCAACTGCCGTTGCCAGCTACTGGTTGCTCAACAAGTCCCAATTTCTCACTCAATAGCCGTCACTCAAACGCTGCCATTTCCTATTCATTATTTGCTTTATCTAAATTCAAAAATCAAAATCACTTGAAAGATGTTGGGCTACGAGAACATGAGGAGCAAATGTGTCGACAAATTCGAGGTAGATTTGGAAGGCGGAGAGGGGGAAACGCTTTACGCCAGTCTCAGCTACGGAGAGAACCTGCTCTGATGAGGTTTCATTCGCAAGGTGTGCGAAATCTTGACGGCCCAGATCGTTTTGACCACTTTGGTCTCCTCAATCACTGTTCTTTACACTCCCGTCAATGATTCTCAAGGGCAATTCTAGCCTTCTCCTCTTCCTCCCTGTCCTCCGCTTCATCCTTACGTTTCATTTCGCTTAATTCATTATGCGAATTGGTTATCTTAGTAATTTTGTTAATTTAATATTTTGCCGAATTTTATGTGTGCTTATACTGAAATTAGGTAGGTATATACTTGGGAATGCTGTTAATTGATGATTAGCACAAACGGTTTCTTTTGTTTGCTTTGTGTTGTCTTTATTGATTCTATCGTGCTGAGTTTGCTTGGTTGGGATTTTGATGGAATTTTCAAGTGATGCTTGAATCCTTAGTACATGTTTACTTGAATATGATTCGTTGCCTTCACATTATATGCGTTTTTTCATTCTGCTAACATAATGGGATTATGTTAAAGGGGGTCTTAGAGTTTTAGTGAATACATAAGAAACTTCACTGCATCTGAGATCTTGATTAAGTCAATCTGTTGCTTTGAGTATTTGTACATCATTTGCTTGCATTTGTGCATGCTTTACAAGGAGTTGAAGACTTTATACACCAAACTCCATATCTTGATTTATGAGGGCAATTGGGCAAGGCCCAATTATGGCCTGGAAATTATCTATGTTGTAATTGTATAACCACATCCTTGGCGGAGCTAGTTGTCAGGAAACTATTACAGAAAGATGTGAACAGGTTTATAATGGCTTAACATTTTTTTATACAATTTTCCAAGCTTCCTTCCTGTTTATTTTAGTTGACATGTTCCTATTACTGTTGTTCCAGTAGAAATCCACAATTAAGTCGAGTTATTTTAAAGGAGGCTTAAAGAGCTCCCTTCCAAAACTGCTATAATTAAGGTTTGGGGATTTGGGTACGTTTGCAAGTGTTTATTCTGGCATCTTATACATATATATTGTGCCTTTTAAAAATCATGTGTTAATGAATTTGGTTTAATGTAAGCTAAAAAGGGAATCTCAAACTCAAGCTCGTGAAGCCATAAAGGTTATCAAGGGTGCTTTGGAAAGATTATTCTACCTGGTAATACTTGTTATTTTTACTGCAGAATTTCATTTGGTCTATCTTGTTGGGTTAATAAATCACTTTTCTTTTTAGTATATCAATGAGTTTTGCAGATGCAGGGGTTGCACTTCTAAATGCTTCAAAGGAGCTAGACAAATTGCCGCTAACGGGAAGATTGCTATTCAACTCTTTCAAAATGCTCTCAGCATGGTTTTAATTTCTTCTTTTTCAACTTTCTTTTTTAATAATTGTTTACTGCTTTATATATATTGGCATCAATCTAAATATTTTTCTCCAACTAACTTTTTTATTGGTAGATTCTTTACTTAATGTTTTCAAGTGCTAGATTTGGAGATATGAATGTTCCCTTAACTGATATTTTAATTTTTTCTATCTCGTATACAATACTGTAATATAATCCTTTATATAGCTAGTGCAAAATAGTTCTTTAACTCCTTATTCTTGGTTGGAATGGTTTGGAGATATGATAAAGAAGCTTTATCATCTATTGATGTGGAACAAGAAATAGGAGAAAAATGGGATTAGAAAATAAAGAAACATAACCAAAATAAAAATCTAGCCTACCTCATTTAAGCAACTCGAATAAGTGTATCTCTTACTTAAAGAATATTATAATTTAACTTTGATTTCTAAAAATTATGGAATAATATAATATTCTTTAAATAAGACCATAAGCTTATTAGGTTTATATTGAGTAGTCTTTTGGGTTGAATATGTTTCTTATTCCATATGCTTCCATCTCTTAATAGTTGAATTCGCAATGAAAATTTGGAAGTGAAAAAACTCACCCTACTGCACTTGTTTTGGGTGCTTGGCATAAGTTAGAATTTTACTACTTACACTTTATTGTCTGTTAACTTAATTTAGTTAGTATGAACCTGCTTTAGCTCTGTGCTCTCGAAGATTCATAAGTGCTATTTGGCTTGGATGTAAGAAAATTAAGGTATTATGATTCTTTTTAGTTTATGATGCTCATGGAATTTGCATTAGAGATGGTTGAAATTGTTTGTTGCATTAACTTTTATGATGGTGGGCCATGGAATTTCTAGTGTAAAGAATACTTACATTATCTTTTAGGAATATCATCTACAATAACAGGGGAGTAACAAAAGGTAAAAATTGAAAATTTGACTTGTCTTTAAATTTTTTCCCAAATTAAGGTAAATAATTTCATTATCTTTTTATCTTTCTTGCAGTGTTAGTCCGGAAAATATGAACATTGCTTGAGTTAATGTGTAATCTCTTTTGTATGCATTTTTCTTCCCAGAATTGCCAATAGTGAAATGCTTGCACTCAAAGACTACTTAAGGATAGAAATTGCTTTAATTGATCGTTCAGCAGCTAGAATCCAAACAAAAGCATGCCGATGGATGTGTAGTTTGATGGTTGCTTGGTCGATGTTGAAGACTTGAAAATTCATTTGAAAGTCGTTGGAATATTTTTTGAAATTGATTATAGTGTTTATTTTTTTATGGGAGACTGTATACTAAACTGGAAAAATTTTTGTTTAGTTGAATTGTTTGTTTGTAATGAATAAATTGCGGGTATTGATTTAGATGTCAATTGTGGAAGCCTGGATTTTTTAATTTTTAATTTATATTTTTTTGGAATTAGTTAAATGTATATATATATATATATATATATATATATATTGGCGCCAATTTTAATAAATTTCGTCAAATAATTAAAATTTATTTTATTTACTGTTAAAATATATTTTTAAAAAGTTTCAGTTATTCCCACCAAATCTAATTAAATAATTTTATTATTTCAATTAAATATGTCATGTTTATATGACAGATGAAAATCATGAATGGGACGCGATTATGATAGATATTAGTCTTGCATGAAAATTTTTCATCAAAGCAAGAATGATAAAATCGTGATAGATAATATGTCATGCATAACATGGCTTATAAAAATTGTCATTGTTTTTTCTTGACACCGGAATCCATGACGGTCGCTCAACTGTCATGCCATAGGGTAGATGACAAGTAACAATCGTCATAAAGGTCTTTTTTTCTAGTAGTTTTGCTTATTCTTAATGAAAGTGATATAGAGGTAAATTGAAAAGACTCGCCCTGCACCCTAGGGCGAGTCTATCTAAACTCGTAAAATCGGATCGATAATAATCATAATATCTAAGTATTCTGCCAGAAATTTGGCAGAACCTTCCCTATAAATACAATATTCCCAAACCTACAATTTACAAAACAACACTCTCAATAATATCTCAATATCTCCAATTTTCATAACCAACTTCTCCAGTCAATATATCAAATGCCACCAAAATCACTCCAATATAAAAACAAATACAATAGTTATCCTTAATTACAAAATATAACAATAAATACAACTCACAATATCCCAAATATCAAAATATTAAATATACGACTCCTAGCACCATTACGCGGCCACAATTCAAATCTAACTACCAATACTGGGTCGACTGCTGTACCTACAAATTTCCTGTGGGGAGAAATAATATGATAAAAATGTGGTGAGTATAAAATTCAGTAAGTGGATACTAATTTCCGAAAAATAAATTTATTTAAAATGATTTACTCTTTCTCAAAACGAATTCATCAAACCATCATAAGAACTTATATAAACATATTTAATTCAAATCAGTCACTGAAATACCACATTACATAAATCTGCATAAAATCATAATATTTGTCATATCAAATACTGCATATCAAAAGCTATCATTAAACAAGTACCCAGGGGAATGATCTCATCATATCCGAACCTAAACAGACAGGCAATGACGTATTATCTGGGTACCGCCACGCCCCGGAGCTACACGGATAGACAGGAAAAATCTCATCTCATACTCATATATCTCATTATCTGTATCTCTGTAATTATCATACTGCATGCATAAGCCCCCAAAAGGCAAAAGCGCCCAAACACACGGCTCAAAGCCTCTATGTGTGTTCAGACGGGCTCCAAAGGCCTCTATCTCATCTCATCTGTATCTCTGTATTCATCTAATATTATCTGTTTCTCTGTATCTGGAGGGGAGGGTACTGTTTAATGATTCTCAAATAACATTTAATACACATGTACATAAACCTATAATCTCATCTGAAATCTCATTTCCTTTTTTCTTCAACATATCTCAAATTCACTCAATTCTAATATCATGCTTTTACTTAAATGCGACAATAAAATCATTATTCAAACTCATTTTCATAACAATAAATCTCAACACATAGATAAATCTCAATTTTCTAGAAAATCATTAAATTAAAGCATCAAATACTTATTTTTCAAACATACTACATTGTATCATAAAATCGGCATATATTTATAAAAATAAGTTTTGTATATTCCACTCACAGTGACGATGTCCAGACTCGATATCAACAACGTCCGCAGGTTGATTCTCATTCGCGGATCCTCCTAATCAAGGAAACGACATAATCATTCTCTGTACAACTAATATTACATAATAATTCTCGAAACGAATATCTATCAATAATAACTATTCCCGCATGTATAAAATTACCAAAATACCCCTACATGCCAAAATTACCAAAATGCCCCCAACAACATTATTTTACCTAAATATACGCAGAATCTTCAATTACCAAATTGTTCTCAATTCCAATCACGGGAAACAATCACAAGGCTAGAAATTACGAAATTACCCTCGGAGCGTAAAATTACCGAAATGTCCTTAACAACTTAAATTACCGAATTATCCTCGAAATCTCAAATTACCTTACTGCCCTAACCTCAAATTACCAAAATACCCACTGATTTCACAAATTACAAAATCACCCCAAAGTTTTATGAAATTACCGAGTTTTCCCTGCCAGTCAACGGTGACCGGACTTCAGTCAACGACGACGGGGAGCTTAGGTCTGATAGTTTCGATCGTTGTGAGTCCAATGGTGGCGGCAGTGACCTCCCACGCGCAGCGACGACAGCGGATTGAGCTCCCCAAAACCGTGACTTTTCCAAGAGCTAATCGGCGCAAACTGGCCGATTCAGGTGACGGGGTCGGTCGGAAAATGATGCTGGTGATCTAAGGAACAAAATCCAAGTGGTGGCGTGCCAAAAATAGGCAAAATCGACGGCGATGAAAACGGGTTTTGGCCACGGGTTTCGAGCTTCAACTGGCAGCATTCCAGGCGTTTTCCGGCGACGAGGACGGCAGGGATCGGCTTCCAAGCTTCAGATCGGTACCAAGCACGGCCGGTGAGGTGGCTGAAATTCTAAGAATCAATCGGGTCAATTTCGCGAGTCCGGGTCGGGTTTCCGGGTCACCGGGTCAAACGGATCAATATATATCTCTCTCTCTCTCTCTTATGTCTTCTCTCTCTCTTCCTTACCAACAATACCCCCTTGCCCAACAAATATAGAACCCATTTTTCTTCTTCTCTTTTTTTTTCAAGCTTAATACAAATTAAGCTTATACTGGATCCGTAACGGAACTAAAATCCGACCACTCGAGCCCTTAATCGCGCTCAATTTATCTCGATTCGAAGACGAAAAATTAAATCGTACACTTAATTCAGAAATCAAAGTGCATATGTTACATAAATTATGTCATGTATTAATAATTTAATAAGTGAACTAAATTCAATGTATAGACATTAATAAATTAATTACTTTGTTGACCAATTATTAAGTGCCTATGCTAACAAATTAATACATACCCGCAAAGTTGAAAGATATGGTTGCAACTTTAAAGAATAAATTATTGTCACAAGCAACTTTAGAAAGATATTTTGTTCCATCTTAATTATTTAATATAATATGCATAGATTTTTGAAATATTATTATTATGTGGAGGTAAGTTTATTAAGATGGGGCCTAAAAAAATATAACTCATTATAATGTGGAGTTTACTCCTAATTATAATTGGTTCCAAGTTGGGAATATAATTTTTTATTATTATGAATAAGTTATTCATATATAGAGTATTTTTATTTGAAAGTTCTACTGTATAAAATGAAAAAACAAGCGCAAGAAAAAATATCTTATTATTAATTTTTTATTCACATCAAAACATATATATGTGTGTATATATCTTATTTTTAATATTTAAATTTCTATTTATATTATTTATTTAATTTATAATAAATATAAATAAAAGTATATTTGAAAAAAATGATAATATTGTAAAATTATAATGCCGGCGGGTTATTGACTATTGTGATGACAATAACGGGTGAGCGGTATATATTAATTTCAATAGGGGGACATTGGTAATCTCCCTATTGAAATTTAGTCATATAACCATAGAATTAGCAATCTCAATTTAAAGGATTAAATTAAAAATTATCAATTTATGACATTTATTATATTTTTTATTTATTAATTAAAATTATTTACTTAGTTATTTATTTTAGTTATTCTTATTTTTTTTATTTGATCACTAAATTAACAATAATTTCATATCAATGTATCAAGAAGTGTATAATAGTAAATGAAAAAATATTAGGTTTTTTATTACCCTTTATCTATAGGGAGAAAACAAGTAATTGCAAATCTAGTTGGAATGTAAATAATTAAAAATGGATCTTTCAAAGATGAAACTTTTCCCTCAATCTAAATAATATTCATTATTTTTTTTATAGGGTAAAAGCTCATTTAGTCCTTATATTTTAATATTAGCGTCCATTTAGTCATTGTATTTTTTAAAATATCTCGAAACATCTCTACTATTAAAGTATTGATACCCTACTATTATTTTTTATTTCTTTTGGTTTACTTTTACAATACTACTCTTTTATAATATCTTTTTTGTTTGGACATCAATAAAAAGAAAATAATTAAATTACCAATTTAACCCTAAAAAAATTATATTAATTTTTTTGCAAGCACCATTTGCACGCTTGATAGTTTGCATACAATTTTTGACAATTTAAAATTAATATCAAATTTTTATTTTTATTTTTATTTTTAGGATTAAATTGGTAATTTAATTATTCTCTTTATTAATGTCCAAGCAAAAAAAATATTATAAAAGGATAATTGTAAAAGTAAGCCAAAATAAATAAAAAGTAACGGTAGGGGTATGAATATTTTAACGACAGGGATGTTTCGAGACATTTTAAAAAATATAGGGATTAAATGAACACTAATCTTAAAATACATGGACTAAATGAGTTTTTACCCTTTGTTTATATATTAATTTATTGGTGCAAGTTTGCCACCTGCAAAGTATTTTATTTTCACATTTAGAGGAGGTCGTTTTTTGACCTCATTAATATACATTAACTAGAAAATAGAATCACGTTTTACGCGGTTTTAAAGAAAGAATTTAGTATTATCCTTTTTTTAATTTTACACTTGATGAAACTGATAAAAAATATGAATTGATTTTTTTTAAAATGAGGCAGCCTTATAAAAAACAAAAAAAAGAAGCTATTAGCCAGTAATACAAATAAAGAAGTAACGCAAGATAAAGCATAAAATGAGAGAATGTATTATAGAGTGATTTTATTCATTCCAATTGTGTGTGTACAAAACAAAAAGATGAATTCTCTTTTTATAGTTACATAATCACTCCATGAAATTAATGAAAAATTATGGATCATAATTCCTTGTGAGATAGTAGGAGTTATAAGGAAGCTAAAGACTGCTAATAGGAGTTATTGGGGAGACTAAGAGATATATCTTATGAACATCTACATTTATTTTAATAAATTCATAACACTCTCCCTTGGATGTTCATTATAAAGAATATGCCTCATTAAAATCTTTACATAATTGTTATTGTGTAATAACAATCAAATTAATTATGAGAAGATAAAAAGCCAAATCTAAAAGAAAATTTCTCTATTTATTAGATAATAGAGAATATACTGAAAGTGTTCAGTGAGCCGATCCATACCTAATTGATCTGGTTTCTGAGAGCACTGACAAGGCCTACTCCACGCCTCCCCATAGTTTCAGAGCCGGCCTCGGCCTGCTTTAGACCTTAGTGTCACGGACCGCAATCGTGACACCCAAGATATGCGCTTGTACGCTAGTATCGACGATGGTTGTGCTGATTGTTGAAGACGTGCTTCAGGGGCGTGCGTGTGGGGAATACAATGGCCCTAGACTCTTTGGAGTTCAGGCAGACCGACCCGGTTGAGTTTGGGGAGTTTGTCGCTAGTCGAGGACTTAACCTTGAAGAGGGGTCTAGGCGAAGCCCTACACACACTGGTTGGGAACTGGAGCCGTTCTCCTGATGAGCCCAAGGCAGGGCGAAACCAGTCGATATTGTGCAACTTCCACTAGGCTTACTCTCGTAGTATGGGATGCGGGAGTGCCGCACGGGTTCGTAACCTCTCGTCCCGTGACAGATGGTATCAGAGCCGCGCTTGTCATCTCTCGAAGCCCTCGTTGCGAGCTCGCCAAGCGCTCCAATGCCGCACCACGCAGGTCCCCACCCTTTTGTCCGCAAGGGTCGACAAGCGGGACGAACAGGCGGGTTCTCACACCCCCAAGCGTTCGCACTAAGTAGGACAGTGTCTGCACGCGGGTCCTCTCCCCGGATTGAGGACGAGTAGGCAGGGAGTTCATGGGTGAGATTGGCAAGCCGATCTTCACGTTTTCGCACGGAAGTGCACATTTGCGAGGCGTACTCCTCATGCACGAGGACGTGCATGGTTATGGCGGTGGGAGAATGTCACGGACCGCAATCGTGACACCCAAGATATGCGCTTGTACGCTAGTATCGACGATGGTTGTGCTGATTGTTGGAGACGTGCTTCAGGCGCGTGCGTGTGGGGAATACAATGGCCCTAGACTCTTTGGAGTTCAGGCAGACCGACCCGGTTGAGTTTGGGGAGTTTGTCGCTAGTCGAGGACTTAACCTTGAAGAGGGGTCTAGGCGAAGCCCTACACACACTGGTTGGGAACTGGAGCCGTTCTCCTGATGAGCCCAAGGCAGGGCGAAACCAGTCGATATTGTGCAACTTCCACTAGGCTTACTCTCGTAGTATGGGATGCGGGAGTGCCGCACGGGTTCGTAACCTCTAATTGATCTGGTTTCTGAGAGCACTGACAAGGCCTACTCCACGCCTCCCCATAGTTTCAGAGCCGGCCTCGGCCTGCTTTAGACCTTAGGGTTCCCTTTTGTTAAGCGCGTCGAGCCAGGAATGGACATCATTATCATCTGCAGACAAATCCAGATCCTCTTTCATCATTAGCTTAGCTAAAGTGGAATAGTATGACTGGCTTACCACATCACCTCCTCAAGTCCCAGCTTTATATATATATATATAGATTTGTTGATGCATGATTAAAAGAAATTTACAGATAATATTCTTGCTTTTTTCACGTTCTTATGTGTTTGTGTTTATTTGACTTATTAAGCTTCTTACTATTGAGCTATCATGCTTTCATACATTCACGTAGTTGTGCTTATTGGATTTATAAGTTTCCTGCAACTAAGCTCTCATGCTCTCATGAAGTTGTGCTTATTTGACTTATTACGCTTGCTGCTACTACGTTCTCATGCTTTTGTACTCTCATGCTTATCATGCCCTCTTGTAGTTATTTCAATTTTCACATTTCTCATGTAGTTGTGCTTATTTGATTTACTACGCATCCGGCTACTGAGTTCTCATGCTTTCATACTCTCATTCTACCAATGCTCCCATGTTTTCATGATCTTAGTACTGAGCTTTCATGCTCCCATATTTTCACGATGTTATGCGTTTGTGCTATTTGACTTATTAAACTTCCTACTACTGAGCTATCATACTTTTATACATTCACGTAGTTGTGCTTATTGGATTTATAAGCTTCCTGCAACTATGCTCTCATACTCTCATGTAATTGTGCTTATTTGACTAATTACACTTCTTACTACTAAGTTCTCATGCTTTCGTACTCTCATTGTCTCATACTATCATTCTTATCATGCTCTCTTGTAGTTATTTCACTTTTCACATTTCTCATGTACTTGTGCTTATTTGATTTATTACACATCCGGCTGCTGAGTTCTCATACTTTCGTACTCTCATTCTCTTATGCTTTCATGTGTATCATACTCGCTTGTGCTTGCAATTATTTGACTTTTCACCTTTCTTATTACAACATGTATAATAATCACACAAGCTTAAGAAAATTTATTCCATGACCCCCCATGGGATTAACTTGTTGGAATAATTTGGTAGCTCAAGTACGTTTGCTAATTTATCAATATTATTATTATTATTACGCAATGTTTATAAAAACATAAAATGCTGTAACTAAAAATATAATTAACTAATAATACAAAAAAATAAAATTATCAATTGATTATTAAAAGAAAATATTCAATAAATTTCTCTTCATTTAAAATTTTCATTTATCACTGTAATTATTTTAATTTAAATTTATCATCGTACCTGTAACTAACATTTATATATGTCAGCATTACTGCATTAGCTTACAATTAATAGTCCAAAAGCTATATATATGGCTACTTTCAACAAACCTTCTTAGTGTTACCCACATTTTTCACGCTTCTTGGGTCTTCTTAAAAGTTGAAGTGAAATAGATTGAAGACGAGAGTAAATGCTCGTTTTGTCCTTAGATTTTGTATTAATACTTGTTTATTATCTATATTTTGAAAAATACCTCATCTATTTTGTTTATTATGTGGATTCATGTCCTTATTTTTTTTTCTTTTTTTAATATAACTCTTACTACAATTTTAAAATAATATTTAATATCTTTCCAATAACTAATCTTACTAATAATAATTTATAAAATAATAACAAAAAATTTATATTTATTTTAATTTATTTTATTATATGACTGTCATAATACGTTAGAGTTATTATAGAATTTCTCTATCTATGGATTGGGAAACTCTATATAAAGAGCAGAAGTCCTACCGAGTTCAAGCTAAGTAATTAGTTCCTTTGGTTTGAGTGTGAAAAAGAAAAAAAAAAAATGTCCGCTCACGTTCTAGGAACGGTCTCCAGGTCAACGGAAAAAACTGTTCGTCCCATTGCTGGTTTCCATCCTAACTTATGGGGAGACTATTTCCTGACCCTCGCTTCTGATTGCAAGGTAATTAAAGACGGATCTAAATAACTCATTAACTACCAGCTAGCTAGACGTCTGTGTGATTAACGCGCATGGAGACTAATAAATATTAATTAATACGTTTATACATGCATGGATTGCAGACAAGTGATACTTCAAATCAAGAGGAATACGAAGCACTGAAGCAACAAGTCAGGAGCATGATAACAGCTACGGCAGATAAGCCTGCCCAGAAGTTGCAATTGATTGATGCAGTCCAGCGATTGGGTGTCGCCTATCACTTCGAACAGGAGATAGAAGATGCATTAGAAAACATTTATCATGATAACTTTGACAATAATGATGATGTTGATCTCCACACTGTTTCTCTTCGTTTTCGACTACTGAGGCAGCAAGGATTTAAGGTTCCGTGTGTTAAGTAACCTTATTGCCTATAGCTAGTCTGGGTCTCTATAGTTTCTGCCAATGACGTACGTACTTTTTTTTTTTTTAATTAAGGCCACTGACGTAGTAAGTTCTTGCAACTTTTAAAAAAAATACTCAAAAAGACTTGTTATAACATTTGTCAGTGTTGGATTTGAGCAGTAAAAAGAAAATAATCATATAATTAAGTAGATTTTAACGAAAATATTTGCACAACAGCGACATGAAACTATCCCTAGCCATTTATACATGTATTATACAAGCTGATGTCGATGTAACTGAGCATAACAAATGTTTTACTAAAAATATCAGATGTGTTCGAGAAGTTCAAAGATGATGAAGGTAAATTCGAGGCATCATTGGTGCAGGATGTTCATGGCATTCTAAGTTTGTATGAGGCAGGACACTTGGCCATTCGCGGAGAAGGGATATTAGATGAAGCCATTGCATTCACTAGAACTCACCTTCAGTCAATGGTATCTCAGGATGTATGCCCTAATAATCTTGCTGAACAAATTAATCATGCTCTCGACTGTCCTCTCCGCAGAGCCCTTCCAAGAGTGGAGACAAGATTTTTCTTGTCTGTCTATCCAAGAGATGGTAAACACGATAAAACTTTGTTAAAGTTTTCAAAGTTAGACTTTAACCTTGTGCAAAGAATACATCAGAAGGAATTAAGTGCCATCACACGGTAAGCTCTTAATCCGCGCCTGCGTTATTTTTTACTTTAAATTTAACAGATACATTGATTTGCTCCTTTAATTAAGGAAAAGATTTTGAAAACATACAAATCTCTTTTCTGTTCATTTAAAATTCGAGGAAAAGATATTTTCATTGTCTTCGTTCTTGTTCAATTATTGTGGGAAATTGTCACTTTCATTCTATAATTCTTAGTTTTTACTACTTACATCTTTACGGTTTTCATATGTAACAGCCCATTACCTGTTTAACGTAAACTACTCTTTTGGGGCTTTGCCCTCCCCTTTTCTTTTAGAAATAAATATAAAAACAAAGAAAAAAAATCGATTTTGAAGCGATAAATGCAACAGCAAGAAAATTTTGAGTAAATTTTAAAATTATGAGGACAAACCAGACGTTTAGCCGAACCCGAGGACTATAAGGACATTTAGCCAAATGGTTTTCTAAACGTTTAACAAAGGGAATACGGATCGATTCTCTCCTAGCCTTTGCTAGTTTAATGAGTGATCAAGATTGAGTTTTAAATTTTTATATTGATCATCAACCAGATTTTTTCACTTTATTTATAATTAAGTCAACTTTTGTCACTAAATTTGGAAAACTAAGAGTAGCTAGGAAGTGGAGAAAAGAAAAAGCTAGTAGAGGATCCTAATAAAAGTAGGCAATTTAATTTCTCATTTATTTTTCCCTATCTAATTTTAACAATCTTACAAAATTTCACACAATCGCCAAAAAATTCTCTTCTCTTATTTATGATATGGATCATACGTGTATAATTCTAGTGAGCAATAACCTAGTTTTTGTCTCTCCTTTTTTATCTTTTAAATTGCTTAATGCAAGCGAATTTATTAATTAGTTTAGCTACCAATCAGATAATTTTAATATGAAATATTTGAATTTCAGGTGGTGGAAAGATTAAACTTCACTACAAAGCTGCCTTATGCAAGAGACAGAATCGTAGAGTTGTATTTTTGGATTGTAGGGACGTGTTTTGAACCAAAGTACACTTTAGCAAGAAAAATAATGACCAAAACAATTTACATGTCATCTATCATAGATGACACTTTCGACGCTTATGGTTTATTTGAAGAGCTCAAACTCTTTGTAGAAGCAGTCTAGAGGTTTAAAATATTTTGCGATCTATATAAATATAATAAATTATTATTATTATTATTTTAAATTTTCATTCACACGATATATTGCTTCGTATTCAGGTGGGACATTGGAGCCATGAATATACTTCCAGAATACATGAAAGTGCTTTATATGGCCCTTTTGGATACTTTCAATCAAAATTGAGCAAGACTTTAGATACTTTCGATCAAAATTGAGCAAGACTTGGCCAAGGAAGGAAGATCGTCCTACTTACCTTATGGCAAAGAAAAGGTAGACAATTAAGGGGTAAATCCTCAATTAGTCCCCCCCCCCCCACACACACGCATATATATATGTTAAATACCCATTTAGCCCTCATATTTTTGAAAAATTCTCAAGATACCCTTGTTATTGGATATGTGACACTCTCATTTACCCTCATTTTTTGTTGTCTTTTTTTTTTGTCTAAACCACGAGGTGGTCTTGAGTGGGCCCCAACTGTGAGAGGCACCTTTAAGTCAATACCACAACGCAAACTAATTTTTGCTCACACCGGGTAGGCCCGTAAGGGGTAAAGTACTAGCCAAAGTGGTGACTCCATACTAAAGTGGAGCTTAAACCCCTGACCTCTCTTAAGGAATGAGAGTGTCGAATAACTCTTATATACCCCCATTTTTTGTTGTCTTTAATGATAATAACCGTACTACCATTTTGGAGATTGAATAAAAAATTAATCCACTACTGTTTCTCAGCAGATTAACCAATAATTATTCTTGTCTTTTGTAAAAATTATTAGACCGATAGTGTTGAATATTTCATTGAATTGGTTTGTGGTGCTCAGATGCAAGAGCTTGTTCAAATGTACTTTGTTCAAGCCAAGTGGTTCAGTGAAGGTTATGTTCCGACATGGGACAAATATTATCCTGTTGGACTTGTAAGTTGCGGCTACTTCATGGTTGCGACAAATTCCTTCCTTGGCATGTGTGATGTTGCAAACAAGGAAGCTTTTGAATGGATATCCAAGGACCCTAAGATTTCAACAGCGTCATCAATTATCTGCAGACTTAGGAATGACATTGTTTCCCACCAGGTAGCACACTATAAATTAGTTAAATTATCAATTCTCCCTTAGATCATGACTATTTATATTTGGATTTGAATCTAAAGTTGAATTGAGCTGTGCTGAGCTTTTTATGATCTTCTGTCATGCGCGTATTTACACATAACAATGTGGTTTTATGTATTGTCAATATTAGATGAGACTGATGTCATGGACTTTTAATAATAATATAATTATCTAATAAAACTTCTCTATTATCTATATGTGTAGTTTGAACAGAAGAGAGGACATATTGCCTCAAGAGTTGAATGCTACATTAAGGAGTACGGTGTTTCAGAAGAAGAGGTAGTTACAATTTTTACTGAAGAAGTTGAGAATGCATGGAAAGATATGAATGAGGAATTCCTGAAACCAACTACTTTTCTTATGGCTTTGACTGAGAGACCTTTCAATATCGCACGTGTGATTGAATTTCTAAACAAGAAGTTTGATTGGTACACTCATTCTCATGCGATTAAAGACCAGATTGCTGTAGTGCTCAGAGACCCTATTACCATCTAAAGAGTTATAAGTATTTATGTTAGTTACATTTCATAGTATTTTCAGAATAAATGGTGTTTTTATCAAGGGATTGAGTTACTCTTCATCTCCTGCTGTTTGGGATAAAATGTAAAAGAGATTGGGTTATCATTGATCTCTGATGTGCCGTGTGCAGAATAAATTGTATTTGGATCCACTACTACAAAAATGCAAAACAATGACCCATACATTATGACGGTTTCTTTTAAAAATCGTCATTAAAAATATTTAATGACAGTTATTATATGAATGGTCATAATATATAATATTTATAATGACGGTTCTATTATAAAACCATCATTAAATGTCATGCTAAAATATAATTTTACTTTTAATGACGGTTACTTGTAAAAACGGTCATTATAAATTTCAAATCTATTATATAACTGTCATTAAATATCAAGTTATTATTTTTAATGACGGTTTATAAAAAACCATCATTACATATTAAAATATTACTTTTCATGACGGTTTATTATATAAATGTCATTAAATATCAAGTTATTATTTTTAATGACGGTTTATAAAAAAACCATCATTACATATTAAAATATTACTTTTCATGACGGTTTTATTATATAAATATCATTAAATATCATGTTATTATTTTTAATGACGGTTTATAAATAAAACCGTCATTAAAAGTCATTACTTATTAAGATATTACTTTTTATGACAATTCTACTATATAACCGTCATTAAATATCAAGTTATTATTTTTAATGACGGTTTATTAAAAAAATATGCAGGGTTATTGTGGTGACACTGCCTCCGCTATCATGTCAGTTTAAATTTTCTGGATGCTATCTTGAAAACGTTGGTGAGATTGTTGCTAATGATATTCTAAAATTTTGAATTCAGGGTTATTGTTTCACTACTGTGAGTTGCTTTCTCCATTTTTGCAATTCTTTCCTCTTAATTTTCTTTGAAACATTTGCTCGTTGATTTATTTCCTCTTCATTTATAATCTATTTGGTGATTTTGTGTTGTGTAGCTTGTACCTCAGTCTCTCCTTTTCTAGATTTGTTGGACCATTTGAGATTTTAGAGAGAATTGGTCCAATGGCCTATCGCATAGCTATACCACCAAGTCTGTCTAAGCTTCACAATGTATTTCATGTGTCTGTGTTAAGAAAGTACATCGTCGACCCTTCACATGTGCTTGACTATCAACCGATTCAGATAACTGAAGACATGTCGTATAAGGAAAAACCTATTGAGATTGTCGATCGAAACGAACAAGTATTAAGAAATAGAGTTATTCCCCTAGTGAAGATTCGATGGATGAATCATTCGATTGAGGAAGCCACATGGGAGCGAGAAGCAGAAATGTTGGAGAAGTATCCTCAACTCTTCCTTGCATAAGGTAACTTTTTAATTTCAAGGATGAAATTTTTGTTAGGAGGGAGAAATTGTAACACCACAAATTTCCATTATGGAAATTAGGCTTTCATTGATAATTATGGGTGGCTTATAACCCTTATTAAGAAAGGGAATTATAAATAGAGGTTATTTATGAGATAGTTTTGAAAAAGGGGTTATTCTTCCTTATTAAATAGGGTTTCTTAAGATTCCCTATAAATGCATACTTTTTCCCCTTCCATAACCCTAAGTTCACGACATTTATTCTTCTTCTCTGCTGCTCTTTTCGCTCCTATCCAAATCTTAGGATTCAAACTTTGGTTTATGAGAGAATCAAAGCGATGGGTAAGTTATTCTCCCTATTCTCAACAGATTTATAATCACT
This sequence comes from Citrus glauca, assembly GCA_029633175.1. Lineage (NCBI taxonomy): Eukaryota > Viridiplantae > Streptophyta > Magnoliopsida > Sapindales > Rutaceae > Citrus > Citrus glauca. The sequence goes on along the minus strand of JAQOOD010000001.1, from coordinate 32,193,218 downwards.
CTATCTAGGGTTTATATTGGCACAATTCTAGATGTTTATAGATCATAATGCAAGATTTAGAATGTATTTAAAGGTTGTTTAGGGTTTTGATTTATTATGAGTTTAGTTAATCAATCCTTGACGTATTAAGCACAGGATAATTCTGGACAGCATGAGTATCTCGATTTTAAACCTATATTTGCTGAACGAATTTTCTTATAAAATTTTATATTTCTGGAAACTAGACATGTAGGGCTTCTTGATTAAATTTTATTTCATTAAATTCGACTTCGTTTTCAATTTTACATGTATTTTCGAAATAGAAACACTGCACTGGAAAACTACGATTCCAGCATTGCGATCGGATTCCCAAGACTATTTGTACCATCAAATGAACTCGGCAAAATTCTACAAGTTTATATGTAGGTTCATATATGTGTCTAGGATTCCCAGTTTTAATTTCATAATTTTCGGATCAGTATTTTATTTTATAAAAATCACGGAACCCGTTCTATTTGGTTTAGATTATGTGAACACAGTTTCGAATTTGCTGAGAAGTAAATAGTTTTTAAAATGTTTTTGAAATCGGATCCTCTTGTAAATTTTACATGGGGTACTCATGGATGTCCAGAAGAGTTCCATGGAGTATTATATCATTCTGAGCTTTAGATTAAGAGTTAAAATTCTCAGAATCAGATCTATACGGGTATGAATTAGAAAATCAGATTCTTAGAATAAGTTATTAATTGTCATATCTTGTATTTGTTTAAGGTATTGAAGGTGATTAAGGCTCTTAGAAGCTTAGAGGTGTGTTAATTCTAATTCATTTGCCGAGATAAGTAACTTCATGTAACATATGCACTTTAATTGTCTTAATTAAGTGTGCGATTTAATTTTTCCGCTTCGAATCGAGATAAATTGAGCGCGATTTAGAGTTCGGGTGGTCGGATTTATTTTTCGTTTCGGGTCCGGTATAAGCTTAATCTGTATTAAGCTTGTTAAAAAAAAAAAAAAAGGGAGAGCCGGGTTTTTATGTTTGAGCGGGTGGAACCATATTCATTTTTGGCTTTAGAGAGAGAGAGAGAGAGTTGACCCGAGTTGACCCGGTTTGACCCGAGAACCCGACCCGAACCCGCGACTTTGACCGGCCATTTCTCCCGATTCCGGCCACCGTTCCGGGCGATCTTGGTATCGTTTCGAAGCTTGAGAGACGAGCATCGTATCCTTGCCATCCTCGTCGCCGGAAACTGCCTGGAACGCCGCCGGTTGAAGCTCGAAACCCGCGGCCAAGACCCGTTTCCGTCGCCGTCGATTTCACCGGATTTTTGGCACGCCACCACCTGGATCTTGTTCCTCAGCTCACCAGCATCATTTTTCGACCGACCCCGTCACCTGAATCGGCTGGATTGCCGCCGATTTGCTCTTGGAAGCTCGCGGTTTTGGGGAGCTCGATCCGCCACCGGTAGCGCGCGTGGAGCCTCACCGCCGCCACCATTGGACTCAGCGTGGCCGGAACTATCAAACCTAAGCTCCCCGTCGCCGTTGACTGAAGTCCGGTCACCGTTGACCGGCAGGGGCATTTCGGTAATTTCATGAAACTTTGGGGGTGATTTTGTAATTTGTGAAATCTGTGGGTCAATTGGTAATTTGAGGTTAGGACAGTAAGGTAATTGTGATTTCGAGGATAATTCGGTAATTTAAGTTGTTAAGGACATTTCGGTAATTTTACGCTCCGAGGGTAATTTCGTAATTTCGGACATTGTGATTATTTCAGTTATCCGAGTTGAGAATAATTTGGTAATTGAAGTTTTTACGGATATGTTGGTTAAATAATGATGTTGAGGGCATTTTGGTAATTTTGGCATGTAGGGGTATTTTGGTAATTATGTACATGCGGGAATAATTATTATTGTTATATATTCGTTTCGAGAAGTATTATGTTATACTAGTTGTTCGGAGAATGATTATGTCGTTTTCTTGATTAGGAGGATCCGCGAACGAGAATCAACCCGCGGACGTTGTTGATACCGAGTCTGGTCATCGTCACTGTGAGTGGAATATACAAAACTTATTTTTATAAGTATATATTAATTTTATGATACAGTGCAGTATGTTTTGAAAAATAAGTATTTGATGCTTCGATTTAATGATTCTAGAAAAGTGAATTTATTTACATGTGTTGATTTTATTCTTGCTGAGAAAAAGTTTGAATAATGATTTTATTATTGTTTTTGAATAAATGCTTGATATAGAATTGAATGGATTTGATACATTTGTATGAGATTTCAGATTTCAGATTTGTATGAGATTTGAATAAATGTTGAAGAAAGGAGAATGAGATTTCAGATGAGATTATATGTTTTCGTACATTTGTTTTAAATGTTATTTGAGAAATTGTTAAACAGTACCCTTCCCTCCAGATACAGAGAAACAAATATTATGAGATGAATACAGATATACAGATGATATGAGATGAGATGAGATAGAAGCCTTTGGGGCCTGTCTGAACACACATAGAGGCTTTGGGCCGTGTGTTCGGGCGTTTTTGCCTTTTGGGGGCTTATGCATGCACAGATATTGAGATGTATCAGTTATGAGATGAGATTTTCCCTATCTATCCGTTGTAGCTCCGGGGCGTGGCGGTACCCAGATAGTACGTCATTGCCTGTCCGTCGAGGTCCGGATATGATGAGATCATTCCCCTAGGTACTTGTTTGACGATAGTTTTTGATATTCAGTATTTGATATGATAAGTGTTATGATTCCATCGATTTTACGCAGATTTATGTACAATAATATTTCAGTGACTGATTTTGAATGAAATATGTGGATGTTTTGATGAAATTGATTTTGAGAAAGAGAAATTAGTTTAAATAAATTTATTTTTCGAAAACTAGTATCCACTCACTGAGTTTTATACTCACCACGTTTTATTATTTTTTATTTTCCCCCCACAGGAGATTTGCAGGTACATCAGTCGACCCAGCATCGGTAGTTAGATTTGTAATTGTGGCCACGTGATGGTGCTAGGAGTCGTAGTTTTAATATTTTGATTTTTTTTGGGATTTGTGATTTGTATTTACGGTTATGTTTTTGTATTGAGGATAACCATTGTATTTGCGTTTATATTGAAGTGATTTGTACGATATTTGAGATGATGACTGGAGAAGTTGGATTTGAAGTTTGGATGATTATTGGGAGTGTTGTTTTGTAAATTGTAGTTTTGGGAATGTTTTATTTATAGGGGAGGTTCTGCCGAATTTTCGGTAGAATCTTTAGATAGTATTATATTTTCGATCTGATTTTACGAGTTTAGATAGATTCGCCCTGGGAGTGCGGGGCGGCTCGTTTCACTTCATTCCTAGTATACTGGATATGTATAAGTATTTTGATATTATTATTATAAGTATAAAATATTTTTATACTACTTAAAGGATTAATTGATTTTGATAATAAAATTAGTTTTATGTAAACGTTTTAAAGCTAAATTCTTTTTAACAAAGTATTTTATAAATGTTTTTGAATATGTAAGTTATTTTGTTACATGCCTACTTTTATGATTTTATCTTAAAATATTATGCAAGCCTAAATTATTGTGATGGACATTTATGAAACTGATAAGAATGTTTTATGCCTATGTATGGTTTAATTATTTATGATTGCACAGGGGCCACCTCTTGAAGGCCAAAGCGTCGCAAAGTGCCACATATAGTGCAAAGTGCTACGTATAAGTCATTATGTTTTGGCTCATTGTCCATAGTTATTCTGATTCTGATTCTGATTCTGATCGTAATATACGATATATCTGTCTGGACCAGTACTGGGTTTCTGTTATAAGTGTGCACACGATATTCTGATTATGTTTCTGGCCGGGTCACCGGGACTATAGGTGACACTATGTGACATGAGCTAACCTTTTTGTTTTCTGTATATGCATTATATGATTTACTTCGTAAGTAAGTATGCTTTTGGATATTCTGAATTATTAAGAATTTATGTTATGTTATTGTGATAGATCGTTTTATGAAATTTATGGATTATGATATATGTTTTAAACAAAAGAAGGCTTGCAATATTTTTGTATCGATAGGCCTAGTATGTTAGAAATGGTTTTACTTACCGAGTTGACGGTTCACCCCTCGTCATTACTTTTTGCAGATTAAGTTTCTTTTGAGAAGCGCGCTTAACTTTGGAGTTAGTAATTTTCCATTTCTGTTTGCCATTTGAATAAGAGGAGGAATAGACTCGTGTTTTTATTTAGTCATTTCTATTATGAACATGTAATTCGGAGTTTGAAACTTTTGTTATTATTTTTATGCCCTCGGGAGAGATTATTTAGTATTAGACATTTGGATATGTGGATTTATTTGAATAAGAATTGGAGGTATTTCAGTTTGAAACTTATGAATAAAGATTATGATTTGTGAGTAACCTCCTTCTTCACGTGCTCCGCACGCGTTAGATTTGGGGTGTTACAACATCATTAATTAAATCGATATCTCAACTGTTCAATCGATTTAATTACATCTTATTCCTTGATACTTACTAGTTTTTTCTAATGATCATTTTCAACATACTAAATATGTTGACACACTCTGGCTAGAGAATTCTATGATCAAGTGCCGAAAACCCATCAAGAGATATGTTGTACAAATTCTATATTGTTAACCTATAACTCCAATATTCATAAATGCTCCCACCAAGATACTGGGTAATCTAGACTACAAGTATATGTCATGCCCATTGGTAACTCAAATGGAATAACAATTACAATAATGAAATCATAATTAACTCAATATTAAGATTACAGTAAAATCAATGCCTATAAGATTTAATAAGTCTGACAGTTATTACAAAGTTAATTAAATATCATATGTGATCATGTTCAACGTAGTCGTACTACATCAATAAATTCATACAGGATTAAGGCAAATCATTCAATGAATTCATTACAGTCTATACCTAAATAAAGTGCCCAATTTTATTTATCAACTGCGAACTAAATTTATTTAATCATAAGATAACTTATTTTCTATGAATCCACATGGTGATCACATAAATAAATATAATATGATTAAATAGACTTTGTGTCAAAATATTAATGCAATAAGATATTTGAATAAAATACCTTATTAATTTATTAATCAGAAAAAATATTTATTACAATTAAATAAACACATATGCTTTTAAAGAGCATATTTTCCCAAAAGTACCATCCCTAATAAATAAATAAACAAACAAATGACATAATGGCACATTAGTTCCTGTTAAAACTTATTTTTACCACTTTAGTTCTTGAAAATTTTTAATAACTCATTTCAACCAGTTTTTTAATCAAATATTAGTAAAAAAAATACACTGTTGAAGGATAAATGTAATCTTTTCATTAAATTTTATAGATCTGCGTAAATTAATTAAAACTAGTTAATATAGCTAATTAAGATGTAACTTTTATCCTTCAGCCATGTGTTACCGAACCATCGTAGAAGAAATGAGGTACTAAAAAATGTATTTGGGCTAAATTGTTGAAACATGTTCAGCAAGGGACTGAAGTGTCACTTTTCCTAAACAAAATAACTTGCCACAGTAAAACTGAAATGAGAAGAACCAAGCCAGCTGTGGGATGAGCTTGCATAGGAGCCATTATTGGAGTTATAAGCTACTCAAGTTATGCAGCCCTGCAATTTATCTATTTTATTTCAGAATGGGGTACGATCCCACGAGATTTGAGTGCCAGGCAAAATAATTTGACTCAAATTTTATTACGTGTAAAGGGTACGTTGTGTTGTCATCAAGTTCATAAAACCCTATTACTACATAATTTCACCAACAAAGTAAAAAAAGAAAATATGCAAAATAATAATAATAATAATAATAATAATAATAAATCAATTTCCAGAAAATGAATGAATTGGTGTGAAAAATAAATTAATTTTACGAACTTGTCTCTCGCGTGGTGTTTGGAAATTGCATTTAAGGTTTGGGACTTTCAATATACGCCTTTTCTATTTTTAATTAATACATGTACAAATGATCATTTTTAATTAACTAGCATATAGACTCATAAATATGAATTAATACTTTTGTACATGCGTGGATTGCAGATAAGTGATACTTCAAATCAAGAGGAATACAAGTCAGGAGCCTGATAACAGCTACGGTAGATAAGCCTGCCCGGATGTTGCAATTGAATGATGTAGTCCAACGATTGGGTGTGGCCTATCACTTCGAACAGGAGATAGAAGATGCATTAGAAAATATTTATCATGATAACTTTGACAATTGTTGATGCCAAAATCCATTGAGTCGGTTAGTGACTCGATCTCAAATCCCTACATCATTTAGACTAATTAACTGATGTGTTTGGTTCTGATAATTGATCAAATTTTTTATCTAATAGACACGTCGTTCGTTGTTTTAAAGAAGAACCGATTAAGTATTTGTTTCGGGATGCTTTAGAAAATTTTAGAATATCTAATGATGTATGTGTGTAAATAACTAAATGAATGATTATAACTGTAAATAAAGGTATTTATAGCGAGAAACTAGTCGGGAAAAAAAAAACAATTTTACCTTATCAGTTAATAATCTTTATGAGCTAAAATGATCAATTTGACGGCTGCTTATAAATTTTTGTTTTAAGTGAGTCGCGTACGTGTCAAACCCGCGCATGTAACACCTTTTGTACATTCCTCTTGTATTTTTCTGTAAGAGCCGAAATAGAAGAAGAAGAAGAAGAAAAGTTTGATAGATTACGAACAGATGAGGGGATGTGGTTGGTGGGTAGAAAACTAACACTCGTAGCTTGAAACCCATTAATCTAATTGTGTAATAATGTTGTATTATGTAGACATTTTATTTATTACAAACCAACGAATTTGACAATTTTAAAAGTAACGTGTTGGTATTGATATTTGTATTGAATTGTTATAAACATACCTTTAGCTTTTTCCCCTAAAGTCACATTTATCACAGATTTTAAGTAAATGTAATAGAAAAATCAAAATTGAGAAAGAAAGTTCAACCTCTCTTGGCTTGATTTTCTTTGGATTTTTATAAACACCCCACACTCACGACCTTACATCGTGGTAATTATTGAATTAAATTCATATCCTGACTTTTTGGATGTAATTTGTGGTGGTTATTTTGATTGAGTCATGCTTCCTGGTGACTTGGTCCAATGTCTACTTAAACCTGTCTACTTGAGGTCACCAAAATTGCCACATGGTCAAGATAGCTTGCTCAAGGTTACAAGATTTACCCTCTGGTCGAAATGATCTTCTCATGGTCTCAAGATTACCACCTAGTTGAGGTAGTCTGCTCGTAATCTCAAGATTATCACTTGGTTGAGGTGGTCTACTCATAATCTCGAGATTACCACATGGTCGAGGTGGTATGCTCATGGTCTTAAGAATTACCACCTAGTCGAAATGATCTGCTCATGATCTCAAGATTACCATCTGGTCGAGGTGGTTTGCCCGTAGTCTGAAGATTACCACCTAATTGATATGGTCTACTCAAGGTCACAAAAATTATCTTTTATTAGTCTATCAATGTAACACCCCACACCCGGGTTTTTGACCCATTTTTGACCACCCCATATATAAGAGAAAAAGAGGAGGAAAGAAAGAGAGGTGAGAACCGAGAGAGAGAGAACCCAAACCGTTGACCCGAACTCGACCCGGACCCGCGAGTTTGACCCGGCCGTTTCTCTCAATTCCGGCCACCGTTCCGGTCGTGGTTGGTACCGTTTCGAAGCTTGAGAGATGAGCAACGTATCCATGCCGTCCTTGCTGCCGGAAATCGATCGGAAAGCCGCCGATCGAAGCCTTGAAGTTCCGCGGAATCGCCGCCTCGATTCGCCGTGATTTCGCCAGTTTCCGGTAAAGCCATCATTCGGGTTTTGTTCCTTACCCTTGCCTCTACCATTTCCGACCAGCCATGGATGCCGGGGACGTCGTTTTGCCGTTGATCGGCCGTTGGAGGATTCACGGCTTTGGAAGCTCGATTTGCCGCCACCCGCCGCGCGTGGGAGGACACCACCGCCACCATTGGACTCAGCGTGGCTGGAACTTTCAGTTCTGAGCTTCCCGTCGCCGTCGGTTGACTTCCGGCGACCGTTGACCGGCAAGGGCATTTCGGTAATTTCACTGTCTAAGGGCAATTTTGTAATTTCTGATTTTGTGGGTATTTTAGTAATTGTTGTAATTGAGGATAAGTTGGTAATTTATGAATTTGAGGTTAATTTGGTAATATTGAGATAAGGGTATTTTGGTAATATTGATTCAAGGGCATTTTGCTAATTTTGATATTTGAGGGTAATTTCGTAATTTTGAGAATTATGAGTATTTTGATGATTTATGATTTAATTACGATTATTTGAGGTTAAGTTCGGAATGTGATTATGTTGAGGAATTTGAGAATCTTGGAGTTTATAATTATGGTTTCATTTTATTCTTATGCGAGTATTATTTATTTGTAGGCCGATGATATCGATTTGTGTATTTGTTACTCGAGGATACGAGGAGGTAAGTAAACTGGATTTCCAAACGAATCACAATAAACAATATATATGTTTGACATGTTTGAAAAGTCTATTTTGAGATATGTACGAATATTGATTTATATGTTCTGCCCATGTGTTTATGTGATGTGTTGATATGATATGTTGAAATGTGTTTATGGACATGGGCATGTGTGAATATTTCATTGGCATGAGCACGAAAATGCATTATGTTTTCCATGTTTCCTGGAAAATGAGAAAGTTGATTTTAGCAAATGAGATTTGAAAAGAAAGAAAGATTGTTTTACAGTTTTAGCTTGGATGCTTGAATTCGTTACTGGCTTAGTGGAGGACTCTCCAGATGTTTCTATAGTTATGAGATAAGTGGGCGAGGAACGCATTGCGAGAAGCCCAAAGAGTATGAAAGAGAAAGTTATGAAAGTTAAGGGAGTGTCCTACTAAGCGGTAATCGAATGAAGGTAATTCAAGTAAGTGGTTTAAAAGAGAATGTGAAAGTTTGAGAAAGACAGAATGAGATTTCGATGATTTGTTTTACGATGTTTTCGAATATCATGGCACGTCATTCATTTGATATGTATATGTATGTATGTATTTTGATATATACAAAACTGATTTACTTACTGAGTTTTGTACTCATTATAGTTTATTGTGATTCAGTTTCTGTAAGCAGGATTCATGTTGGGCGTCGATAAGGATTTGAATGGTGGAATTAGATGGTTTGGCATGAATATTAAATTCTTCCGCTGCTTTGTATTTATTTTCAAGCATATGATTTTTATGGATTGTAAAAGGATTATTTTTTATTTATTTTATGAGATTTAAGTTTCTAGCAGTAAGATTCGCCCTAGGAGTGCGGGGCAGGTCGTTACAATCAATCATTTGCTCACTCTTTATTTTAGAAGATCATGGTTACCCTATTTTATTCCCTAAACAACTAAAAGTAGTGTTGTAATTCATGATGGCATGCTTCCTCAACAATTCTTTCCTTTTGAAAGTCTTTCCTAGCCTCTACTTCCACCTTTTCCATCACTCTTGGGTGTTTAAGCTTTTTTGACAGGGCGCATTCTATAAAATGTCCTGAAATGGGATTATAATTTGAGTCATACATGTATATGTTGATGTAATTTATGAAAGTTTTTTAGAAACTAAAGCAAAGAAAGGCTGAAATGGCTCATAAACAGTATATTTTGTGGATCCTTGCTTTGAGTAATAATGAAATGGCAAGAATTGACATCCCCGAATTTTATATAAGCCAGAAGCACTTTAGGTTGGGTTTTAGAGCCATGACAAGCAGCAAAACCAACCCAATCTAAATCTCGGCTTTAATCCGAGGCCCTTTCCGGTCCAATCAAATTTTAAACTGATTCCACACCTAAAAAGTGTCTCAATTTGGTTGGATTTAGAGATGACAAATTGATTTATATATGTATATATCCAATCTAATTGAATTAAATAATATCTATTTAAAATATTTTTGGATGTGAATATGGGTAATTTTAAAAAAATTTAATTAGATATTGGATAAATATAAATATTTAATAGATATCCACAATCTAAATAATTTATATGAAAAAAACAAAAACAAATGTACTAAATTATTGTTGTTAGTTTTAGCAAGCGAAGGAGGCACAAA
>JAQOOD010000001.1:31919987-32182982 GCA_029633175.1 Citrus glauca | reverse complement strand
TTGCTTACTCTAATCCTCCTTAAACCCATGTGAAAATTAGGATAGCTAATCCTATGATTATAAAAGTAAATTTGAATTTAGTTCTCTTAATCAAATTCAAATGAGCATGTCAAACATGGAATAAATATTTTGTCTATAAAATTAATCTAATCCTACACTACTCTAACTCCCAAACATAAAAAGACTAATAGACACACAATTGTGCATTTGTAATAAGACTGAACCTAATTGAAATTATAGATCTTGATTTATTGCGTGCAGTCATGTATCTAATGATGTGTCATTGTATGTTTGTCAAGCTCTCATTTAGGGGTTGTGATGTGGACCTTACAACTGGTGTTCGTTAAAAATTTTAATTAATATGAAAATGTCGATGAGGATAGAATTAGGGATGGCAATGGGGTGGGGGATGGGTTAGGCCAATTTTTGCTCCATTCCTCACCCCCTATTCCCCAATAACCCCTATTCCTCAATAAATTTAGTGGGAGTGGGGATGGTGAATCTCCATGTGGGGAAAATTTTCCTATTCTCATCTTATTTTCTATTTGCCTATTTTATAATAGGTATAAATAAATGATTTTAATAAATTAAAAATTAGAGACTTAAAATAAAATTATGCTGATATTATAAAGTATAAATTATTTTAAAAACATCTCTAAAAGTTTGAAACAACATTTTAAAATACTATCAAAATTGAAAAATATTTAAAGAGAGCAGCATCTTAAAAGAGAAAAAAAACATAATAATATTTTAAAGTTAAAAAAGAATTATATTGTAGGATTTTCTTTTATTCATATCATGTTCATATTACATAAAATTAAAAAATATTAATTGACATTATAGTTGATAAAATAAAAATTATTAAATAAGAATAAAAAATATTTATATATAATGGGGATTGGGGGTGGGGGGTGGGGGTGGGGTGGAGAGTACAAAACCAAATCCTACTCCGTTAAGAATTTGAGAATTATTTTTTTCTCACTCCCCACCTCATTTTCCAAAAATTATTTATTTATTTTTTTTCATTTGGGGTGGGGCTCCATGGGACCTCAAATCCATGAAGAATTTTAACATCTCTAGACAGAATTACAAAAATTTCAAAATATTAGATAAAGGGTCATTTTCGTAAATTTGTGAGGAACTTCCATAACGTTGGCGTAATTAAGTTTGAGCTGGGGCGGACTGAATCAAAAAAAAGGACAGGAACATCATTGGCACGTTTTCGTGGGCAGAGTGGGTTTTTTCTATAGGTGTCATAAAACATTATGACAAACTTTCAATTTGATGTATTTATCTGATATGTGGGGAAAAAAAATAATATTACTAAAAATTAACCATAAGATAAACAATATAAGATTATTTTTACTTTTTATACTTTTGTATTAAAATTTATGTTCTTTTAGGGTTTACCTTTTACTCTCCTTTTCAGTAGTGATATATATATTCTTATCCTATACATTTTTGGTAACTTCACGAAATATTTTCCTTTTCATTCGCAATATTTTCCGAAAATATATTGATATTTCAAATATACAATAGTCTAAATAAGGAAGACTATATAGCCAACATCTTAAGTCAGTTCAAGAAAACCGGCTTTTTGCACGGTCGTCTATCGTCGCCAATAGTCATATGCGGTGGAAATAGACGTCATTTGTTTTTTATTATTATTTTATATGACAGTCAGAAAGGTTCTAAAACGCAAAAAATTGTTTCAGCTGCCTATACATCACAAGAACTGTTAGACGTAGAAATCCAGTCAACCACAGAACTAGTTTAGGTAAGGTTTTATAATAATTAAAAAAAACACAGAGAATTAACATAGTTCGATCATTGGCCTACACCCACGGATAAAGAAAGTAAATTTTTATTAAGATTGCAATAATCATCTGTTATGATAACATATTATTTTATGTATATTCTTTGAAATATTTATTATTTGTTTAATATTTTTAATTTCTATGGGCACAAATGTAAAAATACGAATTTTTAATTTTTTAAATTAAAAGAAAAAATAAATTAATACTTATTTTTAGTGATTCACAAAAAAAAAGATTCGGCACTATTTAAAATGCTGACTTATTCAAATTTATTTAAATTTCAGATAAAAAAACAAACGCTATATTAGTCACTTCCATAACTAGGAGATAACAATGAAGTCCACAATTTATTAACAATTTCAAATGAATGCCGAACGGCTCGGGTAAGTTGAGACTATCAAGTGCAATTCATTAATTTTTATTGAGGATTTTAATCTCAAATAAAGTGTTTAAAAATTTAATTACTACTTAAGTGAAATTTCATGTAAATTTTGAAGTGTTTAAAATTTATTACTAATTAAATGAAACTTCATGTTAATTTTTTAAAAATTATAGGCACAAAAACATTAATATTTCTTATACATTTTAAACCTTTTATCAAATTTGAAATATTCCTTATACATTTTAAATTAACCTAAATTAAAGGGTTTTCTATATACATTTTATTTTAAAATTATTTTTCTGAGGTACATACTTGAGGTGGCATGTTATATTATTACCATCCGTTATCTCATTATTTATTTATTATATTTCTTGTACGGATGTGAGAGTGCGACACATGCAGCAAAGATATAATATAATTACAACGACATAGGTGGAAATAGAATTTGGCGTCTTATTCAACAATTCCGCATCCGTTTGAAAATTTTAATTTGGAAAGAAGCAACGAGAATCTCAGTTTTCTAACTAATCCACTTTGCGCGTTGCCCCACAGGGTGACCTCCATGCGAAGGCATTCGTTTGGGGGGGGGGGGGGGGGGGGGGGTGACACGTTTTTTAACTTTGACTAGTTTAGCCGTGAGAACCCATATCATTTGACGCAATTATGTATTTAATTCTTATTATTTAAATAATAATTTATTTTATTATTTTTTGAACGATTATCTAAAATACTTTTGTCAAATTGTCAATAATTTGCTGTATAATTCACTAAAAATAAAATAAAAAATTTCAATAAAAAGATAAAATCATTTTAAAATAAAATTCTCGAACACAATTATATAACATTTGCTAGGTACGCCGTATTAAAGACTAGATAAAAGATATAAAATACCACATGTGTGAAATATCTCCATCACTTAAAGAAAATATTTGATTTTACAGAATTAAATATGGAATATCTTGCTAGAAAAGAGAGGATAACAAGCTGTCACTCTAGCAACACTACAAGAAAAAAAGGATACGACAACGATTTAAATACGTTGTTAGTTACATACAACAATGAGGACCTGCACGTTGTTGATGTTGATGCTGTTGAATGTCCATGACCTTTGACAACGGACAATTCATGTTGCAAAATGCAACCTTGCCTGTGGTCATTTGTCATGTAACCACGCTCTATTTTCGTAGCTGATGTCTTACATTTCTACACTTTTCACCACAGACTTTTTGATGTTGTCATTTTCTATACAACAACAATACGTGCATGTTGTTATTTGTAACATTTAACAATAGTATCGTACTCGTTGCTGTTTTTAGCTATTTTTAACATTCAACAACAATACATGCTCGTTGTTGTTTCTAACATTCGACAACAGTGAATGCTTGTTGCTAGTTGTAATATTTTAGACAATTAAACATTGCCTATTGTTAATTTGCAAGTTGTTAAATGCACCTTTTTTTTTTCCTATTTCATACATTAGTTTTATCACTATATACTTTTGTCCTACACAAACATATGCACAATAATAACACATTTTCAAATATAATTTCATTAAAAATGTATTCAAGCATAAAATTAATACATTTGAAGTATCATTATCACAATAGTTTCTAAAATCTTAAATACATATAAAACAACAAAATGAGATATGAGCAACCAAAACATAAGTTAACACATCTGTGAGTGATCTTTTAAAAAAAATGTTTCTTTAAAGCTCAATACCGCCAAGGAGACCTCCAGCAAAACAAATTAATTCCTGCACAACAAAGTTCAAGGAAAAGAAAATAAATAGCATTTTATAAAAACATAAATTGACTCTATATGTGTGTGTATGTGTGTGCATGTGTACATATATATTTGTTGATCAATAAAATATCATAGCAAGATGAATCACAACTATTACTAAATCAATTTAATGCAACTCCTAGGCCAAGCAACAGTACTCCCCAAAGCTTCATTGATTATTCGAGCTTCATCTGTCATCTCGTACAATTCGACATCTTCCTTACCAAGAATAATTGACTCCACCCAAACTTTCCAACAATCCCTACCAAGAGGGACGTGATGGACTCTTGCCTCAGGATCAATTGATGCAACCTTCCCCTCAGCCACAACCTCAACTGGATCATCTGAGTACCAATGCAATAGTTGACAGCTTGCATTTTCTAGCTCAAGATTTTCATGCATTGTACCACTTCCTTGTTGTGACTACAAGTATAAAAAATAAAATAAAATAGCAAAACTTATCACAAACTACAGAAGTGGGATATGGTAGGAACAAAAGAAACTTACTCGAGGAGTGCATTCTCATCACATCATCAGGTCTACCAAGATTCTGTAAAAGTAAAAGTAACTATATTTAAGTGAAAGTAAAATAAAAATGATTTTATATTACCTAATATTGTTGATGCATATATACTTTATCTTTTTTTAAAAAATAGTAAATGATTTACCTGTTTTAACATAAAAGCAGTCATTTGTTCAAACTTTTGTTCAAGTATCTCCACTCTTTGAGATTGAGTATGCAACTGGCTTTCAAGTTCTCTCACTTTTTGAGTAGATCGATTATGCAAATTCTCCGCCATAGGAGTAACCCCAAATCCACGTGCCCGAACTCGTCCACATTTTTCAGAACCATAAGCTTTTGCAACAGCATCATTTCTTATGTCTATGTTATTCTTTGGATTATTATCTATTTCTTGATACTCTACAACCTTTTCCTAAAGCATAAATTATTTATATATTAGTTACATAGTAAAATAAAAGTCACAGAAGTAATAAATATATGATTTGATTTCAAGAGTTGCGAACCATTCTTCTTCCAACTGCTTCATTGGCAGGTTCACCATTCTTTTTACGATGTCCCTCAAGCCAAACATCTACCCTTGTTATTTTTGTTGGATCTGAACTTTTCTTTTTCTACAATAAAAAGAACAGAAATTGTAAATTATAGCAAAATTAATAAAAATACAGCAAAATTATTTTTTGTATCTTACCATATTATGCTCTGTACGAGCATAGCCTCTTTGACCCATTGTATGTACCTCTTCTTGTTCATTTCGTATATTTCAAAACTTCTTGCTTATTTCCTATCACGTAAAAATAAAGTTTTGTATTGATATGAATTTATCTTAACATAAATAATAGATATAATTACTTACTTCAAACTCTGGAGACAATCTATGTTTCACAAAAGCTTCCCAATCTTCATCAAATGTAACATTTTTTGGCCGAATAAGAGCAAGGGCACGTGACCTGTTCGTTTTCTTGTTCACTTCTGTAATCTTTGTTGTTATCTCTGATTTGTATTGTCTCCATTGATCTCCTAGATTTCGAAGTGCTAAGTGCTTTTGGGATTCATTTACAATAAATCTTTGTTGTAAAATAAAGAAGCATTTTAGTAGTTAAAATAATCAATTATTATTAATATGAAAAAAATATACACCTTAATTAATGACCAAAGATCTTCTTTACTTTTTAAAGGAACTAGACGCCAATCTTTCATCACAATAGGCACATGCTCTCTTCTTATAACTCCAGCAAAAGTGGCATACTTTTCTTAATTAACTCCCACTGGTTAACTCTTTCATTGAATTCAACAAGTAAGGGAGTATGATCTCGAATCACTGCCAGTGTAGTAGGGCCTCTTTTTTGTTTGCCATTGTTAGTGCTATGTGTAGATGTTTCAACGTTCTCATGATTGTTAATTGTTAGCCTTACATTTTTTTCTCGAGTGGCAGCAACAAAGAGCGCTTGCTGTTGTTTTTTGGCTCTTTTTTCAGCTTTTTTAGATGACTGTATAATGAAAACTTTATATTTAGGTAATATTGTGAGATACAATATGAATAAAATAATTAATGTATTAAAATAAAGTAACAAATTCACTTACCTCTGCACCTGTCATCTTCTCCCACTGTTAATGCTTGCTACAAAATACAAGAAAACAATTATATATCTTATGATAATACTAAGCATAGATTAAACAAAAAAAAAACTGCAGTACACATATTATATGAACAATACTTTAAATAAAACCAAAATGTTACAGCTGTATGAGTTGACAAATCAATATCACATAAAATAATTATAAGAAAGAAATAGAATAACATAGCACTTAAAACAAAAAGTTACACATCACAAATTATATCATCAACATCAATTCTTTTATTTGGTGCATCCTCATTTTCATCGTGTATTTCAAGTCCTCCCACTTCAATTGACATAGGTGGCTCATTATCACTTTCATTATATAATTGTAAATCTTGAAATCCTCGTGATGGTGCTTTCAAAACAACATACCAATTTAAAGAATTTGTTTCCCTAGAATAAAATACTTGATTAGCTTGTGATACTAAAATAAATGGGTCTTTTTCAAATTGGCTTTGCCCTTCATGAAGGTTAACCAAGATGAAACCATCATCATCTCTGACACCATTTACAATATTTGCCCAATCGCATCTAAAAATGGGGAGTTGAAAAGTATGGTAATCAAGAACTATAATCTCTCTCAAAAAGTAAGTGACTTTTCCAATCACTTGTGTATTGTCTTTTGCACTAGCTCTACAAATTGTAGTTGCTTTGAGTGAAACACCACTATTTTGTCTTGACTTCTCTGCATCCTTTGTGTGAAATCGAAGGCCGTTTATTACAAATCCAGAATATGACATTGATTGTACTCTTGGTCCATGTGAATTCCATTTCAAAATATTTGACACATTAATGTGATTCTCCATAACCTTAATTTGTTAAAACAATAAGATTGATAGAATATGTTAAATAATTATATAAAATATTATGTTCCAAAATAATTTAAAATAAATATTTGATAACCTTTTCATGCAACCAGACATTAAATGTTTCCACGTGTTTTTTTTGTAGCAATTTTTCATTCTTTTCAAATTGTCTATCTGAACCTTTTAATTCTTCCAAGTGCTCTCTGAAAACAAAGATACAAATATTAAACTTAACTATTAAATATTAATTCAAAATGTTAGTAATAGATATGACGAAAAACTTTACTCTATATAAGGTTGGACTTCCGAACTGTTGAATAGGATACAACGATGGGTAATCTTTAACATCTCATCCGAAAGAGTTATTAATTTACCTCTTGATATTAGACGCCCTTCTAATAAAAATTTGTTCTCAAATTCCTCATTGCATCCATGTTGGGATCCTATTTGAGCTGCCTTTTTTACATACTTGCCACAAAACATTGCATACTCTTCAGCAAGGTACCGCTCAGCTATGCACCCTTCAGGCCGTGCACGATTTCTAACATATCCTTTTAGGATCTTCATATACCTAGGACAAAAAGTACCTAGATTAATTATTTATAATTAATTCTATTTTAATGATAATAAACTGTAAAGTTAAATAGTTACCTTTCAATAGGATACATCCAACGATATTGTACAAGTCCACATAGACGAGCTTCGCGTCCAAGATGAATTGTTAAATGAACCATAATATCAAAGAATGACGGTGGAAAGAATCTCTCCAACATACATAGGGTCTCAACCACTTCTTCCTCTAGCTTTTCTAATCTATTTCTATCCAAAACTCTACTACATAATTCTTTGAAAAAGGCACACAAACAAATAATTGCTTTTCTTGGACCTTCTGGTGAAATTCCTCTTAAAGCTACAGGTAAAAGTTGTTGTATTAAAATATGGCAATCATTAGACTTTAGGCCAGTTATCTTGTGCTCTTTCAATGAAATACAGTTGATAATGTTTGAACCATAACCATTAGGTAACTTTATATCAGCAAGCCACTTGCAAAAAATTTCATTTTCTTCCTTAGAAAGTGTATGTGAAGCAGCTGGTAAGCATAAAAATTCTCCTCTTTTTTAAGATGTAAATCCTTCATAATGTCCAAGTGTATAAGGTCTAGGTGAGAATTAAGGCCATCTTTAGACTTACCATTCATGTTCAAAAGCGTACCAATTATGTTATCACAAATGTTCTGTTCAATATGCATTACATCTAAGTTGTGACGAAAAATCAAGTCCTGCAAAAATTAAAAAGTAAAGTTTGTTAAGATTTTAAATTTTAATCAAGAAAGTAAAGCACCAAAAATTTATCACAGAGCATATTTAATGACAGCTCACCTTCCAGTATGGCAATTCAAAAAATATAGATTTCTTTTTCCATAATTGAGATTCATTTGTGCTCATTTTTCTTTTTTTGCTCCTCTTTCCCCAATCATTTACAACATCTTTAATTTCTTTGTATATGTCTTCACCAATGAACAATTTAGGTTATCCTTTTTCTTCAACATGCCCATTGAACCATTTGCACTTGTTTCGAAAACTATGTTTATGAGGAAGAAACTGTTTATGACCCATGTACACATGTTTCCTACTATGTGGTAACCACTTTGAATATGTGTTTGTACAACATACAGGACATGCAAACTTTCCTTTTGTAGACTATCTTGATGTGTTTGCATAAGCTGGAAAATCATTGATCGTCCACATCAAGATTGCTTTTAAATTAAATGTTGATTTCTCCACAACATCATACATCCCAACTCCATTTACCCACAACTCATTTAAATCTTCTACAAGTGGTGCCAAGTAAACATCTATGTTATTACCAGGCTGTTTTGGCCCAGGGATTAGTAAAGTCAACATTAAGTTTTCCTTGGACATGCATAACCATGGAGGCAAGTTGTACATAGATAAAATGACAGGCCAACAACTATAACTCGTGCTAAGATCATGAAAAGGATTGAAACCATCAATAGCTAGACCAAATCTGATATTTCGAGGATCTAATGCAAACGATGGCCATTTTCTATTTATGGTCTCCCATGCAAGAGAATCAATTGGATGTCTCATTTTACTGTCTTGGCTTTTATGACTTTGGTGCTATTTAAGTTGTTTTGCCAATTCTGTGATCCCAAACATCCTCTTAAGTCTTGGTATTATTGGAAAATAGCACAAGACTTTTGCAGGTATGCCTTGATGAATCTTATTGGTTCGTTCATCAACTTTCCAGCAAGAAGAACCACATTTAAGACATGTATTTGCATGTTCCAAGTCTTTTCTAAATCGACAGCAATCATTTATACAAGCATGTATCTTCTCATACCCAAGTTCAAATGCCTTCAACAATTTTTTTTGTTGAATAAAAAGAATCTGGAAGTGTATTTTTTGGTGGTAACATATCACAAAAAATTTGAAGCATCTCATTAAAACTATTGTTAGATAACCGTGGATAACTTTATGCTTGAATAACACTATAGTTGCTAACATTTTAGAGTAGTTTGTACAGCCTGGGTACAATGGAGTCTTAACATCACTAACTAAATTTTGAAGTTCCTCTCTTTCTACATATGTATTCTCTGTAGCATTTGCTTTTTAAAAACATGCTTGATCTTTACACGTCCTATAAGTTTCTGTCATTTCAAAATCTATGTATTGATTTGATGTGTATGTATTCCCCTCACCCTTGTATTACATTGTTGCAGTAGAACTCTCCCCATAAAGCACCCAATTTGTATAACTCGGATCCATGCCCTTAATAACCAAGTGCTCGTAGACTATATCAAAATGGTGGTGTTGTAAATTCTTACAATATCTACAGGGACATACTATAACATCGAAGTTTCCCAAACAAGCTCGTGCATTATTGACAAAGTTACGAACTCCCAATCTATAATCCTCTGTGTGTCTCCAATAAAGATTTTACTGAACTGGAAAGTTAATTGAATTTCACTAATTTTGTATAGACAAACTGTTTTTTTTTTTAAAAAGGAAAAATGAAAAATAATATTTAGAAATAAGGCAAAATAATACCTTGATAGGTGAACCCACCCTTTATCCATTTTCGAGCAACTATTAAAACCTGTTTACATGAGCGAATAGTAAGTTGAAAATATAAAAAGTTACATAACAATATATTCAAGACAAGAACAAAGTTACACATGACTCTTTCTATTTTATTTTCGTAAGACTTTGCATAATTGTTATTTTTTAAATTCAATATCTTCTATAATATTTACTAGTCTAAATGTCAACACAAAAGTAAATAAGAAAAAATTTTATTTATTTTGTAATAAGAAAACAGATGAATAGTGTATTATTACTATTATAATTGTTTTTATAAACAAACAATTATTTAAAAGTGAAAGAGACATCTTTGACTAAGAGTAAAACTGACGATACCCGTTATTGACAAAGAGTAAAAGAGACACCCTTTCATGTTATTTTACTTGCAAAAAAATAATAAAGAATGAAATATATACACCTTTTCAATTTCAAGGATGTTGTCTTCTTTGTTCTGGACCACAATCAAAAGCTTCTTCTCCTTGGGACCACAACGTATACACTTGGAATTTTAGATAAAAATCGAAGAGTAACTCAATTTAAGTTCCAGTAGAGAGAATGTGTGTTGAACAAAAGAAGACCCAAACCTTATTTCTTCTTGACAGTCACGAACAGGAAGGAATAGTTTAGGGGTTTTCACCAAGAGGAAGAAAACAAGTAGAGAGAAACACAATGCTGGAAGTGAGAAAGTGAAAAAGTGAGATTAGGTAACTTTACCAAGTGCCAACGTTTTTTCTTATTAGTAATTAAGATATTATTTTCTATTAATTGATAATGTAGAGTTTTTTTATTTGTGCCTTTTTTTTGGGCCGACAAAAGAGATTTTCATTAGTTGAAAATAATAAATAGATTTGAATGTATTTATGTCATTTTTTATTTAAAAAATGATTTGTGGTAAAAAACATTATTTACATTTTATGCAAAAATAAATTAATGATTTAATAGGATAGATCCAATAATTATATGAATAACCAACTATTATTTAAAATTGGTTGGTTAAATTTTTATTACTTGTTTTTTAATTTGAAAAGGCTTTATTATTACTATAGAGAAATTATAAATATAAACATTTTTCACCTATGGCAAATTATTTCATGGTTGAAAACAAATGACAACAAACTAAAAAATGTTATGCTACATTCTCGATGGCAACGTGCCTTTTAGAACGTTGTCAAAAATGAATTTTTTAACAACATACTTATATTGTACGTCGTTAATTGTCTTACCAAAACCGCCACAATCAGAAAACAGTTGTAATAATGTTTTTCACAATGCGCCTTAAAGCATGTTGTTGAAAGTAAACTTTAAGCAATTTTTAACAACGCACGATCTTAAAATGTTGTTAAACATCAGATTTTACAACACGTGTAGCATGCATCTTGCTGAATTCTTGTTGCTATATCTCTTTTTTCTTTTAGTGCAAAAAGTAAGAAACAACATGTTGAGGGCAGTGATCCTCTGCTGCCACACTAAAAAACTACCAAAATAACCCTTTTGAAGGTGTTTGCAACATGCATCACATGTACAAGAGAACAAACCTACCAATAACGCCTTTCTTACTTCTTAAGCATGTTTCTAATGGCCTGATCATGATAAAGGTAAAAGGACAAAAAAAATCTTGGAAAGAACATCAAGATCACCACTAGAAATGCACCACGTGGCAGAAAAACCTGGGTACTCCATATACAAAGATACCAAGGTTCCACATTTCTCATCCCTAACAAAACACAAACTCCACTAAAAAGGTTGAGGTCTCTTTCAATCTCCACCTAGGCTTTTAGAGAATTTGCAACCTCTTAATACCATTAATAGTCCCAAAACCTGACTTGAGCGGCAGAGTGTGGTTGTTAGCTACCAACGGCTCCACTTCCAACCTCCTTTTTATTGTGTTGTAGGTTTAAGACATTCTTTCAAGCTCTCTCACTCCAGATATGATCTCTCACCATAACCATTCCTCTCTAACTCTCCTTTCATCTTCAAAAAAGCCTAAAACAGACCATACACACCCTGATTCAGTGAGACACCCTACACCTCAAAAATAAATTCATTGTTTTTTGTTAGGTTTTGCCATCTTTCTTGCATCCCAAAATCTACATAACACAATTATTATTACTATTACTATTATTATTATTATTATTATTTTTTTTTTTACTAAAAAATTAAGTTGACTTAATTAAAAAACTTTAGTGAACACAACAAACACATATGTATTGCATATTATTTAGTGTTATTTTTGTTTTATTAAGTTATATTTGAATTTTAAATTTATACAGAAAGTCAAATGTTATGTAATTGTGCTTGATATATTTATTTTAAAATGGTTTGCATATATTTAATTGAAAATTCTATTTTGTCCTCGAAGAACTATACAGTAAACTAACTGTAAATTCACATAAGGGTAGTTTGGGTTATAATTTAAAAGTAGGAATGAAATGAGTTATTATTTAAAAGCAACGATGAAATGACTATTGCATCAAATCCCAGATGTAGAAAATGATTTTTTTTCTTTTAGCCTTTGGCCAAAGATTAGAAATTGAAATTGAAGTTTATTTTGTTATTAAAAATAGTTTTGAGGAAAGTTATTAACTGTTCACTGAAGTATATTATGTTAATTTGTTTGATTTTACACTCAATATATGAAATTTTTATCAACAATCCATCAAAAAGATAAAATTTTCCTTACAAAATAATAAAATAAAAGTAAATAAAAATTATTGTGGTGGTCATTTTGTAAAGGTAGTTCTATCTTTTTAATGAATAGTTGATACACATTATAAATAATGGGCGTAAAATCGAACAAATTTAAATTACTATAGCATTTTGATAATAAGATAGTTTTTTAGGTTGAATGAAGTTAAATGTTTCCTATTTTCAAAGAAATGTGGATATGGACCTAAGGCATAACATAGTCTGCCAACGACAACTCTTTCAATATCAGTCATTTTCTACATTGATTCAATGCTAGTCTTCAGAAAGACTAGTACATAGACAGTTGCACATTATTTGTGGAATAAAAACATTTAAGATTGAACTTATTTGAAAATATTAGACAATACTAAGAATTTTGATAAGGATGGAATTATGAAAAATCAAAAGATCAGATAAAGTGTCATTTTCGTAATTTTGTGGATAATATGATCTCCATTTAAGCTAAAAGAGAGAGAAATTTTAGGGTTCATTCATGTCATAACATCCGTGCCGTCAGTATCCATAAATAATGTTGAAAAAATAGCATAACATATTATTTTGAGGGCACATTTTGAGTAGGTCTCACTTAACAAAAGTGGAAAATATTATGAGGTTTAGATTCTACTCCATTGATACTTCAATAGTATAATCTTATTTTCTCAAAATGGTATTTGGGTGAATGAGAAATTGTCTCTTAAAGTTCACCATTGAATTTGGAAATTTGAAAGAAAATGAGGCTTATCCTACATGGGAAAAAGAAGCATAGGAATTAGTGTTTAAATATAAACACTTAACCATGCATGAGTAAGAATTATAAGGATACAAACTTTCTCCACACTTGCGTGCACAGGGGGGATGCAAATCTAATACTGATTTGGTTGAACTCGTGTGCGCCCGCGCATCCTGAGTACACGAATGTCAGCTCAAAATCATCCGTGCAAGCTTGGCACGTTTTTAATTTCCTTTTGAATTTTTTTTATAACAGTTTCATGTTTTGAATTCAAAGAAATTTGTAACAGCTTTTATAATTATTTTGTAGCTGTTATTCACGTTTTTAATTCAAGTTTGAAATCAAGTCATGGTTGTTATAACAATTAATCAAAACATGCTGAATTCGTAACAACTTTTACACTTATTTTGTAGCTGTTATTCACGTTTTTAATTCAAGTTTGAAATCAATTCGTGGCTGTTATAACAATTAATTAAAACATACTGAATTCGAAAATTCAATACAAAAGTAGATGTTACATCCTCTCTTGAGTATAAAAAGGCATATTCACTTCTGTTTTTGACACTAAAAAAAACAAGCATAGAGCACACTTATTGTTTTTCCTTCATCATTCTTCGTTTTTCTTTGATCGAGTTCATTGTTGTGGTTCGCAAGAATTTCCAGCCAGTGCTTGACTGGAAATTCGTATCCGTTGTATCTTAGGAAGTAGATACCGGTAGACCTTAAGTACTCCAAAGAGGCAGTAAATCTGTTTTTAAGGAAACTGTCTTGTGCAGGCATTGGGTTCCATTCTATTTTCTATTTTGGTTTCCTCGTTCTTCTATTTTGCTTTTTTTTTTCATTTGAAAATTTCAGTAGCTGGTTTTTATTGTTTAGCTAATATATAATTTATTATCTCACTATTTTTTTCTTCAATCTTAAAACAGATTTAAGTCATTAAAGATGGCAATTGAAACCATTGATGATATTCTATATGTCTCAGTTTCTGCACCAACTGTTGTGAAGGAACCAGCCTCTGTGGCGATTCCTGTCAATCATGCGGAAAGGCTTGAAAAGTTCAATGGCCAGAATTTCAAATGGTGGCAGCAAAAGATGTTCTTTTACTTGACCATATTGAACCTTGCGAGGTTCTTGACCGAGGATGCTCGTAAACCTAAAGAGGGTGAAACGGATATTCAAGTTGCAAGTGCAATTGATGTATGGAACTATTCGATTTTTTTGTGTAAAAATTATGTAATGAATGGCCTTAGTGACTCATTGTATAACGTATACATAGAAAAGAAAACAACTAAGGAGTTATGGGAATCCTTAGATCGGAAATATAAAACCAAGGATGAGGGTACCAAAAAGTTTATTGTTGGTCACTTTCTATATTATAAAATGGTGGATTCTAAAACTGTAATAAGTCAAGTACTAGAACCTCAAATTATATTATCTGAAATCCTTGCAGAAGGGATGCATTTAAGTGAAACTTTCCAAGTTGCCGCATTTATTGAAAAATTACCTCCTGCTTGGAAAGATTTCAAGAGCTATTTGAAGTATAAATGAAAGGAGATGAATATTGAAGGGCTAGTTGCTAAGCTCAGAATTGAGGAAGACAATAGAAATGTAAAAAGAAGAGGGGTTATTTCTATGACAAAGGAAAATTTTGTTGAACATGGACCTAAAAATAAAATTAAAAAATTGAGCCCGAAAGGAGGAATTTCCAAAAAACAAACAAAGTTTCAAGGAAAATGTTTTAACTGTGATAAGATGGGTCACAAGGCTTTAGATTGCAGGTTGCCTAAAAAGAAACGAGAGGCGAATGTGGTGGAAAACATCACTCAAAATGTTTAAGACATAAACCTCTTTGCAGTGATTTCAGAAGTGAATCTGGTTGGCTCTAATCCAAGAGAATGGTGGATAGATACAGAAGCAACCAGGCATGTTTGCTCGGACAAAGGGTTGTTCACTTCATTTCAAGTAGTTAGCAATGGAGATAAGCTATTCATGGGGAATTTGGTTACGTTTGAGATTTAGGGTCAAGGGAAGGTGATTTTGAAGATGACGTATGGGAAAGAACTAACTCTGAACAATGTGCTTTATGTGCTAGAAATTCAGAAGAGCTTGGTGTCTGGATTGCTGCTGATTAAACATGGTTTCCGGATGGTGTTTGAGTCAGATAGAGTAGTTTTGTCTAAAAATGGAATGTATGCGGGAAAGGGTTATGTTGATGATGGGCTATTTAAGCTCAATGTAATAACTTTGAAACCAACAATTAATAATAAAGCTACATCTTCTGTTTATTTGCTTGAGTCTTCTAATCTTTGGCATGGTAGATTAGGACATGTTAATTTTAATTCTTTGTGTAAATTAATTAACATGAAGCATATTCCCAAATTCTAAATTAATTTGAAACATAAGTGTGAAACTTGTGTTGAGGCAAAACTAACTAGGTCATCTTTCCAAATAATTAAAAGAAACATCGAACCACTTGATTTAATACATAATGATATTTGTGACTTTAAATCCATTCAACACAAGAGGTGGTAATAAATATTTTATTACCTTCATAGATGATTGCACAAAATATTGCTATGTATATTTATTGAAAAGTAAAGATGAAGCTTTAGAAAAATTTATTCCCTACAAAAATGAAGTTGAGAATCAACTTAATAGAAAAATCAAAGAATTAAGGAGTGACCGTAGTAGTGAGTATGTTGTTGAGTATGTTGTTCTGTTTATGTCACTATGTGAACAAAGTGGAATCATACATCAAGTCATGGCTCCATATTCACCTCAATCTAATGGGATTGCAGAACGAAAGAATCAAACATTAAAGGAAATGATGAATGCAATGTTGATAAGTTCTTAGTTACCCTAGAATATGTGGGGAGAAGCTGTTTTGTCAGTTAATTATTTATTAAATAAGATACTCCGAAAGCAAGAAGGTAAAACCCTGTATGAGCTATGGAAAAGTAGATCACCTTCATATAAATTCTTACGAGTGTGGGGGTATCTTGCTAAAGTAGTGGTTCGTTTAAATAAAAACGTAGAAATAAGACCAAAAACTGTTGACTGCATTTTCATTGGTTATGCACAAAATAGTAGTGCATATTGATTTTTGGTGCATGAGTCTAAAATTCCAGATGTTCACAAAAATACAATAATAGAATCAAGAAATGCATCGTTTTTCGAACATGTGTTTCCTTGCAATTCTAGAGTGGAATTGAGAGAATTAGAACAATTTCATGAAACAACACTTGAAAATGAAAAAAATGATGAAGCACTAAAAGAAAAAGAAGAACAAGAAATTGAGGTTAGACGTAGCAAAAGAGCTAGAATAGAAAAGTCTTTTGGTCCAGACTTTCTGACATATTTGGTGGAAAATGAACTTTAAAGCTTCAAAGAGGCTATAATTTTAGCTGAAGACACTTTATGGAAAGAAGCCATTAACAGTGAAGTTGAATCCATTTTACAAAATCATACTTGGGAGCTAGTAGATCTTCCTCCAGGATATAAACCTTTCGGGTATAAGTGAATTTTCAAAGGGAAAATGAAAGCCAATGGATCAATCGATAAGTACAAGGCTAGGCTTGTAATTAAAGGTTATAGGCAACGAGAAGGCCTTGATTATTTTGATACTTATTCTCCTGTTACGAGAATAAATTCCATACGGATGATAATAGCAATTACAGTTTTACGCAATCTCGAGATACATCAAATGGATGTAAGGACGGCTTTTCTAAATGGAGATTTAGATGAAGAAATCTACATGGAGCAACTTAGAGGTTTTATAGCTCCAAGACAAGAAAAAAATGTTTGTAAATCGGTTAAGTCATTATATGGCTTAAAACAAGCACCGAAACAATGGCATGAGAAATTTGATCATATGATAATCACAAGTGGCTTTAAGATCAACTAGTGTGACAAATGTGTTTATGTCAAAGAAACAGAAAATGGCTATGTCATTTTATGTTTATATGTTGATGACATGCTCACTGTTGGGAGTGATAATGACATGATTAAATCTACCAAGAATATGTTAAAGTCTAAGTTTGACAAGAAAGACATGGGTCTTGCAGATGTCATTTTGGGAATTAAAATCTCAAGGGCTTCTAATGGACTTATTTGAAGTCAAACTCATTATGTAGATAAAATTCTTGAGAAATTTAATAAAGAGGATAATACTATGTCTAAAACTCCATTAGATACTAGTATTCATCTATCGAAAAACAGAGGAGAGGGTATTTTTCAAGTTGAATACGCTAGAATAATAAGTAGTCTGATGTACGGAACAAATTGTACCAGACTAGATCTAGCCTATACAGTAAGCAAACTTAGTAGATATACGAGTAATCTAGGAGTTGATCACTGGAAAGCTATCGTAAGAGTACTTAGGTATCTTCGATACACTCGTAATTATAGACTGCACTATACTAGGTATCCAGAATTATTAGAAGGATTTAGTGATGCTAACTGGATATCAGATGTAAAAGATTCAAAATCTACTAGCAGCTATGTGTTTACACTAGCAGATGCAGTTGTATCATGGGGATCTTCTAAACAGACAGTAATTGCTAGATCTACAATGGAATCTCAATTCTTTGCATTAGATAGATATGGTGAAGAAGCAGAATGGCTATGTAATTTTTTAGAAGGTATTCCAAAATGGCCAAAGCCTGTGCCTACGATTTGTATACATTGAGATAGTCAATCAACTATCGGTAGGGCACAAAGCAATATGTATAATGGTAAGTCTAGACACATACGTCGTAGACATAATACCATTAGACAACTTATTTCTATTGGAATTATTTCTATTGACTATGTAAGGTCAAAGGATAACATAGCGGATCCGCTAACCAAAGGGTTAAATAGAGACCTAGTAAAAAAATCATCGAGGGGGATGTGATTAAAACCTATAGATTGATTAGTTAATAACGAAGGAAAACCTAACCTAATAGACTGGAGATCCCAAGATCTAGGTTCAATTGGACAACCTATTTGTTAAAGATTAAAGATGGATCACTGTGGGGGTCATTCTCTTGAGAAGATTATCGACAGACCTTAAGCACTCCAAAGAGGCAGTAAATCTGTTTTAAGGAAACTATCTTGTGCAGGCCTTGGGTTCAATTCTATTTTCTATTTTGGTTTCCTCTCTCTTATGTTTTGCTTTCTGTTTTTTCATTTGAAAAATTTAGTAGCTAGTTTTCATTGTTTAGCTAATATATATTTTATCTCACTGTTTTGTTTTTCTTAAAAATAATAATTTCATTTATACACTGTAAATAATAAAGATGTTCATGTGTGTGAAATGGTATAATATAAGGACATTGATGAAATTTTGACATGTTTTTATTGTATTTTACTACATCAATCTAGATTTTAAAAATTTGACCCACATTTTAGCAACAAGTTTAAGGTCAATTCAATTGATCACTGGTCCTTCCTCATTAGCCCATGATGTCCCTTCTCCAGTAAGAGTTTTTAATACTTTATTCCATGTTTTATCAGTCATGTTTGTAATCAGCTTGGATTGCTCACACTCCACATCAGAGGGCAAGTTGTCAAAAATGTTAATGACTCTTAGGTCTAAAAACTACTTGTCGAACACAATGGAGCACATTCCCAATTGATCTTGTCCCATGATCTGTCAGATCTAACTACTTGGCAAATTTGAATAGAGACAAATGGCCACCGTTAGTTTGTTGTTGCTATTGCTGCTGATTTTGAAGATTGAATTTAATGGTTTTTCCCTCTGTTCATTTTCTGAATCTCAATGAAGACTTGCAAAATTATGATTGATTAATTGACAAGTAGTCAAAAATTAATTTATGATCTTTGGTTTAATTACTTTAATTTAATGCATTGATTTTTAATATATAAAATTGAAAATTCTTAATTTTATTTCTAAATTCTTAAATTTTAATTTTGCGGATCTGAATATCTGAGATATCTGCCCGCAATCCATGCGGATGCTACTTGCATCCGAATCCTTAAAAAATTTACAAATCCAAATGCGGATCTGGATGTAAAAATGTTAATCTAGATGCAGATTCGGATCCAGCTACATCTGGATCCAAATCTGAATTTTACCATCCCTATATGATAAATTGTTATGAGTATTTGGCTACTTGCATTTTCGTAAGCATGATTTTCTTTCTTTGATATGTTAAATTATTTAACTTTTTTTATTTAATTTATAATTCATTCTCAATACAGGATGAAAGACCAACTCATAATCATGATGTTTCAAAGGTTTTAGCGGTTTTAGACAATACTCATAAATTTACGACTAATATGGTATGTATTAATCAAGTTCTTCTTTTGTTTCTAGTCACATGGAGTATACAATATTTAGTCAGGTAAGTTGTATTTTCTTTTGTTACAAGTTTTTTCAAGTAGAGAAGAACTAATTGAATGGACACGAGATGTTGGAAAGAGAAATGGACTTGTTATTATGATTGAAAAATCTGATGTAATTGCAAATGGTAGAAAACCAAGGAAATTTTTCACACGTGAAAAAAGTGGTGTTTATAGGCATAGATGTCCTCAGGGTCACAAGCCAAAACCGATAAAGGTAACTGGAACAAAGAAATACAAGTGTCCATTTAAACTAAAAGGTCCGAAAATGGCAAATGACGGTGACTGGGAATTGATAGTGAAATATGGGTTCCATAATCATTTTGCTACACAATCTTGAAGGCCACTCATTTGCTGGCATACTTAATAAAGAGAAGAGCAATTTATTGGTTGATATGTCGAAGAACAATGTTAGACCAAAAGATATATTACATGTCTTAAAGAAAAGAAATATGCATAATGCCACTACAATACGAGCAATCTATAATGCTTGACGAAAATATAAGGTCAGAGAGCAAGCTGGGCATTCGCAAATGCAACTACTTATGAGTAAATTGATTGAGCATAAATATATGGAGCGGCATAAAAGTGATGTGGATACAAATTGTGTCGAAGCTTTATTTTTAGCACACCCTTCTGCAATAGAGTTGCTGCAAGCTTTCCCGCGAGTATTGATTATGGATTGCACATATCAAACCAATAGAGATGACATGCCGTTACTGGAGATAGCTGGTGTTACATCAATTGATTTGACATTTTCAGTTTGCTGTGTATATCTTAAATTAAAGTGGGGGAATAACTATATTTGGGCATTGGAGAGACTAAAAAGTATAATGGAAGAAAATATGTTGGCAAGTGTTATTGTGACAGATAGAGAACTAGCTTTGATGACAGTTATTTTAAAAAATTTTCCAAGTGCAACTACCTTTCTTTGCAGGTGGCATATATCAAGAAATGTGTTGGTTAATTGTAAGAATTTGTTTGAGGCTAATGAGATTTGGCAGATATTTATTTCTAGTTGGAATCTATTAATCTTATCTGCATCAGAAGAAGAGTTTGCACAACGATTAAAAGGTATGGAGACTGATTTTTCAAAATATCTTATAGCACTTACTTATATAAGGAGTGTGTGGCTAGATAAGTATAAAGGACAAATTTGTTTCTGCATGGACAAACTCAGTTATGCATTTTAGAAACGTGACATCGAATGAGTAAACTATTATAATAAAATTGTAATTTGTTTATATTTTATTATTATTTTTGCAATTTAACAAAAAAAGTTGTTATTCAGAAAATTTTTTTTGTTGCACTTGTTAAAAGGTTGAGTCATCACATTCTAAATTGAAGAAGCAGTTGAGGACATCCCAAGGCACCTTTGAGTCATCGTGGACAAAAATCCATCCTTTTTTGGAATTTTAATTGATCAAGATTAAGGCTTCACTGGAGAGGAGTTTAACTATGGTACAACATGATTTTAAACTATTTATTTTGCAAAGAGTTGAGAGGATTTGTTGCAACGAATGCACTCACTATGATACTTGATGAGTCTAGACGGGTTGATTCTGTCGGTCCAGATGTTTTTGCTTGTGGATGTATAATACAACACACTCATGGGCTTCCATGAGCACCCGAGATTACAGAGTACAAACGTGAAGGTCGACCTATTCCATCGCCTTCTCTTCATTCTCACTGGAAGAAACTAGACCCATTACAAGCCAATAAAGATGAATAAAAAACATTGTGTTGCATGCCAGAGATAGCGATGATTGTAAAGCGTTTCAATGATAGGGATGATCTAGCCAAGGTTCAATTATTAAGAAAGTTAAAAGAGCTCGCAAATCCAGCATCAACTTTTCTTCTTGAGCCAAAGGTTAAGGGTAAAACACTTGGTCGCCCTTCTTTAAAAGCAGATTGACACAACTTAAAAAGTGTTTAATTTATTCTTAAGTATAAGAGTATTTAATTATACTATAACTCGGTGAGTCCGAGGTTGATCTACAGAGAAATGATTTAATTTGTCTGTTTAAGTTTATCTAAAAAAATGAAGATAAAATTTAAATATATACAATTTAATTTGAGAACAATTATGAAATTAAATTAGCTAGGGTTATGAATCCACTTTTAGTGATAAATATATTTAATAAATTCTTTTTTTATTACCCAAAAGATTAATTGTATAAATTACAAGTATTTTCCTATTAATTTTATTATGGATTAAGTACTTAATGTTTTACAACTTAACTTGTCTACAATAAGTCAAAATACCATTTTACCATACTTTATATTAAGATATTAAGAAATAAGAATTCATTGTGCCAAACTCCTATATTTGTCTACAATAAATCAAAATTTTAAAATATAAAATATGGATAAAATTAAATAGAAATAATTTAATTTATATAATTAAAATAGAATTTAATTAAATCATATGTTTTTACTGAGAGTTTCACCTTCGCCTAACTATTAGTATTTAGGTAAACATAATTGAAATAAAAGGAATTATTAAAATAAAAAATATAATTAAAAAAGTATTTGAAAAATAAAAATAAAAATAATTTTATTTATTGAAAATATATTGCATAATAGAGAATAGTTGAGAGAGAAGTACACTGGTCAAAATTGCATAATAGAGAATAGTTGAGCCCTCTCCCCTGTTGATGTGTTGCTTGTTAATCTAAGAATCTTTTCCATTTACTTTTTCAAGATCTTAACATTTTGATACCAATGTTGTGATTTATGATCTTTTTTAATATAAAAATCGTTGAGCCTATAGATGGTGAAGTGTCCATAAAATATACTTTTTCAATTTTGATTTATCAGTACTAATTTTGTTAAGTTGGAAAGTCTCGTATGATTTTTAATATGAATATCTTTCGCCTTATTTAAAAATTATTTCGCATTAATTTTCACTTTCAGGAACAAAACAAATAAAAGGCCATTAATTTATTTTAAGTAATAATCTATTCCTTTCAGTGAGCACAATACATGAAGAAGCAGAACGACTCAAAAACAAAGAAAATCTAGCCACGTTTCCTTACAACATCAACAACTCTCTCCTCAAGGCGATTTAGGAAATGACAATATTTGTACCTCCATCTTCTATTGAAAATCAAAGGGCCTATAAAACACCAAATTCCCACCACAAAGCCAAGTGCAATGCTTACATAAAACCAATGGTCCAATTCATCTTCGTCTTCATCTCCATTTTCATCTTCTGAATTTGAAACATTTTTAGTACAATTCTTTGGAAGAGGAGCTCCACAAAGATTATTGTTGTGCGCGGAATGCGGAATCAAACGCACTAAATAATTATAGAAAAATAAAGGACATAAAATTTACGCGGTTCGGCAATATGCCTACATCTACGAGAGCAAGAGAAAAATAATTATATTATTAACAATTAATAGAGTACAAATATTTGAATAAAGAAATCTCACTTTCCTAGAACCCAAATATGCCCATTACTCTCACACACACTCTCCAATTGCTCACACTCTCAGAACTCTCAAAAGTTTAGAAACTTATAAGCATAACAAATTTTTGGGATAAATGAAATGAATAAAATCCTTAGCTATTTATAGGAGAAATAAGGTACTATGCAAAGAATAAAATAATTGAAAATATAATTCAAACATTTTGGCTTCATCCCCTTTGTCCATTCTTTCTTTTCAGCTGCAAACTCAAATTCAATTTGATTTTGCTTCCTTACAATTGTTGGTTGCATCTAACAATTTGATTGACTTTAACAAATCTCCACCTCGGCAAAAATTTGCCAAATCTGAGCTAACTATCAACGAATCATCTTCCCCAGGGTGATCCTTCAATAAGGATCTAGAATGGTTGTGTCACTTTGACTGCCTATATACCCAAAATATGTGATCAAGCTGACCGTAGTTCATAATTCTCCAAACTCAACGCATTCGAAGAATTAGTTTCAATCCGTATAAAGATTTAATCAATCTGCACACACGATTCTATTTTACAGCAACTTTGAAACCACAAGACTGGGTTATATAGATTTCTTCCTCCAAATCTCTGTGTAAGAATGCCATCTTAACATCCAATTGAGTCAACTCTAACTCATATTCTGCAACTAAGACAAGTAGGATACGAATGGAAGTATGTTTGATAACTGGAGAGAAAACTTCATTGTAGTCAATACCGTCCTTTTTAGCAAAACATTTTGCAACAAGCCTTGCTTTGTATCGAGAAGTTGATTGATTTAGAGATCCTTGCTTTTTGGTGTAGACTCATTTATTGCCAATAGCCCTTTTCCCCTTTAGTAACTCCACAAGTTCCCAAATCTGGTTTTGATGGAGAGATTTCATCTCTTCTTCCATGGTTAACTTTCATTGATCACTTTCACTGCAGCATAATGCTTTACTGAAAGTGTTGGGTGTTGTGCAAATTTTATTGAACTCACAAGCGCACGAATCTGTTGTAGTATAAACTAATGGTGACGAGTGTCGATCCCACGAGGAGGTGGATTTTAATTATATATAGAATTAATTTTGTAAATGGGTAGTTGGATTTGTGGTGGAAATGATTTGAAATATCCTAAACTTGGATTTGAAATGGCAAGAATAAATTCTAAAATTGGAATTTAAATGGTGAGAATAAATTGAAGAGAAATCTATTGAGATGAAGTACTTGGGTATCTAGATCCATATCAACATGCATCATGGGCTAAATATTCCTTATTAATATCAATTAAATCATGAGGGGAGAATCCATACTTCATGAACCACGCTCTAATAAATATAGTGCCAAGGGCTTATTGTGCCAAATAATAATAATCTTATACTAGGGAGCCGGTGAAACCAGGGCGGTACTAGACAAGATTAGTATTATTTGTCAACGATAAGTCAAAACATCCATAAAAACTAGAGGGAAAGAGAAAATAAATTTACCAAATAAAGCTCATGACACATGTTGAGACTTCACTTTCAACCCAATCTTGAAAGAAAATTAGCCACTCATAGTTGAACTAGGGGCAAAATGGAAATTTATTAAAATACATAGAAAATATAAAGATAGAGAGGGAATTACAGAAAATGGAGTCCAAAAATGGATTCAGAGGTGCCAAATTAGGAGGGGGAGGCCCCCTTTTTATAGATACATCGAGAAATCATGGTCATCGGATTAAAAACAATTTGGACGCTCAGGATTGCGCCACGTCATCAGTCAACAGTACAGTCAACACATGCGTGAACAATAACACGATTTGACCACGGTTTGAACAGTGACACGGTTGCACACGGTTTGAACAGTAATGCGGTTTGCACAGTAATAATCCCATGTGTTGCATGTACTGTGCGTGCAGTTTTTAATCCACTAATATGCTGCCACGTCACCATCAACAGTACATAAGAATTTTAGTCCAATAGGATCATGACACCTCATTAGTCAATACCACATCATCGGCCAATGCCACGTCATTGATTCGTCTATATGAACAGTGCCATGAACAGTAACGTAGACAGTATCCGTGCATGTGAATAGTACCGTACATGTGAACAATGTCATTTTTCCTTTTATGCTCCTCCTAAGGTTTTCGGCCGTCTTGAGTTCAAAAATGATGTCTGTTTTGCCATTTGATCTCTCGTTTATTGTAAAATGACTATGATGCTCCTAAAATACATAAAATACTTCATTAAAATTACAAGAAATTTAAACACATAAAAGTAAGGGTTGTTAATAAGACTTGATATATAAAATGACAATTTTCTCCTTTATAAATATGCATTTTCTAACACCCAACACACCCCCCAACCAGCTTATTGCTAGTCCCTAACAAATAAAGCAAAAACAAAATTCAAAAATAATTTTTTTTAAACACTCTTGTTTATTCAATTAGACTAATGATAACAATCAAATAAAAGTATAAGCATTATCTCAAGTCTAAAGAAATATCACACCCACATCAACCATCCACATGAATCAGCCCAGTAGACTTTGTCGTAGCTACCTTCAAGAATGACATGTCAAACCCCAATATCTCACTGGAGTAGTGACACTCTCACAAAGAAATTAAACCTAATAAAAATAGTCACTCCAATGAATGGTAATTGAGAGAAAATAACTAAGAAATGATATTACATGCTCTCACCAAGATGAAAGAAATATGCCCTTAGCTTAGAAATAATACGATCTCTAGTCAAATAAAAATGCTAGTCAACCCAATTTTTTTATTTTTTTATTTTTTATGCATCACTACATCTTTTTACCCCATATAACTAGCTTTTACTTCAGACTATAGTTCCCTAAAATCAAGAAGGACTTTTATTAGGACGTAACGTAGGCTAGAGACATGGCTAACAAAGAAGGGAAATAGGAAAAACAAAGTGTATGTTTGAGAAAAATGCAGAGGAATATTTTTTTTTAGAAGTTGCAAGGTGGATTTCACCTATTATTGTTTTTTTTCTTTGAAGCAACAATTTTTTTCTTCTTTTTTTTTTTTAAGAAACAACAATTTTTTTTTTGAACTAGGCATAACTTCACTATACAAAATGTTTATTTACATTTTTCTCAAACACAAATAGGTGATGGATCTTGTAAGATATTGGGCAATACTCCAAATCAAAGTGGGCCAAGATGATAAGTTGACAAAGAAAATATTTTTTTTTATTTTAAAGGCTCAAAAGGGTTAACTATGGATATTTGATAAAAGGGATGGCTAGAAAGGCTCAAACGGATCAAAGATGGCTTTTCCATCATCTTTTAGGGCTCTAAATAATCTTCCATATCTGCTAATGGGTCTCCAAATGTAGCAACACACAATTTTTTTTAATTTTCATTTCATTTTTTGTAGGGTTAACTCAAAAGAAATCTAGAGATCGTGTATACAATAATAAACTGCTAAGCTGTATAAACAATGGGCAAAAGGGTTACTCTCCAAGAAAAATGATAGGCTCAAAAACTCACTTGGTATTTATTATGATATGTTTCCTTCAAGCAACTCATATTTATCACTTGGTATTTATTATGATATGTTTCCTTCAAGCAACTCATATTTATCTCCGACATCAACATGTAGAATAGCAAACATAGTGTAACATCACTTAAGACCAAAGATAATACAAATACTAAAACTTGAAATTAATCATGTCATCTAATGTTAAAACAATTCACACATTTTTTTAACAACATTCTACCCCCAACCTATTCTAAATGTGAAAGGAAAATATGCATACAGAAATGTGAAAATGATGCAGAAAAACTAATTAGAAAATGATAGAAAATGAAAATTGTTTTTTTTTTTAACTTAAGAAGATGCGTTTCTAGAGGCACTACACTCTGTACTCAGCCATCTTAGACTCAAAAAATTTTGTTTGAAAATGTATATTTATAAAGGAGAAATTAAAAAGAAGAAGAAAAATGAACATCAAAACATAATAAAGAAAAAGAAAATATCTGAATTTTTTATTTTTATTTTTTCAAACAATGAAGATGCGTTTCTAGAGTCACTACACTCCATATTCAGCCATCTTCAACACACAAAGTTAGCACCAGTTAGTTTCTACAACAAAAAATTAGTAAAAAATTAACCAAGATTCCACAATTGTCAACTATTCCCTCCCCCCAACCAGAACGAAACATTGTCCTCAATATTTTAAAGGAAAAAAGTAGAGTTTAGGAGACATCACCTGGGGGTGCAACACAAAAGAAAATATTTACAGGCAGAGAATTAAATCTAATTTGTACTTCTTATTGCGGCTACTGTTACCGTCATCATTTGAACGCTCCAACACAAAACCCCAGGGGTCTGGCTCCGGTTTATAAGCTTGTAACATATCAATTAGCTCATTAGCAGTGTGAGCACAAATAAAACGTTTTTTCGCACTGGAAGGAATAAAGTAGTTTTTTATTACATGGTTAAGAAATGCGAAAAGGCCATCATAAAAATTATTGACATTTAATAAACCGATAGGTTTCTGGTGAATGTGCAGATGGGCCCAAGATGCTAGTGTGATAAGTGCCTCTAGTGTTGCAAGATCTCCTGGAAGGAAAATAAAAGCATTAGTATGATGAAGCATTTCAGTTACTCGTTCTTGCATACCTGAGACGACTAACTCTTCTCCAGTTGTTGAGTCAGACACACTGCCCAAAGGTTTTAGGACTCTAGGGATGATGCCTAATACTTGGCTTCCTCTGACAAAGGCAGCTTCTAAGACCAATTTTGATAACCCTCGATTACCTCCTCTATACACTAAGTGTAATTTTCTCTCTGCTATGCTTCAACCAAGATCTATGGCTGCATCAACAAACTCTTTATGTTTACCATAGGTAAATCCAGAAAGCACACAAATGTTCGTGAATTGTCTATTGAGAGTGGTTGCCATTGGAATATTTCTCAAAAATAATTTGTGAGTGCTTAACAAAAAGTCATATTTAAGAATCTTGGTGACAGTGGATCACAACTATGTATGAGGTGGCATGTCAGTGTCAAATAACGCGTAAAGCACATGACTCGATAGTCAAAAAATAAATAGTAAAAACAAACAATAATAAAATTATTAAATACAATAATGCAAATGATAAAATAACAGTGAAATGAAATAAAATAACAATAAAGTAAAAGGATATTTACAGGTAGTTGCGACTGTGGCTCACATCTTCCTCTGGTTTTACGTCCAGAAACGGCTTAAACGCCCTCTATGGGTCGAGGATAGGCTTCCCATCCAATTTTCTTACAAACTGGCAAACAAGGTCGTTTATAGTCAGATTCTCGAGACTATATCGTGCATGCTCTTTCTGGAATAATGGCCATAACTGGAGAATCGCTCTTTGCACATATCCACTGGGATGCGTTTCAAGAGACACAAGGATATCATCCAATGACTCTTTATTCAAGCCATCCCTAATGAATTGAATCTTATCTTCTCTGTTATCAGACACCATTCCTAAAGAACATAGGCTTTTATTGCAACTCATTCTGGCACACTTATGACAAGCAATAGAAATTCTTCGAGCTCGTCGTTTTCTTGCATAATTTCTTTTTCCACAACCAGGCATGTACGCAATAAATTTTGGAGGTAACTCACCTGCCAATAGTACTTTCGCCTCGATTAACCAACGGATGTCAACAGATATATTATTCCTCATGAGCAATCGCATGCGTTCGGACCGAGCTTTATAGATCGTAAGGAGGGCATTTTGAGGAAGTGAAGGGAATCGCTTGTGAAGTTTCGCTAGAATCTCAGTTCTATCCATACCTTCGCCTCAGAATATCAGTTATTATGGAAAACTGAAGTAACCGACTTGATTGTCACGGAGTACCGTTATCCGCCACTTTACCGAGGTAACAAACTAAAGCACACAAATAGAAAAAAAATTAAAACACACAAAGAAAATTAAAATCGTCCTCTTATTGAATTTAGCTCAAGCTCCAACTGGATGTCGTAAAAACTTCTCTCAATATTTCTGAGTTGGCTTTGTAAATCCTCAACATAGGTTACTAACTCTGGTGGTTGTAGAGCCCAAATGCGATGTGTTTTACAAGATTGAATCTACCTTTTGAGCTGAGTTTTGATACGTTAAAGTGGTTTAAGAATATTCAGGAGGAACGGTCTACGTACGAGACTCATGGTTAACAATGATAAGAGAAAACTTAATGGCAAAACAAACACACTTATGCACAAATAATTTTCAATTAGCAAAAGAATAATAAAAAGAAAGAAAGAAAAATCAAACCACAAAAAAAATCAATTCAAATCTGGTGGGTCCCTCAAATTTATTTCGGTATTTTCTCCATGTGGTTGGTACTCTAGATATGGCTTTAATATTTAACCATTAACTTTAAATGTGATACTGTTCTTTGGATCCTTAATTTCAATTGCCCAATGTGGAAAAACAGTGTGAACAATAAATGGGCCAGACCAACGAGAGCGTAACTTACCTGGGAATAAGTGCAAGCGAGAATTAAATAAAAGCACTTTCTGACCTGGAATGAAAGATTTTCTCATAATATACTTGTCATGGAAGACTTTCATTCGTTGTTTGTAAATCTTGGTATTTTCATATGCGTCATTGCGGAGTTCTTCAAGTTCTGCCAGTTGTAATCTTCTTTCTGAGTTGGCTTGCTGCATGTCAAAATTGAATTTCTTGATGGCCCAATATGCACAATGCTCGAGTTCCACAGATAAGTGGCTAGCTTTTCCATACACTAGCCTGTAGGGTGACATCCTAATCGGGGTCTTGAAAGCCGTTCTATATGCCCATAATGCATCATCAAGTCTTAATGGCAATAATAAATTCTAAAATTGAAATTTAAATGGTGAGAATAAATTGAAGAAAAATCTATTGAGATGAGGTACTTGGATATCTGGATCCGTATCAACATGCATCATAGGCTAAATATTCCTTATTAATACCAATTAAATCATGAGGGGAGAATCCACACCTCATGAATCACGCTCTGATAAATATGGTGCTAAGGGCTTATCATGCCAAATAATAATAATCTTATACTAGGGAGTTGGTGAAACCAATGCGGTACTAAACAAGATTAGTATTATTTGTCAACGATAAGTCAAAACATCCACAAAAACTAGAGGGAAAAAGAAAATAAATTTACCAAATAAAGCCCATGACACATGTTGAGACTTCACCTTCAACCCAATCTTGAAAGAAAATTAGCCACTCATAGTTGAACTACGGCCAAAATGGGAATTTATTAAAATACATAGAAAATATAAGATAGAGAGGGAATTACAGAAAATGGAGTCCAAAAATGGATTTAGAGGTGCCAAATTAGGAGTGGGAGGCCCCCTTTTTATAGATACATCGAGAAATCATGGTCATCGGATTAAAAACAGTTTGGACGCTGAGGATTGCGCCACGTCATCAGTCAACAGTACACTCAACACATGCGTGAACAATAACACGATTTGACCACGGTTTGAACAGTGACACGGTTGCACACGATTTGAACAGTAATGCGGTTTGAACAGTAATAATTCCAAGTGTTGCATGTACCGTACGTGCAGTGTTTGATCCAGTGTTTGATCCACTAATATG
The DNA here is from genome assembly GCA_029633175.1 of Citrus glauca. Lineage (NCBI taxonomy): Eukaryota > Viridiplantae > Streptophyta > Magnoliopsida > Sapindales > Rutaceae > Citrus > Citrus glauca. Next base: position 32,152,167 of record JAQOOD010000001.1, on the reverse strand, counting down.
CTGCCACGTCACCATCAACAGTACATAAGAATTTTAGTCCAACAGAATCATGACACCTCATCAGTCAATGGCATATCATCGGTCAATGCCACATCATCGATCCGTCTATGTAAACAGTGTCGTGAACAGTGACGTAGACACTACCAGACATGTGAATAGTACCGTACATGTGAACAGTGCCATTTTTCCTTTTATGCTCCTCCTAAGGTTTTCGACCGTCCTGAGTTCAAAAATGATATCCGTTTTACCATTTGATCTCTCGTTTATGGTAAAATGACTATGATGCCCCTAAAATACATAAAATACTTAATTAAAATTATAAGAAATTTAAACACATAAAAGTAAAGGTTGTTAATAAGACTTGATATGAAAAATGACGATTTTCTCGTTTATAAATATGCATTTTCTAACGCTCAACATTGGGGATGTCATTATCAATAATGGAAAGTGCATAGGCTACCACCATGTCTTTAGTAAGCTATTTGGGTTTCTTTATCTCTCTTCTTGGCCTCTTTGTTGCTAAAGAATCATCATTATCTACATCATCAATTGTTTCTTTATTTTGTGGGACATCAAAAGAAACAACATCTTCTTCAACTCTAAGTGTTACCTCCATAATTGAACAATTTTCTGATGTAGAACTAACTAGTACATATGGAGTTGCATCAAACTCCACCTGCTGCAATATCATTGTGGTATTATTCTCCACTGTTGAGAACTTGAAGCTTTCCTCATTGAAACTTCATCAAACATGATATCTCTGCTGCACATAAACTTTTTTTCTTCGAGATCCTAAAGCTTAAGACCTTTTACTCTACTTTTGGATCCCACAAAGATAGCTTTCCTAGCACGAGCATCCAGTTTACCATCTTTGACATGATAATAAGCTGGACACCCGAATATACGAAGGGAATCATAGTCTTGTAGCCTTTAGCTTCCAAAGCAGCCACAGAAATTAGATTTTTCTTTAAAGCTGGAAAAAATCTAACCTCTTTGAGTTTTTTTGATCATTCTATCAAACAAATTGAGTCGAATTGTTCCTATCCCCATTGTACGACAAGATTGATTATTCCCCATCACAACTGCACTAGATTCTAGATTACAAAAATCTATATCAAGTATCCACTCGCTCGAACTTGCCATGTATACTGCAGAAGTAATACTTAGTGAATAATCAGAGTCTTCATTTTTCCGTCCTATGTTTGCTGCTACTAGTTTCTTTTCATCTCTCTTTTGAGCTATTGGATAATTTTTCCTCTAATGACCCTTTTCATGACAAAAGGCACACTCGTCTCGAGCCATATTTCTGCTTCTCGATTTGGATCGAGAATTCTTTCCACCACGCTTCTTCTTCTTCTCCATCGCCAAATCTTTGCTCACCAAAGCTTTAGACGATACTCATTTAGAATTTTTATCATTATTCCGAATCTCCAAGTTAGCCAATGTTGTGCAAACATATAACACCTCAAATCTAACACGTATGGGGCACGTGAAGAAAGAGGTTACTCACAAATCATAATCTTTACTCATAAGTTTCAAACTAAAATACCTTCAATTCTTAGTCAAATAAATCCACATATTCAAACGTCTAATACTAAGTAATCTCTTCTGAGGACATAAAAATAATAACAAGTCTCAAACTCCAAATTGCATGTTCATAATAGAAATAACTAAATAGAAACACAGGTCCATGCCTCCTCTTACTCAAATGGTAACGGAAACGGAAAATTTCTAACTCCAAAGCTAAGTGCACCTCTCAAAAGAAACTTAATCTGCAAAAAGTAATGATGCGTGGTGAGCCGTCAACTTTGTAAGTAAAGCCATTTCTAACATACTAGGCCTATCGATACAAAAATATTGCAGGCCTTATTTTGTTTAAAACATATATCATAATCCATAAATTTCATAAAACAATATATGATGATAACATAACATAAATTTTTAATAATTCAGAATATCCAAAATAATATTTACTTATGAAGTAAATCATATAATACGTATACAGAAAAAAAAAGGTTAGCCCTTGTCACATAGTGTCACCTATAGTCCCGATAACCCGGCTAGAAATAGAATCAGAATTTCGTGTGCACACTCAAACAAAAACCCAGTACTGGTCCAGATAGATATATTGTATATTACGATCAGAATCAGAATAACTATGGACAATGAGCCAAAACATTAAGAATCTCATACAATCATCAATAATTGAAATCAAACATGGGTACAAAACATTCGTATCAGATTTATAAAAGTCCATATCAATAATTTAGGCTTGCATAATATTTTAAAGATAAAATCATAAAAGGTTATCATGTCATAAAATCATTTACATATTAAAAAGAATTTATAAAATACTTTGCTAAAAAGAATTTAGGTTTGAAAACATTTACATAAAACTAATTTTGTTATCAAAATTAATTAATCCTTTAAGTACTATAAAAACATTTATACTTATATATATCTAGTACATTAGGAATAAAATTACTTACCTCGACAAATGAATTTGAATTAACACACCTCTAAGCTTTTAAGAGCCTTAATCACCTTCAATACCTTAAACAAATACAAGATATGACAATTAATAACTTATTCTAAGAATCTGATTTTCTAATTCATACCCATACAGGTCTGATTCTCAGAATTTTAACTCTTAATCTAAAACTCATAATGATATAATATTCTATGGAACTATTCTGGACATCCATGAGTACCCCATGTAAAATTTACAGGAGGATCCGATATCAAAAACATTTTGAAAACTATTTACTTCTCAGCAAATTCGAAACTGTTTTCGCATAATCTAAACCAAACAGAACGGGTTCCATAATTTTTATAAAATAAAATACTAATCAGAAAATTATGAACTTAAAAATGGGAACTTTTAGAATTTTCCAAGTTCATTTGATGGTACAAATAGTCTTGTAAATCCGATCGCAATGCTGGAATCGCAGTTTTCCAGTGTAGTGGTTTCTATTTTGAAAATACATATAAAATTGAAAACGAAGTCGAATTTAATGAAATAAAATTTATTCAAGAAGCCCTACATGTCTAGTTACCAGAAATTTAAATGTTATAAGAAAATGCGTTCAGAAAATATAGGTTTAAATTCGAAATACTCATGCTGTCCAGAATTATCCTATGCATAATACGTCAAGGATTGATTAACTAAACTCATAATAAATCAAAACCCTATACAACGCCTAAATACATTCTAAATCTTGCATTATGATTTATAACCATCTAGAATTGTGCCAATATAAACCCTAGATAGAGTGATTAGAAATTTGTTGAGAACAGAGAGAATAACTTACCCATCACTTTAATTCTCTCCTAAACAAAGGTTTGAATCCTAAGATTTGGGTAGGAGCGTAAAGAGAAGTAGAGAAGAAGAATAACGTTATGAACTTAGGGTTATGGAAGGGGAAAAAGTATGCATTTATAGGGAATCTTAAGAAACCCTATTTAATAAGGAAAAATAACCCTTTCTCAAAACTATCTCATAAATAGCCTCTATTTATAATTTAGTATCCATTTCTTAATAAGGGTTATAGGCCACCCATAATTGTGCCAATATAAACCCTAGATAGAGTGATTAGAAATTTGTTGAGAACAGGGAGAATAACTTACCCATCACTTTAATTCTCTCCTAAACAAAGGTTTGAATCCTAAGATTTGGGTAGGAGCGTAAAGAGAAGTAGAGAAGAAGAATAACGTTATGAACTTAGGGTTATGGAAGGGGAAAAAGTATGCATTTATAGGGAATCTTAAGAAACCCTATTTAATAAGGAAAAATAACCCTTTCTCAAAACTATCTCATAAATAGCCTCTATTTATAATTTAGTATCCATTTCTTAATAAGGGTTATAGGCCACCCATAATTATCAATGAAAGCCCAATTTCCATAATTTAATATTATGAAAATTTGTGGCGTTACAAAACATCTTTGAAAACGATCACACTCTTCCCATATATCAAGGTAGTCACAAAATTACTATATTCCTCTAGTAGTGAGGTGTAATAAAATCATAGCCTTAATTTCATCCTTAATATCTTCATTAAGATTCTTCAAATCAACAAGTAACTTTTCAAATCTTGAGACATTATAATGCATTAACACCTCAGACTTCATTCGAAAGCTATGTACTTGGCTCATTGCATGAAAAAGATTTTCAGGACTTTTCAGCAAGTACTTCTTCTCCAATGTACGCCACAAAAGTCATCGCACACTCCTCATCTTTAACCAAATTTTTCACCTCCTTGGTCAAATAAAATCTGATTTGACCACACACTTTCTCGTTCATACAATCCCAAATTTCTTTATCAGACAAGTGCCTTTATTTTTTAGAACCACATCGAGATCGATTTGAATAAGGACATCCATAACTTCGCACCTCCACATGTCGAAGTTGATTTTCCCATCAAAATTTTCAACATCAATCTTCTGCCCTCATATAACAGGTGTTGAATAGCGATCTGACAAATCTTGCATCCCACCTAAAGTGTCTTTTGAAATAGTCTCTGTAGATCTCTCTCCAATTCTGGAAGTTTCACTTTCTACCATTTTCTCAACGAACTATTTCCACTTAAAAAACAGCTTCTATGATGTTAATTTTGCGTGAATAAATGCACCAGGAAAGTTCCCAAGAGATTGGATAGGAATTCGATCCCAATTAAAAACCAGAATCCTTAGAATTTTATTACCTTGTTGACAAAACTTTTCTAGACATATAAAAATACACACTACTTACCATAGAATGTCTCCCAAGTACAAGTGGACATCTCTATCGTATTCGTAAATAGTATTGTATGTGAAACAATACTATATACAAAAATAATATCGTATATGTGAACATTACCGTATCCCTCGAAGTACGAATTTTTGGCTCTGATAACACTTGTTATGGGCAGAATGCGGAATCAAGTGTACCAAATAATTATAAAAAAATAAAGAACACAAAATTTAAGTGATTCGGCAATACGCCTACGTCCACGAGAGCAAGAGAAAAATAATTGTATTATTAATAATTAATAGAGTACAAATATTTGAATAAAGAAATCTCACTTTCCTAGAACCCAAATACACCAAGTACTCTCACACACACTCTCCAATTGTTCACACTGTTAGAACTCTCAAAAGCTTAGAAACTTATAAGCATAATAAATTTTTAAGATGAATGAAATCCTTAGCTATTTATAGGAGAAATAAGTTACTATGTAAAGAATAAAATAAGTGAAAATATAATTTTTAATTATTATTATTTTTCAAACATTTTGACTTCATCCCTTTTCTCCATTCAGACATTTTGGCTTCGTCCCCTTTGTCCATTCTTTCTTTTCGCTGGCAATGATTGTTGAAGTCAAACAAATTGTTGGTTGCAACCAACAATTGTAAAGAAGCAAGATCAAATTAAAGTTAGATGCATCGAAGCTCTGGAGTTGAGTGCTTGAAGGAATTTTCCCAGTCAACTTGTTGTTGGACAAGTTCAAATAATTCAAGGACATTAAATTTGACATGCTCCGTGGAATTTCACCCGAAAGTTGGTTTACAGAAAAATCAATAGACTTCAATGATCTCATAACACCAATGCTTTTAGGAATTCTTAATATGAAAGTGTTATATGAAAAATTTAATGACTGGGTTGCTTTAAGATTTCTCACTTCCAAAGGGACATTTTTGGGTAAGTCATTCCTGGAAACAACTGTCACCATTACCAAATTAAGAATCTCATTATATTCAACCATTTCCCCTCTGCTCACAATTGATGCCTTCTCCGTAAGAATCACATCCACGTCCAGAGGAACAGGTAGATGTTGCTGAGCACTGCATGAAAAAGAGTTCGCTGTCACCATGCCAGTGAGATTATTAATGCAATTTGCTATGGCTCTGGAGAGATTGTTGTCCGTGATGTCTAAGATTTGAAGAATAGCTAGATCACATAATCTTGTAGGTAAAGGGCCATGAAACTTATTGGAACGAAGGTTAAGAACAATCATTCTTGAAAATCTTTCTCCAAACCAGGCTAGAATACAGCTAGCAAACTCGTTTTCACTACCATTAAGTGACTCTAATATTGTACAATTTTTAAGAGAAATAGGTTTTGTCCCAGATAGTCTGTTTTTACCAAGATCCAACCAAACAAGAGAAGTTAAACTACCAAATGAGTTTGTAAGACTACTAGTGAATGTATTGTTACTTAGTTTAAGTATCTTCAAATTTTGATAATTCATCCAAAAATCAGGTAACCCTCCTTGTAAATAATTATCATTCAGCTTAAGAGCTTCTAATCTCTTTGTCTCGTTGATTTTTTCACACAAGAAATGAGAAATTGATCAGGAGAATGAGTTATCTGAAAGGCCAAGGTAAACGAGATTGGATGATATGAAGGGTAAAGGACCTGACTTATTACTCGAATCCACAGAAAGAAACAAAAGTTGAGTAAACTCAGTTAGATTTGGCATCTCCCCGTGAGTTTGGTTTTATTCGAGATCCAAAATCTTTAATTGGGAAGTAGATTTCAAAAATATAATGGGAAAAATATATGAAATTCTTGAGTTGATTAAATCTAGAAATTGTAAATGCTTTTGTGAATTAAGCCATAGAGGAAGTTGAGACCCTATAACAACTATATAATCCTAATGCAAAAAGTTGGAAAAGAGGAATCCAATCATGCTTCACTTCCAACGTCAATTGGTTTCCACCTACTCTGAACCATGACAGTTTTATCAGATTGGCAAAGTGAAGTTCAGAAAGTGTTCCATTTAACTTATCATTATATATATGTAGTTCTCTCAAGGTTAAGAGTTGGCCAAATGACTCTGGAATAGGACCAACAATTGAATTATTAGCAAGATTAAGAGTGACAAGATTTTTAAATTGGCCAAGCTGATCAGTCAAATGACCATATATTGAACTACTCCGCATATCTAAACTCTCTAGTCTATTAGAAACACGTCCCTAGAAAATATCTAAAATCTCATAAATTTCTTGGCTCACATGGACACCCTGAAGATTGATTGATTATAAATTACAAAGACTTGCCATGGATCTTGGAATTCTCCCTGCAACACTAGTATTTAATGAGAGATCGAGCCAACTGATGGAAGTCAAGTTTCTAAGAGCCTCTGAGTCAATTGTACCTTGCAATTTATTGTTGTGAAGACTAAGGTGCACGAGATGTATGAATCTATACAAGTAGTTGGGAATTGAAGAGTTAAAGTAGTTGGAATGTAAACCCATATGTTTAAGGGAAGTCAGGTTTTGAAGTCCCCCAGGAATTGGACCTTGAAAATTATTAAAACCTAGGTCAAGAAAGAGCAAATGACTTAGACCAAAAACCCAACTAGGAATGAACGAGTTATCAAATTGTTTATAGGAAAGGTCAAGGACGGTGAGCGATGAAAAATTTACAGTAGCTAATGGAGAGAAGTGTTGGAGTTGGCAATTTGACAATCTTAATTCTACTAAAGAAGGGAGTATGTTTGCTACCATCAGCCAATCAAAGGCTTTGCTAAGATTCACATAACACAAATCGAGTTGTTCCAGGAGAGAAAGGCCAAAGAGCCACAAAAAATTGTCAACACATAATAAATAATTTGAAGTAAGGTCAAGAAACTGTAGATTGGAGAGATTTCCAAGTTGTTAAGGTATAATTCCGCAGATTCGAGTTTTAGAAAAATTGAGATACCGTAGATTTCCCATGGAGCCAACAAATAATTTTATGAAATTGGTTGTTTTTCAAGTTTATGGTCTAATTGAAAAAGTTTTGAAAAGTTTGAAATCAACAAGTATTGCTTAAAATTCTAGAAATGGACTTTGTGCAAAGTTTCATAATGTTTGGGCTATAGTATAATTTAAAAAGTTTTAGAAAAAAATATAATTTTAATAAATAATTTCATTGTAGCAAACAACTAATCGTTTACGAGAAAACGACTAACTAACATTGAATAAAATTGAAGTTTAGTTACTGAAAACTAACAGTGATTCGACATCTTGAAAACGATGATCTGATAATTTGAATTTTGGCTCAACAGTCACTCGCTCAAGTCAAAACGGCAATCCGACTTTGTGCAAAAAGTAAATAACGACTAGTTTTCAATTCCAACTATAAAAAAGGTTGCATTAGATCCAAATCAAAGAGAATCCAACAAATACCAAGAGCATATTATTGAGAATACAATATTACTTGAGCTTTAATTTGTTCGTTCATTCTTTAAATCACACATTGGGCATATATTTGTTAACACATCGATTGTGTGTGGGAAAAATCTTGTATTTGAGAAAATGTGAATGTAGAAAATACTTGCATTAAGAGATTTAAGATAATCTATTGTTATAAAATTTCTTAAAGCCTTGGAGGCTTGGACAATGGAATCCTCATGTCCGGTGAACTTGGAGGCACGGGCGTAGGCGAGGTTAGCCGAACCATATAAAAATTTTGTGTTTGAATCTCACTTCCCTTATCTCTTTACATTTTGATTGATTGATTTATTATTATTTTGAATTTGTTTAAGATTTATTTAAGCATTACATAATTTTTATAAACTCAATTCGCCCCATCTTGGGTTACATAGCTAGTATTTAAGTCAACACACTAATATAGTTGTGGCACATTAGGTTTTTTATTCGATATTTATCCATAGATATAATTAGTTAAGAATTAAATGATATAATAATTAACAAGTAAAAGTGAGGCAAAATATATTAAAAAAAGAATATTAAAACTATAGTTTGAATACTGAAAGTGAATCCCGTAACCCTAGCATATTCTTAAAATGATTTCTAGTAATTTTTTTCCCACAATTAATTTTCTTTATTTAACAAATTGACTACTAGATTTTAAATTTCTTATGGTTTGACCCTAAACTCATTGGATTATATTATAACTAGACATTCCTATACTTAGGAGTAATAACACTTTTGAGTCGTGTTAATCAACATACTGCAACATCCAGTGGACAAAACATGTCTACTTAACCATCTGGATTTCACCAGCAAAATCAAAGGCAAAGAAACACCAGTAATGATAAACTCAATTCTCTTGAAGCTTTGATTAAGGAGTATATTGTGAAGAATAAAGCAATTGTCCAAACTCAAGCTATATCCTTAAGAAAACTAGAGAATATGATTGGATAGCTTGCTACAACATTAAACAATTAACTCCAGGGTAGTTTACCTAACAACACAGACGATCTAAGAAGAGAAGGAAAATAACATTATAAAGTGATTAATTTAAGATCTGGAAAGGATGTTCATATTGCAGTAGGTGTACCAAAAAGAAGAGTTAAACCCATTTCAACTCAAGAAGAAACTCAAGTTAAAGAGAAAGCTCAACCTTCCACTTTTTAGCACACTGGCGTAAACAGCCAAGGTACAACATCTGGAGAAATTGATAATCCAACATTTGTTAGTATAGTATATTAGGTATTGGATTCCCGCATCTTTCCACACCGACACTATGCTCGTGGCATACCTGGACATAGCTAAATACAAGAATATTGTATCACCTTCTCATAGTAATGACAAAAGAAGGGCTTTGAGCAAGTATTGCTTCAACTTCTAAAAGGCCTCATCGCACTCCTGAGTTCACTTTGTCATTTTTTCTCTCCTCATCACTTGGAAAAAGACATGGCATTTGTCTGTTACTTTAGATATGAATAGGCTTAATACTGCCAATTTTGCCGTGAGACTTTGTATCTCCTTAAGGGTACGAGGAGATTACATTTCTATGACTGCTCAAATCTTCTTGGGATTTTCCTCAATCCCTCAATGACTCACCATGAATCCTAAGAATTTCCCTGAACTCACTCTGAAAATGCACTTCTTAGGGTTGAGCTTCAATTTATACTTTATTAGCAGCTTGAATGCTTTTTCAAGGTACTTTGCGTCCTCGATTGGGTCCTTAGAGTTAGTAATCATGTTTTCCATGTATAATTCTATCGCGATTCCAATTAATGACTTGAAAATTTTAGTCACCAACCTTTGGTACATCACTGAAACATTTTTTTAGGTTGAATGGCATCATTCTGTAACAAAATAACCCCTCGTTAGTAATAAAATTTGTATGCTTCTCATCTTGCTCGAGTATTGAAATTTGATTATATCCTAAGAATGTATCCATAAAGTTGAGCGAGCTATGTTCGATTGTGTTGTTGGGTAAACTACCCTGAGGTCTGTTGCTTAATGCCATAGTAAGCTGTCCAATTTGATTTTCTATGTTTCTTAAGGATACCACTTGACTTAGGACAACCACTTCATTCTTCACAATGTATTCCTTAATCACAACTTCAAGAGAACTAAGTTAATAATTGCTGGTGTTTCTTTGCCCTTCTCCGTATTAAACATAAGATACCTCAGTAATTTTACTATTAGTTGCTAGAGTAGTAGTCATACCCTTTACCATATTTGTTAATGAGGTTACTTAGGCTGATAATGCTGTCAAAGCATCTATATTATGGTCTCCTGTTGTTCCTCTTGTTATAGCTTGTCTGGTAAATGGCCACTAATAATTGTTGTTGGCTATCCTTTTCAAAATTTCATAAGCCTCATTGCAAGACTTTCATAGTAAGAACCCATTTGCTGAAGCGTCCACCATCAATCTAGTGCTTGGGTTAAGACTATTGTAGAAAGTTTCCAACTATATACAATAAAAAATACCATGATGAGGACATCTCCTAAGTGACTCCTTGAATCTTTCCCATGCATCATATAAGCTCCCATCTTCAAGTTGATAGAAAGATGTTATCTTGTTACTCAATTTTACATTCTTGGTGGGTGGGAAGTACTTCATTAAAAAATTTTCAGTCAAGTCATTCTATGTGGTAGAGAGTTCAATCATGTTCTCACTCGATCCTTTAGAGAAAATGGAAAAGTCTAAGTCTCAGTGCTTCTTGTAATGCTCTAATAATCTTGAAAGCACTACTTACTTCCAAAAATAGCTTAAGGTGAAGGTAAAGGTCTTTTAATAGTAGTTCGTTGAATTGCCCCAATGTTTGAAGCATCTGAAACATCACTGGTTTGAGCTCAAAATTATCAGATTTCACTTCAAGTCAAACTATTCTAAGGTTTATGGCTTGGGGGGTCAACAATGTATAATCTTATGGCGCTGTCTTCATTGTCTACAATGTGGATAATATTGTTGTTCCCTAGTTGCCCATGAATAATCTACCCATTCTAACCTTCTTGACCTCCTTGTGTATTGAGTGGTTTTATTACTTCACAAGGGTTCAAATTCCCTATATCTTGCAAATCATCCATGTCTATAATAGCTTTTAAATTTTTTTGCTCTTTTCTTAGTCTCCTTGCAATTCTTTTAATTTATGAATCAAACTAGAATTCAACATATTTGTATTCGTGCATGCAAGGGTTGCTAGAGCACTTCTATCAACAAAGTGAACAAATTAAAATAAAATTAAAAATTAGCACCGACAAATTAATTTCACAAAAATTATAATAAACAATCAATCCCCGACAATGGCCTTAAAAATTTATTGGTCAATTTCTAATATAATAGGTGTCAATGTATAAGTGTACACAAATAGTAATATACAGATGAGTATTTAGATCGTCTCTATAGAGATTGATATTATCGGATTTACTACAACAATCTTAACAATGCAGTCTTAATTTAAATTCAAATAAAATCATCAATAAAACTAATGAACTAACTAAATTAAAAATCCAAATAACAAAATGCAATAAGAAAAATTCTCAAGCCAAACACAAGGACACACTCAATGGGAACAAAGTAGTTGAGTGATTAAACTCACTTAATGGTATTGACTATTTTTCCAATTAAGATTCTATTGCTACAACATCTACTACAACACAGGGCAGAATCCCTCATGCATCTTTAACTGTCACTTGTTGGATATCTTATATCTAAACACAACCTAACAGTGACCAATTGTTATACTAACATTAGATATAACATTATATGTTCTAGGTTCTAATTGCCCTACAAGGTGAATCTCAATATTTAGTTCTTTACTAAGTTTAAATCAAGTATGATTCTATTCAAATCGAGATTAACTAAACTTGGGAAACACAAGCTAAGACAAAGAATTATCTTAATTTATTCCACTAAATTAAACCTTTTTGTGGCTCTTTCTTAACTAGTATCTACTAAATGATGGTTAGCCAAAATAGAGAATTGCAATAAGTAAAATTAGGACAACATGTTACAACAAATATAGAGCAATACACATATATTAGTCAATTAACTATTAAGCCTGTTTATCACTCAACCACAATAAAATTTAGTTCATGATTTGTGATAGAACAATAAATGAAATTTTAACATTCCCACAAATAAAAAAATAAGAAAATAAGATAAAGAGTTGAAGTCCGCTTAATCTTGTGATCTCTCTTTCTTATTCTTTGTGAATCCTTTTTTGCAGCCCTAAAATCTCTCTTAATTTTTGTTTTCTTTATGTTTTTCTTTGTTATTTTTCTTTTGAATGACGAATTCCCTTTTTCTTTTCATGTGTTCTCCTTTTCTAACTTAAAATTAGGGCAACCAAAAGTGTATGGCCGCGTATCTCCCATTTTTGGAAACTTTAAATCGCAATCTTTCAGTTAATGCGTGCGAAATCCAGGCTGTCGTTGCTACAGGATTGCTGCAGTAACAGCTACAACATCTTTGTTGTTTCAAACTTGTTTTAATGCCTCTGTAGCCAAGTTCTTTTGTCATCTTTGCAAGTCTGCACAGTAGTATTCCATCTATAAAACTTGAGCTTTTTAGTCACCTAGAATCATTCACATAATCTGAGCACAAAATGATCTAAAACAAAATTAATTTATGAAAAATAAACTTAAACGGATGCTCATGAAAAATGTAACTAAAAATGCAGTAAGAACACATCATTTACGTCTAAGTAATATTAGTTTGAGCCTAAAAGTGTCATGATAACTCTCATTTCATAGAGTTATCACTGACCTTTAGGAAAAGCCTACAAAAAATCATCTAGTATGAGATATCTTCCTCCACCACCATGAAATCCAACATTATCATCTGGTATGAGATGTCTTACACTAATTATTACTGGCAACTCAACTACATCAAGGGGTTAACTTTTCCCTCCAAACCCTTTCAAGGATGTGTTAGTATGCTTCAGTCTCAAGTTTGTAATTCCCATCTCATTTAGAGTTAACTTAAATAGGATATCCTCCAAACTTCGTGTATTCATTGGCATTCAATTGAATTCTTTACTTGCAACATTAACTTTTATCATCAAGGTGTCTTCATAGGGATACAACACTCCCTTTTCATCGTTATCCATCCATATAATAGGTACTTGCCTAATTTTTGCTCACTTTATTGCTGGCATGTTAAAAAACACCTCTCTACTGGTCATCGCATACCTTGAATAATTCTTTTGTGACCTATTCAAATTGCTAACTAGTGTTGGGTCTTATGCAATGATCTTGACCACCGACTACTCGCATCTAGCTTTACCACCATCTTCTTTTGCACCATACTGCTTGTCTACCGTTGGATGAACAACATCGATAAACTCATCCAGGTAGCAATTTGTCACTAAGTCCTCTACTTTATTTTTGAGGTCACAACACTGAGTTGTGGTGTAACCGTAAGTCCCATGGAACTCATAAAATCTGCTCTTATCTTATTTGTTAGCTGCATTTGATATAGGAGTTGGGGGATATAGCAAACCACAATTCTTTATTGCATAACACAGTTCCTTTAATAAGACCTTCAATAGTGTAGATTGCCCATAAGTTGGGGTCTGGTTGATCATCTATATAGCTTTCTCCTTGGAAAATTATTGTTGGTTGGTGCAAATGTTGATGGGGTCTGATATGTTAGATCTGGTATTTTGTGTGTGGTGGGCTAATGAGGTGTTATAGGTGGCTTTTGTTGGTAAGAGAGTACTTGACCAACTACTCTTTTGTTCGTCGATGGCATCTCATTACACATAGTTGCCCCCTTGTCTTTATGAACCTTCTTTTCTCATCCTTTCATCTATTCCAATTGCTCGCTTCTGATCCTCGAGGCTTTTTCTTTCTCAATCTCAATGTCTGTCTTTGCCTGCTCATACCCTAAAATACAATTACATGACTGGGTTTCTTAGATACCATAGCCGCCCTATATTTACTCCTTCCTTTAGCCCCTTCAAATCCTGATGATGATTGAAGGCTCCTAAGTCGAGGATGGTACAGTGATATCTTTCCACAAATTCTCTCAGGGACTCAATTTTGCCCTGCTTAATCTCTATTTGCTCTATCATGTCATCTTCTAGAGCCAGGGCCCCAAGAGATTGTTCCGCAAAGTCTAGGCACATTTGCTCAAAATTCCTAATGCTTCCTCAAGGTAGCTTTCGGTACCATTCACGTGCTCGTCCCTCCAAGGTTAACAAAAATGTTAAATACCTCTAGGCCTATGTCAAACCCTGCACCCCTATTATATTGTTGAAATGCTCGATGTACACTAAAGGCTTGCTTTTCCAAGTGTATTTAACATCGAAAAATTAAAAATTCCATGTGATTACAATATTCATGATCTTTGTTGAACGGGGAGACACACTATCCAATATAATTCTCCAGTTCGATACCCTGCATCGACCTTGCATTTCGTCAATAACTTAAGCCAATCTTCACACTTCTCCATCCAGCTCCATTGTGAGACCAGGATTTCTTACAGCAACCTGTCGCACTTCTACTCGATGTTACACATGTGTTGCCTAAGCTCATTTTCTTCAAATTCGCTTCTCTTCCTGTATTCCCTATATTCTGATTACTGTGAAATTGATATCTGGCCTTGGGTTTTATTCACCACTAAATTGACCTTCAACACCAGGATTTTAACCACTATAGAACTGGCTCCTTATTTCTGAATCTCCTTCACCTGTATTGGCTTTATGACTGGGTTCTGGGATGTCTTAGCCCATTTTTCTTTACAAGTATCTCCAGCTCATGTAAAACAGCTGTAAGGGTCCATATTTACCTTTCTATCCATTCCATCTGCTTATGCATTACTCTCTCGCTTACTTCATTCATTATTTCTCACGAAGTGATAGACTCATTGAGTCTGAATTCGGCCTCTTGGCCATGATTTCCTTTATATCCATGCTCGTTCTCTTTCCCCTTCTTTAAGTTGCTTCATCAACTATAGGTTTTTGTTCCTTTAGGGTTTAGGGTTTAAGGTTTAGGGTTTAGGGTTTAGGTTTTAGGTTTTCATCAATCTTAACAATGCAAATTTGTTCTAAATTAAAATAAAATAATTAATTAAAAATATAGTAATTAAAATAAAAATATAATAAATAAAATACAACAAAGTAAATTATCGTGTCAAACTCAAAGATAAAACCAATAGGAATATAGAGTAATTGAGTGAATAAACTTTCTTAATGGTTTTTTACTATTTCTTTGTTGTTTGGCTTGATTGCTACAACACTGGGTAGAATCCTTGTGTATCACCAGCTGTCGCATGTTGGATATCTTATATCTATATGCAACCTAATAGTGATTAGTTGTTATACCAACATAAGATATAACATTACACGCTTAGGTTCTATTTACCCTACAAAGTGAATCCCTATGTTTAGTTCATCACTAATTTTAGATTAAGTATGACCCTTTTGGAATAGAGTAAAACGCAATCCAGAAAATCCAATCTAAAACCAAATATTGCTATGATACGTTCTACTAATATAGACCCTTTTGTAACTCTTTTTTAGCTAGTATCATTAAATGGGTGATCAGCCAAAATAATGAATAAAAATAAATACTATCAAAACAAAATACTATAACAAACATGTAGCAACTCATATTTTTAGTCAATAAACCATCAAAATTGTTTATCACTCAAATATAAATAAATTTAGTTCATGATTTGCAAAAGAAAATAAGGAATAAAGTTTCAGCCATGAAACACATCCCCATGAATAAATAAAAAATAAAAAAACAAAAGAAGAATAAGAAAGATTGAGCTCCCAATTGATTTATGCAAATTCTCCCCTTTTGTAGCCCTTAATTTCTCTCTTAAATTTTGATTTTCTTTTGCTTCTTTATGGTTTTTCTCCTTGGGTGACGGCTCTCCCTTTTTCCTTTGCGAATTTTCTTCTTTTATAGTTAAAAATTAGTGTAAACAGAAGTCTAGGGCGTGTATAATCTAGATTAGAAAACTGCAGATCGTAATATCTGTAAAATTTTCCCTATCGTTGCTCCAGAATTGCTATAGCAACGGCTACAGCATCTACACTGTTCCAAATGTATAAGTGTAGATGATTTGTTTCGATTCTTTGTAGCCATGTTCTTTCCTTATTTTTGCAAGCCTATTGTATCAGTATTCCTTCCTTGAAATTTGAGCTTCTGGTCACCTAAATTATGTATATGATTTAAGCACACAAATTATTCTAAATTAAATAAAATTTATTAAGAATAAACTAAAATAAATGTTTATGCAAAATATAACAAAAACGCAATAAAGACACATTATTTACTCTCTAAGTATTATTGATTTAAGTCTAAAAGTGTCATGATAACTCTTATTTCATAGAGTTATCAATTGGCTATCCCTCTCAAGCAGATAACTTTGATGACAAACTCACTAAGCTGGATCACTTACACTGACAATACCTAGTTAGAGGGGTGCCAAATATTTTTTCAGCAAAAACTCTCTGATGCTCAAGTTAGTAATTGAGCCTCTTTTGGAAAAACTTATGGCTTAATTATATCTACTTAAAATTGGAAAGTTGAACCTTTCGTGAGAAAAGTAAATAGAGTATAGAATTATCAAGAAGATGAGAGAAAACGAGAGAGTTTAGAAGTCCAATTAGAAATTGTCTAGCCCCTCTTACCTCCATTTATTGCAGTTTTTATACCCAACCAAAATTATTGGCTTCCTCTTCTACACGATTATTGTTGACTCATTGTTGACTCGATAATGCAATCATGGGTGAATGAACAACATAACTACTGTTGAGGGAGTTTTGTGTAAGGGCATGGGAGATAACCCACATGTTAGTAACAATTGTTGAGTGGACTTTTTGCTCGAGCTCTTCGGAGGAAAACTGCATATTGACCTTTGACCAAGTCTTTGATCGGGCTCAATCTTGTCCTCTCCTCACACACCCTCAAGGCTGTTGTATTCTTGCGACCAACCTCGCACCTCGTTGAGTATGGCTTTCCTTGAGGTGTTACCTTAAGCCGAGGGGAGCATGTTCCACTAGATCTTTCTTATTCGTAATGTTCTTTCCTCCTCAAACAATTATTCCAACTGGCGCACCTAGAAAAGAAACTATAGCTGTACCTGAAATCAATTTTCTCATCAATTGTTTATATGAATCTTTTTTTCTTTTTTCTTGTTTTTCTTTTTTTAAAGATCATAATACGAATCAACATTTTTATACCAATGTTTGATTTTTACACTTTAAAAATGTTCATGTGTGTGGGTTTCATTTTTACATCTTAAAAGTGTTCATGTGTGTGAAATGGTAAAATATAAGGACATTCATGAAATTTTATTGGCAAAATAGCAAACAATCTCAATAATTGGCTTATTCAGCAATTCAGCATCTGTATGAAATTTTTTATTTGGAAAAAAGTAACCAGAATCTGAGTTTTATGACCAATCCAGTTTGCACGTAACAAATAACAAATAAGAAGTAACCACTGAGTAACCTCTTACTCAAGGAAGTTAAATTTAAGTCAATTAAAGAGGACGTGCAATAACTCCATGCAGGGGTATTCATTTGCAGGATTGACCCCTTTTTTTTTTACTTTTATTAGTTTAGCCATTTGCCAAACGTCAGAAATTGAGAAATTCAAAGTGAAAGCCAACACTTGTGTGGATGAAGAAATTCTAGAATACATCAGAGGTACCATGTCAGTCATACAACAAGCAAATGATGCTATGACGTGTGTATTTATTTAAAAAAATCATCTGGTTATATTAAATTCAACTACACATGCCATGCATGCATCAATTGGTTATAATACATCAGATGTATTTTAGAGTTTCTTGTGTGGATGCAATTTGAACTAACTATTCGGCGAGTTTAAATGTAATATTTTAAAGGAATATCACCAGACATTCATCCCGAAATTTATTCTGATAATAAAATGTTTCTAAAGTTTGTATTTATTTAATTTTGCATTTAATATATGTAATTTGTTTCAAGTATTTACCAAAAGGATAAAATTAATTTTACAAAGTGATAAAAATAAAAATAAACACAAATTATAGTGATGGCCATTTTAGAAGGATAATTCTATCGTTTTGGTGAATGATTTATTTAGATTGTAAATAATGAGTGTAAAATCAAATAAATTTAAATTTTTGTAACATTTTTTTTAAACAATGTAATTTAAGGGTGAACGATAGATAAATTTTTTTTTCTTGATAGAGACTGATAATTTTCTTATTTTCAAAGAAATGGACGCAAGGCATAACCTCCGTCTGCCAACGAATACTCTTTCATTATCATTCATATTCTGCATTGATTAAATTCTAGTCTTTAGAAAGACTAGTAGATAGACAATTGTACATTATTTTTCGAACAAAAACATTTTAGAATTGAACTTATCTGAAAATATCAGATAATACCAAAAATGTTGATAGGGATGGAAGTATGAAAAATCAAAAGATCCGATAAAGGGTCATTTCAATAATTTTATGGGTTATATGATCTGCATTTAAGCTAAAAGAGAAAAATTTGGGGGTTAATTCATGTTATAGCATTACTTCTGCTTCCCCTGGCTAATTATGCTAAAACAATTTCCGACCTAAAAAAAAAAAGGGCCCAAGGAGCAGGCATAATTAATAAATTATAGCAACAGTAACTTAGTCTGACCAATCAAAACACAGCGTTTTTTCAATTTGGCACTCGGAAACATTTTTGCCACATTTTCTTAGGCAGAGTAGCTTTTTTACACGTGTCATAAAGCACACTTCCAATTTCATGAATTTTCTCCTTAGCTTTCTATTCTCCTTTTCATTAGTTTTTTTTTAATTGTACATCTTCACAAGTGAACATAGACAAAAAATGGAACTATATATATCGCGGCGTGTGCTCTATGTGATTACTGTTAATATTTTTCTTTATTTTGTTTTTTTCAATTAGATTGAATCAATTTGTCTTAAGTTCATCAGATATAAAAAGATTTAACATATTTATAAGCTCTGCTCTGGATAGATGTTCTGTTTTTGCAATTGTGCAATTGTCTAATGCAGCAAGATACAACTAAGATCTATTTCTGAACATTTCAAGAGTTGGGATTTAAGACCATGATACAGCTATTTTACAGTGCCATGAAGATCACCAGAGAATGATCACCTCCATTACAGGAAAGCAGTTGATTGATTGATGATATGGAACTGCCACCTCATCTCAGGTGATTACATATTGAGCTATGTGCAAGTCAATTGTGAACAATTAGTTGAGAAATTAGCTGAGATTAATCAAATTCTCATTTTCTCTCAAACCTATTATACCTTCTCAGCAGCCAAACAACACCAGATCTGTTAATTCATTTGTTTTAACTAAGAATAATATTCATCTTTGCCAATATAATAAGCTTAATTAGATTTAGAATTAATGCTAGCTGTTTTCAAAAGATGTTTATGGTTAACAAGTAACCTTCATAAGGCCACTTGTGTGGAGAAATTTAATTTGAGTCTCACTGCTAGACTATGTCATAACTGAACTAGATGACACAAGATTAAGTTTTACAGAAACATTTCATAGGAATCGTTATATGATTTAATTTTAATGATTTTAATTCGTAAAAAAGTTCAAATTTGTTTGATAGTTTCATGAATGTTTGGCAACCTCCCAGGGTTGCTAATAATGCCATTAGTGTTATGGCGAGGAAAAAATCATTGCATTGCCATGAAACTGCCCTGAAAAAATTTGTTTGGCTATACGCCATTCAGTCCTTCATCTCATTCATTAATTCTCTCTTCTCTTTCCTTCTGTTTCTTTAATACCTTTTTCAGATATTGAATGACATGATTGCAAATTTGGATGCCAAAGAAGCTTATAGTACTGGAGCTATGAGACTTCACAAGAAATATTTCCAAAAAAAATGTATATTCTGTTAGGAAATTGATGGGTGAAGCAAACACGCAACTAAAATAAAATTAAAAAAAAGAATAAGAACAAAGAGGACACCAGGAAATTACGTAGTTCGGTTTTTAACCTACGTCCACCGGCGAAGACAGAAGGAAAATATTTTACTAGCGAAAAAAAGTTACAAGTATTGTGGTATTTTAGTTCACTACTCAAAATCTCAATACACCCAAATTCTCAAAACACTAAATCACTCAAGAGTTTATTGAACTCATAATACTCTCAATTTTCTAAAGGAAGGAAATGTTTCCCTCTCGATAGAATGAATTTATTCATTCTCTTCGTTTCTATTTATAGAGAAAGTTTTGGCACTATTCATCAATTATATATTATTTTTATTATTTTATTAATTTTTTTTCCCTTTTCGGCCCGGCACCCATTTTTCCTTCTTTCTCCATTTTTTCTTTTCTTCCAATCAAAGACAGAAGTAATGCTTTCATCTTCAAAATGGGCAGGCCCACCTTCTAAAAGGGTGGTGCCCACATGCCATGTTTGTCATATTCAAATGAAATTTAGAGGGAAGTACTCCAAACAGTTGTTTACTCAAATAGTTGTGAATCTCAATGTTGCATTGAAAATATTCCATAAAATGAAATTTGTAGGGAACCCTCCTGTTGGTTGTTAATGTGAGAAACTTTTCTAATTCTCTATCAAAGTTCCATGTTGTTTGTTAATGTGACTTTGTTTGTTACGAGAATATAATATCCCCCCTTGAGTAAATTTTGGATCAGAGACTACATAATGGAATGATTATTCCAACAAGAAAATGCACCTGGGAAAAAAAAATTGTTGTGATTTATTATGAATATCTTTTTCTCTTTCCATTTTTGTTTTAAATATCGTTATTACCAATCAACATTTTGATACCAATGTTGTGATTTATGATCTTTTTTAATCTAGAAATCAATGAGCTTATACGTGATGAACTATCCACACAATAAAATCTTTTCACTTTTGATTTATCAGGATTAATTTTTTTTTAGTAGGAATGATCTCCTAGGATTTGTAATATCATCTTGTTTGTTTAAAATTATTTCACACGTGTGTTCTCTTTCAAGTACAAAACAAATAAAAGGCCACTTGTTTATTTCAAATAATACTTGGAAGCAGAACAACTAAGAAACAAAGAAAACCTAGCAACATTTTCTTACGGCACCAACAAATCTGTCCCCAAGGCGATTCAAGGAATGATAATATTTGTACCTCCATCTTCTTCTGACAAGCAAAAGGCCCATAAAACACCAAAATCCTACCACAAATCCAAGTGTCGCGCTTACATACAACCAGTGGTCCACTTCGTCTTCATCTTCATCTCCATTCTCATCTTCAGAAATTGAAACATTCTCAGTACAATTCTTAGGAAGAGGAGCTCCACAGAGATCATGGCCAGTGAAACTAGATACATCAAAGCTCTGCAGTTGAGTGCTTGAAGGAATTCTCCCAGCCAAGTTGTTGTTGGACAAATTCAAATAATCCGAAAATGTCAAACTTGACTTGCTCTCTGGAATTTCACTCGAAAATTGGTTTGCAGAAAAATCAATGGATTCCAATGATCTCATGACACCAATACTTTCAGATTTGTCACTTCAAAAGGTATCTTTCATGAGAAATTATTCCTGGAAATATCTATCATCCTTACCAAATTAAAAATATCTTCATAGTTAACCATTTCCCCTTTGCTCACAACTGAAACCTTCTCTACAATAATCACACCCATGTCTATAGGAAGTGGTAGATATTGCTAAACATTACGTGTAAAAGAGCATGTTGTGACCATGCCTGTGAGATTATTAATGCAATTTGGTATAACTCCAGAAAGATTGTTGTCCGCAATGTTTAATATTTGAAGAAAAGCTAGATCACATAATCCTATGGGTAAAGGGCCATGAAACTTATTGGAACGAAGGATGAGTACAACCATTCTTGAAAATCTTTCTCCCATCCATGTCGGAATATTGCCCACAAACTCATTTTCACCAACATCAAGTGACTCTAATGCTGTACAATTTTTAAGAGAAACAAGTATATCCCCAAACAGTCTGTTTTCGCCAAGATGCAACCAAACAAGAGAAGTTAGACTACCCATTGAGTATCGAAGATTACCAGTAAATTTGTTGTTGCTTAATTTGAGTGTCTTCAAATTTTGATAACTCATCCAACAATCAGGTAATTCTCCATTTAAATAATTATCATTTAGCTGAAGAGCATTTAAGCTCTTCGTCTCAATGATTCTATAACACAAGAAAGGAGAAATTGATCCAGAGAATAAGTTATTAGAAAGATCTAGGAAAACTAGATTGGATGATATGAGGGGTAATGGACCCGACATATTATTCGAATACACGGAAAGAATCAACAGTTCAGTAAACTCGGTTAGATTTGGTATTGTGCCATGAATTTGGCCTTGGCTGAGATCTAAAAACTTTAATTGGGAAGCAGATTTCAAAAATCTAATGGGAAAAATATCTGAAATACTTGAATTGACTAAATATAGAAACTGTAAATGCTTTTGTGAATAAAGCCATAGAGGAAAATGGGATCCTGCATAACTATTACGCAATCCTAAGGCAACAAGTTGGAAATGAGGAATCCAATCATGCTTCACTTCTAACGTCAATTTGTTCCCATCGACCCTGAACCATGACAGTTTTGTTAGATTGGCAAACTGGATTTCAGAAAGCGTTCCGTTTAACTTATTATCATTTATTCGTAGTACTCTCAAGGTTGAGAGTTGACCCAATGTGTGGAATAAGACCAACAATCGAATTATTAGCAAAATCAAGAGTGACAATATTTTTAAATTGGCCAAGCTGATCAATCAAATGACCATATATTGAATTACTTCGCAAATCCAAAATCTCTAATCCATTGGAAACGCATCCTGAGAAAATATCTAAAATCTTATAAATTTCTTTGCTCAAATGGACACCCTGAAGGTTAAGTGACTTTAAATTACAAAGACTTGCCATGGACCTTGGAATTCTCCCTTCAATACCCATATTTAAGGAGAGATCAAGCCAACTGATGGAAGTTAAGTTTCCAAAGGCCTCTGATTAATTGTACCTTGTAAGCTATTGTTGCTAAGACTAAGGTACTCAAGATGGATAAATCTATACAATCAGTTAGTAATTGAAGAGTTGAAGTGGTTGGAATCTAAACCCAAATGTCTAGGGAAGTCAAGTTTTAAAGTCCCCCAGGAATTGAACCTTGAAAATTATTAAAACCTAGGTCAAGAAAGAGTAAATGACTGAGACCAAAAACCTAGCTAGGAATAAACTGTTTATCAAATTGGTTATCGGAAAGGTCAAGGACTATGAGAGACGAAAAATTTGCGGTGGCTACTTGTGAGAAGTGATGGAGTTGACAATTTGCCAATCTCAATTCTACTAAAGAATGGAGTCTGTTTGTCACCATCAGCCAATCAAAGGCTTTGCTTAGATTCACAGAATGCAAATCAAGGCGTTCCAAGAAAGAAAGACCAGAGAGCCACCCAAAATTATCAACGTATAATAAATAATTCGAACTAAGGTCAAGAAACTGCAGATTGGAGAGATTTCCAAGATGATGAGGTATCATTCCTCCGATTCGAGTTCTAGAGAGATTGAGATACCGTAGATTTCCCATAGAGCCAAAAAATCTAGGAATTTGAATACCTTGAAAATCATTAAAGCTCAAGTCCAGGTAACTTAAATGCTTTAGATCAAGCAAAGAAGGATTTATCT
This sequence comes from Citrus glauca, assembly GCA_029633175.1. NCBI lineage: Eukaryota > Viridiplantae > Streptophyta > Magnoliopsida > Sapindales > Rutaceae > Citrus > Citrus glauca. The sequence continues at coordinate 32,128,357 of JAQOOD010000001.1, read as the reverse complement.
TACCAACAAGCGCTGTCCTCCAAATAGCTTCATATTCAGACTCCTTGTGATAATTGAAAGGATTTCGAAGGTCGAGTTGAAGGACATTGCCTTTTATGTTGTCACAAACAATGCCAACCCATGCACAATAATCTGCATTGTCAAAATTGATTGCATCTAAAAGCTGCATCTAGAAGCTTTGAATAAATAAGATTGGTGGCACACACTTTGAAAATTGAAAATGCCGAAATTGTTGAGGAAGAAAGAAGAATTTGACAGCAGCAAATTTAGAATGAAGAAAAAAATAATAATAATAATTTAATAGCCATTTTTTGGCTATAAAAGACAGAGCTCCCCATTTTATTTTGCATTCAATTCCATTGACAGAGAAGCATTGCCTTCCTTTAGAGTTGAGAGTATTAACAGTTTAATAAACTCTTGAGTGATTAGTGTTCTGAGAGTTTGGGTGTATTGGGGTTTTGGGAAGTGAGCTAAAATACTACATTACTTGTAACTCCTTTTCACTAGTAAAATATTTCCTTCTGTCTTCGCCCGTGGACGTAGGCTAAAAGCCGAACTAGGTAATTTATGGTGTCTATTTTTGTACTTGTTCTTGATTTTTCTTCCAATTTTATTTTAGCTGCGTGTCTGCTTCACCCACCGATTTCCTAACAATGGTATCAGAGCAATTGGTTGTATTTTTACGGTGCAAAGCAGAAAATAGTGGTGTGAGTAAAGCAACTGTATGGTTTTTGTACATGTCTAGGAAAGTTCTGTCACAAAGGCAATAGAACTTAAGGAGTCTGAGTTTTAAATGGGACCATTGTGACCCCTCCAGTCTTTCCTGGAAACTTTTCTGGTGTGCATTCTCACACATACTCACAACTATTCAAGGTGGTATACTAGCTTGTATACGGTATTTATCAACAAAATGGCAGCAAAGTATAAAATTGAGAAATTTAACGGAAATAACTTTTCGTTGTAGAAAATGAAGATGAAAGTTGTATTAAGGAAAAATAATTGCTTGGCAGCAATTGGAGAAAGGCCCATGGAGATAACTAATGATAAGTGGAACGAGGTAGATGGCAACGCCATTTCTGATCTACAATTAGCACTTGCAGATGGAGTATTATCTAGTGTGGTAGAGAAAAACACAGCGAAGGAAATATGGGATACTCTTATAAAATTGTACGAGGCCAAGTCACTAAACAACAAAATCTTCTTAAAGAAGAGACTTTATACTCTTCGAATGGCGGAATCTACAATGGTTACCGACCACATCAACACCTTGAAGACTCTATTTTCACAATTCACAACGTTGGGTCATAATATAGAGGAAAATGAACGTGTAGAACTTCTACTTCAAAGTCTACCAGATTTATATGATCAATTCATCATCAACCTGACGAACAACAATCCAGTGGGCAGTCTAATTTTCGATGATGTTACAGTCTCCATATTAAATGAGGAGAGCATGCAAAAAAATAAAGAAAACAGACAAGCAAGTTCGCAGTAAGCGAAGGCGTTATCGATAACGAGAGGGAGATCAACGGAACGTGGCCTCAGTGGGAGTCAAAATCGTGGTAGATCAAAATCCAGAAGTAAGAAAAATGTTAAATACTACAACTGTGGCAAGAAAGGGCACGTCAAGAAAGAGTGTTGGAGTAATCAGAAGTGAAAAGATGGCAAAGAACCTGAGTCATCAAATGCTCAGGGATGTGTAGCAAGTACTTCAGATGATGGCGAAATTCTTTACAGCGAGGCAACAATTGTTTCAGAAGGCAAAAAACGACTATCTGATGTCTGGCTTATAAATTCAGCAGCTACCTGGCACATGACTCTCGGAGAGAATAGTTCCACACATATGAACATATCTCAGGAGGATTTGTAAATATGAGTAATGATCATGCCTTAGAGATCACTGGTATTAGTACTATCAAAATAAAAATATTTGATGGTACAATTCGCACAGGGAGGTACAACATGTCAACAGCCTAAAGGAAAATCTATTGTCTTTGGGAAAAATGGATAGTCATGGGTACAAAACTCATGTGGAGAATGGAATTATGAAAATCGTTAAAGGCGCGCGTGTATTGATGAAGGCAGAAAAGTTCAGTACTAATTTATTCATGCTTAAAGGAGAAACACTACTGGAGGGTGATGCGTGTGTCACGTCAAATGGAGAAGAATCAATGATGATGTGGCATCTCAAACTTGGTCACATGTCAGAACAAGGTTTGAAAATTCTCTTTGAGTGAAAATTGCTTCCAGGGCTCAAATCGGTAAGTTTACCATTTTGCGAGCATTGTGTTACAAGTAAGCAGCATAGATTAAAGTTCAATAGATCTATTGCTAGAAGTAAATACATTCTAGACTTGATTCATTCTGATGTTTGGGAATCATCGGATATATCCATGGGAGGTGCAAAGTACATGGTGACTTTCATTGATGATTATTCCAGAAGATGTTGGGTGTATCCAATTAAAAAAAAGTCAAATGGATTTTCAGTGTTTAAAGAATACAAAGCCCTGGTGGAACTTGAATCTGGTAAAAAGATCAAGTGCTTGAGGACCGATAATAGTGGAGAGTATATAGACGGTGAGTTTTTTACTTTCTGTAAGCAAGAAAGTATTTAGAGACAGTTCACGGTAGCATACACTCCTCAACAAAACAGAGTGGCAGAGCGGATGAACAGAACTCTTACAAAAATAATAAAAGTTATGTTGAGGACTGCTGGTCTACCCAATTCATTCTGGGCAGAAGCAGCCAAAACTTCTTGTTATATAGTAAATCGATTGCCATTTACAGCTATTGGGCTGAAGATAGCGATGGAGATGTGGACTGGAAAGCCAGCTGATTATTCCTACTTACATGCATTTAGATGTCCTATTTACATGATGTACAATGCCCAAGAAAGAACAAACCTGGATCCAAAATCTAGAAGATATATCTTCTTCGGATATACTGATGGAGTAAAGGGGTATCGTCTGTGGGACCCCACTGCCCACAAGATCGTCATCAGCAGAGATGTTATCTTTATAGAAAATCAACAGCAAAGGATGGATGAAGATGATAGCAGTGTAAAAGAAAAGTCAGAGATTATACCGATATATGTGGAAAATAATCCAGAAGAGTCACATTCTTCTGAAGCAGCACCAGAGCACGAAAAATAAAAAATAGTCGAATCCGAGGCTCTAGAAGTTCGTCGGTCAGCTCGTGAAAGATGATCGCCAACATGGCACTTGGAGTATGTCACAGAGATCAATGTTACGTACTATCTTCTAACAAAGGATGGAGAGCCATCAAATTTTCATAAAGCTTTAAAAAGCACAGATGTTGCTTTGTGGATGACAGCAATTCAGGAAGAAATTGAAGCTCTACACAAGAACAAGACATGGGAACTTGTACCACTATCACGTGGAAGAACAGCCATTGGAAACAAATGGGTCTACAAGATCAAACGTGATGACAATGACCAAGTGTCATGCGAGATTGGTGGTGAAAGGATATGCTTAGAAAGAAGTTATTGACTTTAACGAGATATTTTCTTCGGTCGTTCGACTCATAATAGTCAGAGTAGTCTTGGCAATGTGTGCTACATTTGACCTACATATAGTGTAGTTAGATGTGAAAACTGCATTTCTTCATGGAGAACTTGAAGAAGAAATATATATGCTCCAACTAGAAGGTTTTGCTGAAACAGGAAAGGAGAACTTGGTTTGCAGGTTGAATAAATCTCTATACGGTCTCAAATAGGCACCGAGGTGTTGATATAAGAGATTTAATTTCTTCATTATAAGCCTTAAATACAACAAACTCAGTTCAGACCATTGTGCATATTACAAGAAGATCATGATTTTATTATTTTGCAGTTGTATGTGGATGACATGTTGGCAGCAGGTCCCAACAAAGATCGAATCCAAGAATTGAAGGCACAGTTGGCTAGGGAGTTTGAAATGAAGGACTTGGGACCAGCAAACAAGATTCCATGGATGCAAATTCACCGAGACAGAAATAATAAGAAGATTTGGCTTTCGCAGAAAAATTACTTGAAGAAAATATTGCGGCGCTTAAACATGCAAGATTGTAAGTCAATTTCTACCCCACTTCTTGTTAATTTCAAATTATCCTCAAGTATGTGTCCTAGCAATGAAGCAGAGAGGAAGGAGATGTCTCGAGTACCGTATGCATTAGCAGTAGAAAGTTTGATATTTCGCTATGATATATACAAGACCGGACATTGCACCAGCAGTGGGAACAGTCAGTCGATACATGGCGAATCCTGGTGGAGAGCATTGGATAGTTGTGAAGAGAATTCTGAGATACATCAGAGGAACCTCAGATATTGCATTATGTTATGGAGGATCAGAGTTTACTGTCAGAGGTTATGTGGATTCAAATTTTGCAAAAGATCTTGATAAAAGAAAATCCACTACTAATTATGTGTTTACACTTGCGGGAGCAACTGTAAGCTGGGTTTCAAAACTGCAGACTGTTGTGGCTTTATGTACAACAGAAGCAGAATATATGATAGCTACACAAGATTGCAAAGAAGCTATTTGGATACAAAGGTTATTGGAGGAGCTCGGCATGAACAAGAGAAAATTTCTTTATTTTGTGACAGTCAGAGTGCCTTGCACATTGCAAGGAATCTAGCCTTTCATTCCAGAACAAAGCACGTAGGAGTTCAGTATCATTTCGTTCGAGAAGTAGTGGAAGATGGAAGTATGGATTTACAGAAAATTCATACGAAGGAGAAACTAGCAGATATTTTGACCAACCCGATAAATACTAATAGGTTTGTCTGGAGTAGATCCTCTTGTGGCCTAGCAGAAATGTAGGCAACATGATTATAGCGAAGTAAAAAGAATGGTGTGGAGATTGATTGATTTTCAATTTAATCTCCAAGTGGGAGAACGTCAAAATTGGCTGCATCTTGAAGCTGCATCTAAAAGCTTTGAATAAACAAGATTGGTGGCACACACTTTGAAGATTGAAAATGCCAAAAATTTTTAAGAAGAAAGAAGAATTTGGCAGCAAAAAATTTGGAGTGAAGAAAATAATAATAATAATTTAATAGTCATTTTTTGGCTATAAAAGACAGAGCTCCCCATTTCATTTTGCATTCAATTCCATTGAGAGAGAAGCATTGCCTTCCTTTAGAGTTGAGAGTATTAAGAGTTTAATAAACTCTTGAGTGATTAGTGTTTTGAGAGTTTGGGTGTATTGGGGTTTTGGGAAGTGAGCTAAAATACTATAATACTTGTAATTCCTTTTCAATAGTAAAACATTTCCTTCTGTCTTTGCCTGTGGACGTAAGCTAAAAGCCGAACCACGTAATTTCTGGTGTTTATTTTTGTACTTGTTCTTTATTTTTCTTCCAATTTTATTTTAGCTGCGCGTCTGTTTCACCCACGAATTTCTTAACATCCATTAACACTCCAAGAAGCAAGTCGATTGAAAGGGTCTTTAAGATGTCGCTTGAACTTTAGAAGTGCTACTTTCTCACTTCCAAGGTAACCCACATGATAAGAACTTCCGTTGCAGAAGCTAAGGCTAGTGGTTGCTATGGCAAGTATTTGAAAGAGAAGTAAGTCAAAAACAAGGACAACACTCGTGTTTGGTTTCATTGCCATATGCAGTAACAAAGAAAATGTGAATAAGAAAATATGTTATCAATGGTACTGCGATTTATAATGAAATGTAATTAGAGTCGGCCTATTAGTGCCCCTCCAAGATCCTATTAAAACCCTTGTTTCAATTATATCTCATTTAATGCTAAAAATATCTTTTTTCCTTTAAATGAACACTCTTTTCATTTATGAATTTTCAGTTTCTAATAATTTTCTCACTCTTTCATGCTTAATACTTGTATTCCTTTCTGCAAACATTTTTTATTATTCAATTTCTAAAGAAAAAATCGAAAAGAAAAAAGCAAGAAGAACATTATACTTAGAAAATAATGAAATTTATGGGTCTAATACAATTCTATCCTACCTATAAATTTTGGATTTAGCAATTAGTTTGAGAATCCTTAAAACATTATGGGATATTATCATTTTACTATCAAAGTTATTCAGACATATCATGTTAGTACCATAGTTTACCGAAAAGTGTATTTTACTACCAAATGTTTGCGTCGTTATCAATTCATTACCATTCCGTTAAAAATGTTAAAAATTTACTGATATCATAAAGGCATCAAAGATATTTTCAGCTATAAAAGTAAAATTGTCTGTTAATTTGATAGATAAATTATCATTTTACTACCAAGTTTTTAGGGGAATTATCATTTTACTACCAAACTCTTAGAGTTAAAATCGACTTTTAACTTAATTTCCGTTAAACATTAACTTTTTCTTAACGGAATAGTAGTAAATTGATAACAGCGCAAACGTTTGGTCGTAAAATATACTTTTCGACAAACCATGTTATTGACATGATATATCAGAATAACTTTGGCAGTAAAATGATAATTTTCCAAAAATCATTTGTAATGGGATAAAATTTATTTTATTTTTTTTCATTGTGTTGTATCTTAATTAAGTTGTTATATTTAATTAAAAGAATTTTATTTTGGCTTAGAGGATTACTTCTTAAGTTCATATTATTTTAATGATAATAAAAAAATTATATTGTGTAAGGAAAATAAAATTGAAAAGAGAAAGAAAATATAAATTACTTAATTCTATTTATATTTGTGCTTAAGTGTAATTGTAATATAATAGAGGTTTTATGAAATTAATGAAGGGGTGTGAATAGTCGAACTCATGTAATTATTATTAAGAATGCGAATACTCTCTGTTAACTTTATCTACATCTATTTGAAAGTGGGCCACATAATCCAATTTTAATAGTATCCTACTTTCTATGGAAACGATTTTACGTCAATTGGATAATCGTGGGGCTAATTGAATTTTGAACCCACCAATTCTCTTTCAAAAGTAGGATTATAGGATGTTATGAAAATGAAAATGGAATAGAGGGTAGATAATAATTTTAGGGAAAAATCGACAACCTCTCCGTGATTATGAATGATGGTGTTATATTTATACAGTGTAGAAATGTTGATGTGTGAAAAATGGTAGCATATGAGGACATTAATGAAACTTTGTTGTCAAGACGGATGTCATCTAGCAAACAATCTCAATACAGTAAAATTTCTCTATGGTAATAATGTTTGGACCAAATTAATTTGTTGCCATGAGAAGGATGTAATTTCATATAGGAGAAGTTACAAAATTATTTTTTTGACTTTGTTATTCTTAGTCCATGGGTATAGAGGTAAGATATGCGCTACATTAATAATTTATTAACAAAGCATATTAAATCCAATTTATCAAAAAATTAGTACATATATCTATGTAGTACTATTATTAAAAACATGTAAAGTCTAGTCGCAAGGAAGTCGCCTTTGTTGCGAGAATCTGTGCCTCTCGGTTCGAGCAGAAACTTCTAGTTTGAATTGTGGTACGGGCTTAAAGGTGCCTCCTATAGTTGGATCCCTCTCCAGGATACCTCGTAGTCAAAACCAAAAAAACAAAAACATGTAAAGTCATCTTAAAAATCTCTAATTGTTTGTATTCTCTTTAATAAATTTTCCTCATCGTGTAATTGTACTATATAGGGGTTAGTTCCTTTAACCTAACATAACATATATTTTCACAATATACAGATAATAATTACTATGTAGAAACAAGTTTCTTAAGATAAAAAAAAATTATTACTTATTATAATGTACAATTTATTATTTTTGATAAAAAGTCTAAATGAGAACCAAAATTTTTCATTACTAGATGAAAATTCTTCATCTCTTTCCCTCTCTCTCTCTCTCTCTCTCTATCTATCTATCTATATATATATATATATTATATAGGGAAGTTTTACTATATTCATATCTTATTCAGCAATTCAACATCCGTTTTGAATTTGAAAATTTTAATTTGAAAAAATGTAACCAGAATCTCAGCTCTCTGAATAATCGAATTTGCACATGGGTCCTCGTATTTGGTTGCGGGATTGACCCGTTTTTTGAGTTTTATTCGTTTAGCCTTTTGTCAAAAATTAGAAATTGAAGAATTGAAAAAGTCAAAGTCAAAAGTCAACACCTGCGCCCATGCAACCGCATTTATCTTGACAACTATAATCAAAAGTCAGTATAGTGGACCTGGAAATCTAATTAATTTAGCAAAAGTAGAAATGGCCTTGTAAATCTTCGGCCTTATTTAATTTTGTATTGTGATATTTGAATTTATGCCAACAACCCTCCACTTTTCAATTAATATTATTAAATTAGAATTTTCTTGAAGGGCCAACCAATATCGTTTTGAATTTAATTAGAATTTATTAGAAATTTAATTTGAAAACGCCATGCTAGCCTCTTCCTCGTAATAATGATAATATAATAAAAGGTCCTTATTAAGTTACATAATTGGTGTAGTAATTTACAGCAACCCAGACGTCAATATATAACTTATGCCACCAAGTCACCAACCCTCCATTTTTTATTTCCTTATAATTTTACAGAATGCCCAGACATCTGAACATACAAAACAGTGATTTGTAATCACTAATAAGTAACAAATTGCAAACACAAAATTATTAAAATATCATCGCGATTAGCCCTAATACATTTTTTTTAAAAAAAGAAAAATAATTAGTAATAACACTGGCATAATTGAATCGTGCTGAGAACAATCAACAATAACACTATTTCAATTAGTAAATACATTAGACCCCCAATCTAAGCAACAACCAATTAAGCATAAAAGCATTTAAAATGAAAATTTTTAAAATAATAATTGAAAATTAAAATATGTTAGGGAATTTTTAATCCTACCAAGATCTTGCAAGTAAAAATATATCAAACAAATAATAAACTAAAAAATAGATGGAAAGTAAAACTAATCACGCAACATAAGAATTTACATGGAAAACTCCTATAATAAAGAAAAACTACAATCGCCAAGGACGACAAGAGAAAAATTCACTATGTAAAAAATTGTTACAATTACTCTAGTATTTTCCTCATACCCAAAATCTCAATAACACCAAATCTCTCAATAGACCTACTGTTTCTCTCACACAAGAAACTGTCTATAGCAGAAAACTGATTGTTGTGTTATTTTCTACAGATAAGTGAACTCAACCTTTCTATATATGGTGATTATATCTTGTAGGAGAAGTAATTAATTTTCTTACACTAGTAGTATTCCTCCTTGAATAAGTCAAGTCTCAAAAGGGAAATTACTTATTGCTTAAATAGAAATCCCACGAAAAAAGGAAAATATCATTGGAAATCCTTATTCTTTAAATGGGAATCGTGCAACAAGAAAAATATCCTAAAAAATTCTTATTAAAAAATAAGACATATTTCTTAATAATCTTCACCTTAGCGAGTTTTTTAATGGGGCGACAAAGTATGATCCACTGTATCTACACAAGTATCTCGTCTCCACCTTTACTCCACCAAAACTATACTTACAAAGGGCTTATGAGAATCACTCCACCATGAGTAAAATGTTGTCCTTTATCCAGCAGTCATAATTCTCTACACTGATAATCATCATACTCCACCTTATCCAAAGTAACATGTTCGGCACATGTCGGTCACTTTGTTAAAAATATCTACTCTCATGTTTGGCTTCACTAAAAGTCCTTATCCATCAACATAAAAATTCCACCACACATCTTGCATAAATGGCAAACCATGTATTGTGTGCAAATCTTGTGGACCTGCTAGCAGTGATTAGAGCTGGCAAAATTTGACATGACCCGATTACCTGACACGAACACGACATAAATAAATGGGTATGGGTCATCAACTTTAACAGGATTATTAAATGGGTCGGGTCTGGGTCAACACGATTTTTTTCCGTGTCGGATTTGGGTTAAAATTCTTGATCCATTTACCCGATCAATGACCCGATTATATTTTATATTTTAAAATAATTTATATATTCTTATAATTAAAACTTAGATATTAGAGATAATTTTCTTTTTTTATTCTTTAAAAGGGTAAATATAAACACAGTGTTTATTTATAAAATTTTACATACATTTAGAGCTTCAATAGTATAAATGTGCAAAAATTGATAGACATGTTATAATATTGATAAATAATATTATATATAGATAATTAAAGCTTCAATAGTGTAAATGTGTAATATATTGGTAGATATATATATTTTATAATATCGATAAATTATGTATGTATGTATGTATGTATGTATGTATGTATACGTCTATCTATCTCACCACGCTCCCCTACTCCTATAAAGGCCGGCGGAAGGAATGCTCTGCTCATCTTTCTTACGGCTCGTTACCGCAGCGTTCGTTCACCCCTTCGGCTTCTTCAATTCAAAAAAAGGGTAGTTTTTTTTTTCCGGTCAATAGCTTCTTGAAGCAAAGGCATTATTGAACAAAAGAGATGCCGAGTCGGTCAATTGCATTAGGTAGGAGTACGTATGTATGTATGTATGTATGTATGTGTGTGTGTATGTATATTTATGTACATACGTATGTATGATAGTATGTAAATATTTTATGTAACTTTTGTTCAATATATAGATATTAAACGGATTATTGGGTAACCCGATTATTTTTCCGTGTCAGGTTTGGGTCTCAATATTTTGACACGATTATTAAATGGGTCGGGTTTGGGTCGACCTAAATTTGACACGACACGAAGCTGACACGACACGAACACGACCTGATGACCCGTCTTGCCAGCTCTAGCAATGATACATCAATTTCCATGGAACGCCAAAAAATGATAAACCAATCTCTCATGGAGAAAACAGATACACTACTATTTGACATTATCAGTATCTCCATATACTGATTTAGAGTTATTTGCCAAACTTGCTCTATTCTGACAATCTTTTTTTAGGTGTCTTGATCGTCTACACCTTTAGGGGTTTCTTTCAATGGGATCAAGGTTTACATCACCCTTGCTTTCCTTGTGTTTCCCCAAATTGAATCAATACATCCTTGACTTGAACTTGCCACAAGCCAAAATTAATTCCCCCATCAAACTTGTCAACCTCAATCCTCACAGGATTTGAAATTTTGTTTGTATACATAATTGATTTGAGCAACTTTTAGCTCGATACCACTCATTAGAGAATTTTTAGTCTTGCCAAGATCTTGCAAGCAAAAATATATCAAACATAATAAACTGAAAAACGGATGAAGAACAAAACCAATCACACAACACAAGAATTTACGTGGAAAACTTCTATCCACGGCTGACAAGGACGATGAGAGAAAAATCCACTATGTGAAAACTTGTTACAATCAGTCTGATATTTTATTCACACCCAAAACCCTAATGACACTCAATCTCTCAATAGACCTACAGTTTCTCTCACACAATAAATTGTGTACTTGCAGAAAATTGATTGTGTGTTATATACTATAAATAAGTGAACTCAACCTCTCTATATATGGTGATTATTTCTTGTAGAAAAAATAATCATTTTCTTATACTAATAGTATTTCTCCTTAAAGAAGTCATGTCCCAAAAGGGAAATTATTTATTCCTTAAATAAGAATCCTACAAAAAGAAAAATATCCTAAGAAATCCTTATTCTTTAAATAGGAATCCTATAAAAAGAAAAATATCTTAAAAAATTCTTATTGAAAATTAGTACATATTTCTTAACAAAATACAATGAAAATTTGAAAGAAGTCATGGCTGGGCTAGGATGGATCTAAGAAGGTGGACGGTCGAACTTTGGTGCTCAAGCTACTGAGGCATGGTCATCAATCAATCTGTTGATTGCATGGCCAAAGTCAAAGAAGATATGGGTGGTGCGGTGGTGATGGAGCAAACAGGCATTGGAGTTGTCGCAATTTCTTGGTGGTGGTGCAAGAGTGATGTCAATGCCTCAGCGGTGGTTGGTGGCTGGGTGCGGCGCTAAGTATGCATGTGTTGAGCTTGAGAGTTGCGATAAAGAGTGAGTTGTGCATGTATTGTGTTGATATCGAAGAGCTTCTTCTTCTTCTTCTTCTTATTATTATTATTATCATCATCATCATCATCATCTTTAAGTTCACTTAAGATCCGATCAGAGTTAACCTAATCTATAATTATTTTGAAACAATGAAGAAATAAATACCTAATGATAATTAAGATTTTTATTATGAAAAAATTATTTACAACTTAATTTATTTCTTTTCGATGATATTCAAATATAACTAAAATAGCGCGCATTTACTTTTCAGATTGGATTGGAAATCCTGCGGAGTATAAATCATGGAATTGAAAGTGTGGAGTAAAAGAGTAGGTTGTTTACTTATACTCGAATAAGAATGTGGAATAAGAATAAAAATTTCATTTATATGTTTACTTTATCTTGAATTGGGAATAAATTATTTTAAATTATAGTTTTACCCTTATTGAAAGAATTGTATGTTTTTAATTACAAAGTAAATAAAAAACATATTTCTAAAATAAACTATTTATTTTATAATTAATTTAAATCATGTAAGTTAATAATCATTATTAATATTCTTAATTTTGTAAATCACAAACTTTTATTAATTTCAATTTTAATTATGTGAATTAAAAATTATAGATAACATCAATACAAATGAAACATTATTATTAATAATATAGTTCAAAATTAATATTTTCTTAGATAAACTATCTATTATTATTAATTATTAATATTAAATAAATATAATACTATAAAAATCAAATAAATATAAAAATATATATTTTCAAATAAATATATTGTATAGTAATATTATTATATTTATGTGAATATAACAATATTATTATTTTTAAGTAATTTTAATTTAGAATCAATATAAATTATTATTGTTAATAAATGTAATATTATTAAATAATATAATAATACTACTTAAATAAAGAAGGAAATTTGGTGGGTTATTTCTGTCATGGCAATAGTTCTACCTTGCCAGGGGAACGGCGCTATAAAGTTTTCTGGGCAGACTAAAGCTAAAACAGCACAGTTTTTTTTTTTTTTTTAAAAAAAAGGGCCACCGTAGGGACTTTTTTCTTGCGTTTTTCAGGAGAAAATAACTTTTTCACAAGGACTTAGAATCAGTGAGCTGATCTATGGTTAAGATTTAATTAGTTTTATTACCTAATAACTATTAATTGTATATTTCCAAATGATTAGTAAAAAAATCAGCTCGAATTCAAATCCTTTTTACATATCATATGACACAAGTTCCAATTTGATGAATTTTCTCCGTAGCCTTTGTGTCTTCTTTTAATTGGTGAGAAATTGTCAATTTTCTCCCTACTAAAATCAATATATACCACGTATTTTTTACTATTTTCATAAAAGCCAATAACTTTCCTAACACCATAATTTATAGTATAATACTTATTTTTATATATATTTTATTTATACTTATTGTTCATTAAATAAATCACTTGGACGGAGATCAAAATAAAAAAAAAAATTTGAAGTACTAAAACTAAGTATAGGTTTGGGTATGAAAAAAATAATAAGAAGAATTTTTCTTATACAATCTGTTATTTTTAAATTTTGTATAATAAATATGTATTTTACATTCTCAAGATAAAAGCACATGACCCTTTTATCCTTTTTTTCCTTTCAAGTTCGTTATGTCAATGGGGATATTGCTTGTTATAAAAATAAAAGAGAGTAAGTGGTATATATTAATTTTAATAGGAGGAAAATTGACAATCTCTCGTGAAATATTCTCCTTCTAGACATTTTCACAGAAACATAAGCTAAAAGTCAAACTATATATATCATGGTGTGTGCTCTACATTATTATTTTCTCAATACATGAATATTTTATTCTCGTTTTCATATGTGAAATATTTCTCTTTACCCCTGTAGCAATCTTCCTTTGCTAGCTCCCATTGTGGGTTTTTACTATCCATGATTTTTTTTATTAAATTGAACCACTTTGTCTTCAGTTCATCCGATTTAAAAATATTAACATATCTATAACCGCTGTTTCGGACATATATTTTTGGTATTGCAAATATGCAATTGCAAATATCCAACATGTTAAGTCTGGGATCCTCATTTTGAACATTTTATTAGTTAGGGCCAAACAACACCAGATCAGTTAATTCATTTATTTATAGAGATATTTTTGAAAGATCTCCTGATATATAAGGCTGAATCTCAATTATAAGTAATACTCTTATTAAAGTACATTGAACAAGGTATCTAACTCCAAAAATAGAAAATCTATGTACATATTCTTACAAAACTAACAATTCTGTCCCCAACGCCATCCAAAAAGTTACAATATTTGTACCTCCATCTTCTGTTGACAAGCAAAGGGCCGATGAAGCACCAAAATCCCACCAGAAATCCATGTGCCATACTTACATACAACCAGTAGTCCACATCATTTTCATCTTGGTCTTCTTCTCCATTCACATCTTCAGGAATTGAAACATTCTCATCAGTACAATTCTTTGGAAGTGGGGCTCCACAGAGATTATTGCCAAGAAAACATGATGCATTAAAGCTTTGCAATTGAGTGCTTGAAGGAATTTTTCCAGTCAAATAGTTGTTGGACAAGTTCAAATGATTCAAGAACGTCCAACTTGACATACTCTGTGGAATTTCACCCGTAAATTTGTTTACAGAAAAATCGATGGACTCCAATGATCTCATAGTACCAATAGTTTCTGGAATTCTTCCAGTGAAAATGTTGTAGGACAAATTCAACGATTGTTCTGCTTTAAGATTTGTCAATCCCATCGGAAGTGTTCCTGAGAATAAATTCTTTGAAAAGTCTATGATTCTCACCAAATTAAGAATTTCATTGTAGTCAGCTGCTACCCCTTTCGTCACAACTAATGCCTGCTCAGTAACACTTCCTGGACCAATAGTAGAATTTAAGGGAAAAGAATACTCAATAGCATTGCCTGTAAAAGGATTCACTGTCGCCATGGCAGTTAGATTATGAATACAATTTGGTATGGTTCCCGAGAGGTTGTTGTCCGCAAGGTCTAATATTTGCAGAAAAGCTAGATCACATAATTCTGTGGGTAAAGGGCAATGAAAATTATTGGAACGAAGGATAAGAACAACCATTCTTGAAAACCTTTCTCCCAACCACGATGGAATATTTCCGAAAACCTCATTCTCGCCAACATCAAGTGTCACTAAGGATGTACAATTTTTAAGCGAAATAGGTATGGTCCCAGACAGTCTGTTTTTACGAAGGTGGAATGACACAAGACTACTTAAACTAACTAATGAGGTTGGAAGATTACCAATGAATTTGTTGTTACTCAGGTCTAGAGCCATCAAATTTTGATAACTCATCCAACAATCAGGTAACTTTCCTTGTAAAATATTACGATCCAGAAAAAGAAATTTCAATTTCATTGTCTCATTGATTGTATAACACAAAAAATGGAAAATCGGTCCTGAGAGTGAGTTACCGGAAAGCTCTAGGACAGTTAGATTGGATGATATATGAGGCAATGAACCGGACAAATTGTTTGCAATCAAGCTAAGATAAGAAAGTTGAGAAGCCTTGCTTAGGTTTGTTAGCTCCCCGTGAATTTGGTTGTGACCGAGGTCTAAAAGATACAACTGGGAAGCAGATTTCAAAAGTCTGTTGGGAAAAGTACCTGAAATTCCTGAGTTGAATAAATCTAAAAATTGTAAATCCTTTTGTGAATAAAGCCATAGAGGAAATCGAGACCCTTCATCACAAGAACGCAATCCTAATTCAATAAGTTGGAAAGGAGGAATCCAATCACGTTTCACTTTTAATGTCAATTTGTTTGCGCCGACCAAAAACACTGAAAGTTTTGTCAAATTGGCAAAGTGAATTTCAGAAAGAGTTCCATGTAATTTATTAAGATATAATTGTAGTACTCTCAAGGATGACAGTTGACCCAATGACTGCGGAACAGGACCAACAATAGAATTATTACTCAGGTCAAGAGAGTCAAGATTTTTAAATTGGCCAAGTTGGTCAACCAAATAACCAGAGATTGAACTACTTGGCAAAGCCAAGCTTTCTAATCCATTGGAAACACATCCTGAGAAAATCTCAAGGATCTCGGAAATTTCTTGATTCAATTTAGCACCTCCAAGATAGAGTCTCCTTAAATTACAAAGTCTGCCATGGATCTTGGAATTCTCCCTTCAAGACTGTTGTACGAGAGACTAAGATGCTCAAGATGAGTAAGTCTATCAAACCATTTAGGGACTGAAGAGCTGAAGTGGTTGAAAGGCAGACCAAGATGTTTAAGGGAAGTCAAGTTTTGAAGCCCCTCAGGAATTGGACCCTTAAAATTATTATAACCAAGATTGAGAAAGTGTAAACGACTCAGACCAAATACCCAAGCAGGAACGAATGAGCTATCAAATTGGTTATGGGAAAGGTCAAGGGTTGTTAGAGTCGAAAAATTTGCAACGGGTAATTGAGGAAAGTGATGGAGTTGACAATTTGACAAATCTAACTCTACCAAAGAAGGAAGCATGTGTGTTACTAACAGCCAGTCAGAAGCTTTGCTAAGATTCACATAACTGAAATCAAGGTGTTCTAGAAAAGAAAGACCAGAGAGCCACCCAAAATTTACAACATACAAGAAATTCCGACTGAGGTCGAGGTATCGTAGACTAGAGAGATTTCCAAGTTGGTGGGGTATCACTCCTCCAAACTGACTTCCCGAGAGATTGAGATTCTTCAGATTCCCCATAGAACCAATAAATCTAGGTATTTGGACTCCTTGAAAATCATTAAAGCTCAAGTCCAGATAACTCAAATGTTCTAAATCAAGCAAAGACGGATTTACCTTACCAACCAGCATTGACCTTGGATTTGCTTCATACTTATCCGGCTGAACGTAATAATTGAAAGGATTTCGAAGATTAAGCTCAAGGATATGGCCCGCCACGTTGTCACAGATAACACCAGCCCATAAACAACAGTCTCCATCTCCAATCCAAGAATCAAGCCGATTGGAAGGGTCTTGGAGATCTTGCTTGAACCTTAAAAGTACTTCTCTCTCACTTTCAAGGCAACCCACATGATAGGAATTTCCATTGCAGAAGCTCATGCTAATGGCTGCTATGACAAGTAATTGAAAAAGAAATAAGGTAGAAACAAGGACACCCGTCATGTTTGGTTTCATTGCCATATGCAGTAGTAGTAATAAAGAAAACATGCATGAGACTTATGTTAGCAACGGCATTCCTATTTATAATGAATTGAAGTTAACAAGTCCGGTACTCATGTAAATAATCTTAACTTCTCTTTCAGCAATTACTTATGCATTTGATATTAGCAATATAGTGGGCCTCGAATCTAACTAATTTGGAAAATGCAGCAATCACCTTAATAATCTTCTGTGTCGTCATCGCACTGTTACCTTCTGTTGGGTCAATAAGCCATTTAATTTAAGATACACGTTGGATAAGTGAAAGAAGCTAACTAATATTAACAATAATGGGTCTCATGAGAGAGAATTGCAACCATAAGCACGAGACCGAGCTCTCAAGTCAATAACTCACGTGCAGGAACTGTAAGTACACCATAATAGCATATTAGCCCTTTGTTGACATGTATTAATGTAGCCTTTTGCCAAAAAAATAAAAAATTGAAATTGAATAATTTAAAGTGAAATAAAGTCGTCATATTTTGCTAATGTCATAAATCGATCATTATAAAATAAACCAATACAAGGAACTTGAAAAGAGAAACAACAAACTTCTGGAGACCGTAATCAAAATTATATAAACAAAGGAGGCCAACAACGTAATATTTTCAAAAAATAGGTTAAATTTCAATTAATTCCCTTGTGAACTGTTTTTTACCTGAATCCGGCCCTAGCTATTTGGGAATCTATACATGCTGCATTACTCTTTCATTATTGATTGGATGTTGCCATCAATTGGCACCAAACTATAAAGACTAATAAATAGACAGTAGTAAATTTTCAGACCAAATTAAGTACTTGAAAGTGAACTCGACTAAACATATAAGAAGAGAAAATGAGTTATACTTTGATGCTTGGATTGTGAAATTCTAAAAATCAAAATCCGCGCACACGTCAATCATCTTTCATTGACTTAAGAGTCAGTTCCGTATGTAGGAAGTAACAATAGTAGTGACGTGTTAACTTCTCCAAGTGAAAGCTGAATCACTAGGGTATTAATGCAGTGCAATGCAATCCTTACCTAATTCGTGATACTTAATTAGTATAGATACTTAGTGATGCATTACCAATTATTTAATGTCATGTGCATGATACTAATTAAATTTATTATTAATTATTGAAATACTAACTAGGAAACGCAAGAGAGTGGTAAATTGGGATTTTAAATTTTATACTAAACAATCCACACAACAACTTAATCTATTGCCTTAATGAAATAAAAATAAATAAATTTAATAAAGCACAATAATAAAAGAGTAGGGAAAGAGAAAACAAAAACAATGATTTTTTCATGGTTCAGCAATCCCCGTTTACGTCCACGCCTCCAAGTTCAACGGGCTTGAGGATTTCACTAAGTGAGCCTCTAAGGCTTTAAATGCTTACAATTGACTTCCAATATGTCAATGGACCTTCACAACAAAAGATTATTCTCAATCTCTTAACCCAAGTATATTTCAACACTTACAATCTCTTAACTTAATTTTACTAAAAGGATTACAAATGAATTTCCCTCGCACAATGTGTTTGATCACAAACGAAAGCTTAATTTGTGAATGAATGAGATGAATACAATGATTTAAAGCTCAATGAAAGTTGTACGCTCAATATTGTGCTCAATGATAATCGTTCGAATTTGATTGAGCTTATTTGTAGTTGGAGCTGAAATATTGACTTTTTGCTCACTATTAGATCACTGTTAACTAGATGTCGGATCGGTGTTTTGACTTTCAGCAAGTTACCGTTGGAAAAAATTTCAAATGATTGGATTACTGTTTTTAAAATGTCGGATCGCCATTAGTGTCCAGAGGCTACTATTTAATTCTGTTTGATGTCGGCTAGCCGTTATCAAGATGTCGGTTAGTCATTTGCTATAGTGTCTGCAACAGTGAACTACGTTTACAAAATTATAGTTTGGCCCAAAACTTTATAAAATTATATTGTGGGGGTCAAAGCTGTTTGAAAGAACAATGATGCTGGACTTTGTTATAGTAGAAGAAAGAAGCCCTTACCAAATGATATTGAGAAGACCGTTCATGAGGATAAGCCAATGCGTTATATCCACTCATTATCTGACATTGAAGTACATAATAAATGGAGTAGTTGGTGTAGTAAAAAGTGACCATCATTTTTTAAATACATGAAAAGTTTGTCATCATCAAAAAGGGGGAGATTGTTAAAATTTATGCATCCATAATGTTAATTTTGATGATAACAAATAAAATTAAGAATGATTAAGTTTTTAAAAGCTCAAATTATTTTTTATACATTTTAACTAAATCATTGTTTTCATATTATAAAGGTTTTATATTTAATGGAAAAATGATTTTATGAAATTGGTTGTTTTTCAAGTTTATGGTTTAATTGGAAGAGTTTTGAAAACTTTAAAATCAACAAGTATTGCTTGGAATTTTGGAGAAGGATTTATGTGAAAAGTTTCATATGGATGTGGGACAACTAGCTCCACCAAGGACGTGGTTATACAATTACAACATAGATAATTTCCAGGCCATAATTGGGCCTTGCCCAAGTGCCCTCATAAATCAAGATATGGAGTTTGGTGTATGAAGTCTTCAACTCCTTGTAAAGCATGCACAAATGCAAGCAAATGATGTACAAATACTCAAAGCAACAAATTGACTTAATCAAGATCTCATATGCAATGCAGTTTCTTATGTATTCACTAAAACTCTAAGACCCCCTTTATCATAATCCCATTATGTTAGCAGAATGAAAAAACGCATATAATGTGAAGGCAACGAATCATATTCAAGTAAACATTTACTAAGGATTCAAGCAACACTTGAAAATTCCATCAAAATCCCAACCAAGCAAACTCAGCACGATAGAATCAATAAGGACAACACAAAGCAAACAAAAGAAACAGTTTGTGCTAATCATCAATTAACAGCATTCCCAAGTATATACCTACCTAATTTCAATTTAAGCACACATAAAATTCGGCAAAATATTAAATTAACAAAATTACTAAGATAACCAATTCACATAATGAATTAAGCGAAATGAAACGTACGGTTGAAGGGGAGGACAAGGAGGAAGAGGAGAAGGCTAGAATTGCCCTTGAGAAGATCATTGATGGGAGTGTAAAGAACAGTGATTGAGGAGACCAAAGTGGTCAAAACGATCTGGGCCATCAAGATTTCGCACACCTTGCGAATGAAACCCCATCAGAGCAGGTTCTCTTCGTAGCTGAGACTGAGGTAAAGCGTTTCCCCCTCTCCGCCTTCCAAATCTACCTCGAATTTGTCGACACATTTGCTCCTCATGTTCTCGTAGCCCAATATCTTTTAAGTGATTTTGATTTTTTAATTTAGATAAAGCAAATAATGAATAGGAAATGGCAGCGTTTGAGTGACGGCTATTGAGTGAGAAATTGGGGCTTGTTGAGCAACCAATAGCTGGCAACGACAGTTGATTGACGACTGTCGAGTTTGTTGACGTATAGTTTCCATCAGTTGTGATGCTGTAAGGGCTCTGGATTTTTTTCAATTAAGAAATTTTGTGAGGCTTAGGCTGATTTGCAATGAAGAGTGTGAGTGACTACAGTGAGGCTTAGGGTTAGGGTTCAATTCCTTCAACTATTACAGGTGAGAGAAGGAGCAGTGAAGAGAGTGAGGAAGCAAAGCTTAAAGTTCAATTCGTTTATCACTTCTGGAAATTTGGTAGGTGTTAGATTTGTTAGTTTAATATAGGCTGATTGTCAATTTCTCTTAACTAAAATATACTATTTTTTTATTTTTATAATGGTCAAAAACTTCCTTGGTAGCATAAGTTTATAATATTATTCTTATTTTTAATTATTCTTTTATTTATATTTATTATAAATTAAATAAATCACATGAATAGAAACTAAACAAAAAATTAAGTATTAAAAATAAAAAATATATGTTCTGATGTGAGAAAAAAATTAATAATAAATTTTTTCTTGTATTTATTTATTTTTAAAAAATTTTCTTATAATAAATGTATAAGAAAGTTAATATAAAATGATAAAAAATTATTATAAGAAAACTTAAATGACAAAAAAATTTATTAGAAGATAAATAGTAAAATATTTTACCTATACTTTTTACATTTAATTCAAAATATTACAAAATGTTTACTATAAGAAAATGTTCACATAATAAATAATTACAAGAAAAAAATATTATTAATTGTTTTGCTCATATCAAAATATATATTTCTTGTTTTTAATACTTAATTTTTTTATTTAGTTTCTATTCATGTAATTTATTTAATTTATAATAAATGTAAATAAAAGTTAAAAATAAGGATAATATTGTAAACTTATATTGTCAGAGGGGGTTTTTGGCTATTTTAAAAATAGCAGGAGAGTAAATAGTATATGTTAATTACTGTATGGGGAAAAGTGGCAATCCCCTGTTTAATATATTTACAGCAACCAGACGACATCGTTTTTGTTATTTTTAATTTTTAATAATAATTTAAATATTAAAAATGGTAATTTTGTAATTAAAGTAATCAAATAATTTAAATTATCAATAAATGGAACTATTTAACATGATGTTGGAGATTCATGACTGATCCGCACTCTCTTGTGGCAAGGGTCCTCAAGGCCCGTTATTATCCTAGAGTTTCTTTTGTTGATGCATCTGTTGGGTTTGATCCAAGTTATACCTGGAGGTCAATTATGGTTGCCAATAATGTAGTCGTAAATGGTAGGCGCATATGAATTGGGGATGGGCAGCATGTTCAGCTTTCCAAGGACCTTTGGCTTCCTGATGCAAATAATGGTTTTATCACATCGGAGCTGGATGAGAGTCTTGCAAAAGCGTTGGTGGATAGTCTTATGGTTCCAGGGCAACAGAGTTGGGATTATGATTTGATTGCGGATGTCTTCAATTTAAGGGACGTTGCCCTCATTTTACAGGTGCCTCTAAGTGTTAGACAAAATGAAGATTACTGGTATTGGCTTACAGATCCTAAAGGGCAATTTACAGTTAGAAGTTGCTATAATCTACTGAATTTTGATGCTAATGTGTCAAGCAGCAAGGTGTGGAAATGCTTATGGGGGTTGGAGGTTCCAGGTAAGGTTAAACATTTCTTTTGGCATGCATTGATGAATGTATTACCAACAGCGGATAACTGGCGGCCTCGAAAGGTTGAGGTTTTCCCTATTTGCCCCATCTGTAATGCTGCAAATGAGTCTGTGTTACATTCTTTAGTGGAGTGTTTATTTGCTCACTCTTGCTGGTTGTTGTCTTCTATTGGCATTTTTGGGAGTTGTTCTTCTTTGATTGATTGGTTTGAGCAAATATTTATTCGCTGCTGTAAAGAAGATTAGAATTTAGTTGTGATGTTGTGTTGGAGGCTTTGGTTTAATCGAAATGATAAGGCATGGAATGATCATTGTAGCCGAGCTCAAAGTCTTGTAAATGCTACTAGTCATTGTATTTTCCAATGGCAAGAAGCTGAAAGGAGAAATTTCACTATTGCAGAAGATATTCCACTGGGTCACGGCTCTGTGTGTTGGGGCAAGCCTCCTGTAGGTTGGTTGAAATATAATGTGGATGCAGGGGCATTTAGATCTCAGGGAAGAGTCAGCTTTGGAGGGGTGATTAGAGACTCTGGTGGTGGTTTTATTACAGCAAAGTGTCAGAGCTTCCCTGGTTCTTTTCACCCTCGTGAGGCTGAAGCGTTGGCTATTCGAGATGTGCTTAATTGGATAAAGCATCTGCAGTTATCTAAAATTATTATTGAGATAGATTGTTTAAACATGTATTCTGCTTTAATTTCTCAATAGCAAGTTCTAATGGTTTTGGTTTAATTATTGCGGATTGTAGAGCTATAGCTCAAATAATTGGAGAAGTGAGATTCTCTTTTGTGCGTCGAACTGAGAACGCTACTGCCCATAGTGTAGCTAGGGTGGGGGGTTCTATGCTAGGTCCTGGAGAGTGGAGGGATGTTCCACCTCTATGGTTATATCCTTTGTTGACTGATTCTCTTGTTTAATGAAATTTCCATTCATAAAAAAAAAATATTACATGACATGTAGCCATCGTAATTTCATATCGTATATGTATCAGTCAAAAATCTATCACTAAATAATGACAAAAACATTATACATTGGGAATGTGTCTTATTTTAGTACATTTTCGTGACACAATGATATATTAAAAACATTTGTGTGATAAAACGTATTTTTTTAGTAGTGCAAAAATAAAATTTTTGTATTGTACTTCTATTGAATTATAAGTTCTTTATAAGAATAAATTTCTTTAGTCCTAAAATACGACTATATATAAGTTTTACTGTATATTTATTATAAGAAAATGTTTATAAAATAATAAAAATAAAAATAAAAACTTTATTATTAACTTTTTAACTAGAGGGACCACAGTTCTTTGGCGACACATTTTCTAGCTAGGCTTGAGTAGCCAGCTGAATACCCAGCGCGACCTTCATTTATTACAACTGCTCAAATATACCCAATGGAAAATCAATAGCATGACGTTAATCTTCAGATCGAAAGGGGTTCCGTCAGCAACAAGGCAACTTGGCGTTTCATCATCAACGAATGGGTGAAGCGATCATGACCATTGTCGTACATCAAATGGCCTGAACGTGCGAAATAAAGAATCCGCTGAAGCATAGGTAACGGGACAGCCGTTGGGTTGAGCAGCTCCTCGTTTATATCTTTCCAACTGTCGGCAACTTCTAACAACAACTCTTTAACCGCCTCTTCCTCGGAGACACCATGTTGATTCTCGTAGCACTGAACTGCTGAGGGAATATGTGCTCTCTTTTGCTCAAACTACATCACGGATGCATATGAATTGGTTATGAGAGAACCCACAAAAAAAAAAAATCATCAGCTAGCTAATTTTTTTTTTTTTCCTTGGGCATATATGTTATGTTATGTTATGTTATGTTATGTTATGTGTTAAAGAGAATTGAAAAGAAATGCAGCCGCAAAGGCCGAATGGTTTTCGACAATCTTTATTTTATTGACAATTTCTAAGTTTGAATCTGGAGAAGCTAGGTGTTAGAAAAATTGATGTGGGCTTCACCCACATCTCTACCTTTAAAATAGATAAAGAAATTTTATACTATGGTGACACGTCTTAAGATACGTTACAATATTTCGCTTCGAGATGACTGGTGAAAATAGTCTTATTACATTGAATTATAATGTAGAATGAAGAGTATTACTTACCTTATAACCTGCTATGTCACCCATGAACCTGACAATGGTTTCTGTCGCTTTAACACTCTTAGCATTTTTAAGAATGCACTCAAAATTGTCCTTCGTTGCAATAAAATCACCCAAATCAACGAAGGAAGCGACCGCTATTGGAAAAAAAACCGATACTCCTTAATGCAACTGATTTGTATTCATCGAAGCTTGGAACATAACCTTTATATAACCACTTGGCTTGGGCAAAGTACAATATAATTAATTCTTGCATCTGAGCAACATAACCCAAGTCAATAGTAATCACCTTGCAAAATCATATAACATGAAATTGATATTAATAAAGTAACTGCTTACTATCTGTTTTGCATATGGTATGCCATACGATCTTCCTTTCTTTGCCAATTCTTCCTCAGCTTCTCTATAAATATCTAAGAGTGCCTTGAAAATAAATTTCATGTATTCTGGCAGTGTATCTATGAGGTCAATGTCCCATCTGAAAAAATCAAATATAATCGTTACATTGCTCGTTCTTAAGAAAATATATAAGCGATACAATTAATTTATTTCTAATAAAAGGCTATTATGAATTAAATATCCAATCAAAGAATTACATTATAGGGTTATTATTGTTTCACTACTTCAAGAGTTGTAAAATATCATATGACTATAAGAAGTATTATCTTCTATCATTTTACTACTTTTAATTTCCATTAAAATCATTAGTTGATTAGTAAAATATCAATTTTTCATTTTATGATAAAATACACAAATAGGGGAATTAAATAATAGATAAAAATTATTGGCATGCCCTTTAACTATAAAATAATGGTTTTAACCATGACTTTATGAATAACCCTAAATTTATCGTAACCATAAAAATGGTCATTAACAAAATACTCCTGGATATTTTTCTTAAAAAAATACAATTTATTCTTTAAAAAAACACTTAAAGCTTATTTACAGAATCAACATTGCCATATTTAATTTTTTTTCTTCTAGAATAGATTGTCAGTTTTTTTGGGCAAAAATTTCCAATGCTATTTTTGTCAATTCACTACCTTTATGGCCGCAATAAATCAAGGGTTATTCAAAAAATTATGGTTAAAACTATTATTTAACAATTCATGTTTAAATGTACTATTCATAATTTTATGTATACTATTGGATACCTCTTTTGTGCGTTTTATCTTAAGGGGCAAAATTAATATTTTATTAGTCAGCTAACGATTCTAACAGAAAAGTAGTAAAATAAAAGGTTTTACAAAGTTATAGTAGTAAAATGATGGGGAACAATAATTATTGTATTTATTTGATATTTTATAATTCTTGAAGTAATGAAACGACAATAATCTTTTATTCTATAGGCACGGGGTCTTGCTAAGTTGCATCATGTATAATATGCAGCAACCCTAATAGTCACTCATGATGTCCCCATTATTTAGGTTATTGTAACCTATAGAATACAGATAATGCAACTTTACAACAGCTATATAAGGATGTATATGGTTTTATAACCTTGTGACTGCTTCAGTAAAAAGTGTGAGCTCGTCAAAAGTACCGTAAGCATCAAATGTGTCGTCTATTATGGTTATCATGCATATCACTTTGGATGCAAAAATTCTACCAAATGCCAAATTCGGCTCATAGGACACTCCCAGCAACATCCAGATATATGCCTCTACTATTCTATCTCTTGCATAAGGCACCTTTTTAGGGAAGCCTAAATCGTTCCACCACCTGAAATTCAATTTTAAATCTAATTATATAGATATTTTGCTACATTATAAATTTGTCACTATAACAATCGTTATTTCTGTAGTATATAAGAAATACAAAGAAGAACACAATTTGGTTTCATCTTTTAAGGAGGTAGCAAGGAATTATGAAAACTCGAGGGATAAGTGACAAAAGTTAAAAGTTTTAAAGAGTTAAGAGAAGTTGGAAATCTACCATATTATATTTGGAAATTTTGTTTCATTAAGAGAGAGAGAGATTTACATGATTAATTTTTATTATTTTATATTTTCATCTAATTTATAAATTTATATCACATCCGTTCTTAAAAAAATTTAATTGTATCATTACTCTTTCATTATACACATTATCCTCCAAACACTATAACTTGTTATTATTATTAGCAACAAGCACAAAATATACAAAAACTACAACCACTACCACTGTTGAAAAATCTAGAATACATAAAAAATTTACTGCAAACTAAAGATCTTGGTTTGGGTGTTAATAAATAAATAATTAACTATTATAAGATATTTTGCGTTGAGTCTTTGATTATAAAAGGGGGCAACTGGTAAATATGATTTCTCTTTTTTAGGGAAAGTGACAATCTCCTATTTCAAAACAACACCAATAATAGGCTTTTCCATGTTGAAAGAATAAATATCTGAAGTTACCCGGTCATGATACTTGCTTCCTTCTGATGTGTTGCTTGTAATATATTAAAGTCCAACTTTGCAAACTTGAGCAAAGTTTCATCATGCAAATCATCTCTTGAATAGATATCCAAAAAATACCTTGCCTCTAACCTTGCTGCTGCTTTACGGAGAGGAATTTGCAGAGAATGACGTATTTGTTCAGGAAGTTTAGAGTTTACCTGAGAATGATCAGATATAGATATTATTGACTTAAGGTGAGTGATAGTGAAAACAATGGCTTCATCTAAAATGTCTTCTCCCCGAACTGCTAGGTATGCTGCCTCGTACAAACTCAACATGCCTCGTATATCGTTGATCAATGATTCCTTGAATTTACCTTCATCATCTTTGAACTTCTCAAACACATCTGATGACCATATTCAAAAGAATTAAAGGCGAGCTAGTCTCGATTAGTGTACATGCTTAAATTTAATTTGATAATCAACAATAATCTTGTAATTAACATAAATAGTTTAATTAACAAAATGAGAAACTATTACATACCACATGAAATCTTAACTCCTTGCTGTCTAAAAAGTCGAAAATGAAGAGAAACAACGTATAGATCATCACTGTCAAGATCATGAGATACCTTTCCCAATTCATCTTCAATCTCTTTTTCAAAATGATAAGCGACACCTAATCGTTGTGCTGCATCAATAATGTGTAGTTTTTGGGCAAGCTTATTGGCAGTAGTGGTTATCATCCTCCTGACCTCTTGCTTCAGTGCTGCGTGCTGTTCTTGAGTTGCAGCGTCAATTGTCTGCAAACGCAAGAAATTACTTAATATTAATGCATTACGTGTGTCTAACAAACGATTATATATGACATATGATTGTACATCGATTTGGGCTCGCTTCTCTGATAATTAATGAGATATTTTGATATTGTAATTGTTTAATTACCTCGACATCGGCAGCGGATTTCAGGAAATGGTTTCCCCATAAAGTAGGATGAAAATTTGCAATGGGACGAACAGTCTCTTCAGTTGAGCTGGAAACTGCTGCTAGAAGTGGAATAGACATATCTTTCATTCCGTTTCAGACAAACCAAATACAACTTTATAGTTTGTTTTTAAGAGTAGGAGTTGCAAAAACCTCAAGACACAAATGCTCTATATACAGAGAGAAACGATGAGGCAGTGGAACACTTTTGTTGGTACTTTGTCATGTGCTCAGTAGTGGACCTACGTTGGGATCATTAAATTTAATATTTAAAAAGTCAATGGATCTGATGGGGGGATGCATTATTAAACCATATGATAAAACACTTGGACCGTTATCTGTGGAACACTTTCGTTGGTACTTTGTCATGTGCTCAGTAGTGATCCTACGTTGGGATCATTAAATTTAATATCAAAAAATTCAATGGATCTGATGGGGGGATGCATTATTAAACCATATGATAAAATACTCTTTGGACCGTTATCTCAACATATTATGGATGCGTTTGAGATTAAAGTTAGATAGCTGCAGCTTAAAAGTTACAGTAGTAAAGTATTTGGTAAACATTAGCTGCTGTAACTTGAAAATTATGTTGATATAATTTTTCACTTGTATAATGGAGAATCTATTTTATCTTTAATAATTTTATCAAATTAAAATTTATATTTATTACATATTATTAACTTTTGTTTCATATTTACAGCTTTTTTTCCACTGCAGCTACAGTTTAAAAAGTACAGAACCTCAATCCCAACCTCAACCTAAGAGACTGCGATCATTTTACAGAAATTTTTAAATTTATAATTTTTTGTTTAGGTAATGATAGAGAGTTAACTCTAACCGTATCTCTAACTCTATGCATAAATAAATATATAAAAGTTGAAATAGTAATAAAGTTATATTAAATTTTATCTTAATCACAAACTGGCCACAAAAATTTATCTTGATCAAATTGAGGTGGGGTTCATTGATGATAGGGATACATATCATTTTTTAGCTTTCGTATGCAACTTGCATATTGTGATATTGTGCGTACATTAACTAACGCGTAACGACCGTAAATTATTTTGAAAACCTATCTCTCTTTTAATTTCACAATAATAATATTCCAAGAAGGCCATAATTATTTAACTTACATTTATTATAAGAGTAATGATATAGCCACAAACTTTTGTATAAACTTATTTTGTACAAACTAATGTGACATGATAAGATTTGTTGAATTAAATATCATTTGGCCCATATGATTTATTTTTATTATTTTATATTGGCATTCAATCAATGAATTAATGTCACGTCAGTTTGTACAAAATAAGTTTGTACAAGAGTTTATAGCTATATCATTACTCAAGAAAATTCGATTGCAAAGACCTTATTTATTGTATCAGCATGCACATTCAGTGAATCAATTGCCCCATGAGAAAGAGTTGGTTCAGATCTGACGCCATAATGATTTGAAATTATTATGAAAAACTTTAAATTTATTTGTTTTTCTTGCATACAAACGTGAGTTATAGGGGTCCATATACACTAAGGAGCCTTTTGCGATTCAAACACAGGAAAATATCTTTAGGAAAGAAATATTTTTCCTCTTTCTGATCTCTAGTTCTTTAGCCCTTGTTACTATAGGATCCTAAAAATTTTATGCGTTGCTCTTCTTCTTCTCTTCAATTTAATATTTATAGTCAAATATTTGCAACAAAATTCAACAAAAGACGGCGCTTACCACAAATTGTTTTTAAAACCGACCCCTGCACGTCCCATTCAAAGGTGGATATGCACGAATAGAATGAACAAGCTTCTTGAGTTTTCTATAAATAGAGCAGAGGTGTTTTAAGGTTTCTGCAACCTATTGTTTTATACAAACCTTTGTCTTTTTAAAATAATCCTGGCTAACGATTCAGAACAACATTAATCAATTTAGATTTGGCTTCACCTTGGTTTGCTTAACCAAAAAAAAAAAAATAGATTTGATTTGTCTGTAAGGAAGATGTCTACTCCAGTTCCAACAGTAGTTGAAGAAACTGTTCCGTCCGATTGCAGGTTTTAGTCCTACTGTATGGGGAAACCATTTCCGGAAATCTGCTTCTGATTTCAAGGTGATATATACAGGCAGAGTTCTGTATAAATTATAAATATGAGTAATGATACAACTACAAACTCTTGTACAAATTTATTTTGTACAAACCGACGTGATATTAATTCATTGGTTGAATGAAAATATAAAATAATAAAAACAAATCATGTTAGTCAAGTGATATTTAATTCAACAAATCTTATTATGTCACATCAGTTTGTACAAAATAAGTTTGTACAAAAGTTTGTGGCTATATCATTACTCAATTTTCTTTAGACGATTAAAATTTACTTGCAAAATGTCCCTTTCCACGACCAAAGATAAGATTGTCTGAAATGTTGTATATTTTGCGACTAAATTTATTTTTATTGCTATATATATGTTTTTTGCGACCAGATTATGATTGGCCGCAAAAGAGTTTATTATTTTTCTTTTTAATTTTTTAAGCATTTAGCGACCACATTCTTATTCGTAGTAGAAAATGTTTGTATAACATTGGAAATTTATGTTCTTTTTCTGACCAAATACAATTTTTGTCCCAAAATATCTACCGTTTGCGACTATTATACGCTCAATGCAAAATGTTATATTTTTTGGCGGTATATTTCCCAACTTACAATATTTTAACAATATTATATTATAGTTTTTTCACAACCACTTATAAATGTGATTGCAAAAGATAAAAAATGTTAGCATATTTAGTGACCAACATAAAATTGTTTTCAGATTTAGTCAAAAAGGAAAGCACAGCACAAGATTATATTATATTTCCAACCTTACGCTATTTGAACAATATTATATTGTAGTGTTTTCACGACTACTTTAAATGTGACCGTAAAAGATAAAAAAAAAATTGGCATATTTAGTGACATTAGTGTTTTCAGATTTAATCAAAAAGAAGCAGAGCACAAGATTATCACTCCAATTTTTCAATTTACTATTTCGTTGTAGAAGTAATAATTATGAATTATATATTATTACAAAGCAACATATGTTTAGGTTTTAAAGAACTTTATGGAACCAAATTTGAACTTCTCTTCTTAAACATATTCAAGATATAGTTAGTAAAGGTCAAAACTATAAGAATTTTGCATAAGGTTGAAATTTGTGAATTAACTGGCATCAATTCGTCTAGAATCATGAAAGTACTTGTATATCACTGGAAATAGCTGAGTCAAGAGTGTAATAAACTTTATGGTGTTTTGTACATCAAAATAGGATTAAATGAGTAGTGACTGCTCAAATTTGCCATTGAAACCAACTTTGAAATTATTTTCGTCGCAAAAGTATTTGCCAATTATATTTATTTTTAATTTATTTGTGACCAAAAACATTTTCGTCACAAATTCTATACCTTCAGTGACCACTTCAAGATTTCGTCGCAAAAAAGAAAGTGATAAAATTAATATGTGACTTCTTTTTTGGGACAAAACCAAATTTTCATCTCAAAATATCTACTTTTTGCAACCCTTTTCAAGTTGTCGCAAAAAGTCAAAAGATTTTGGCGGGTAATCAACCGCCAATTAAATTATAAAAAGATATTTATAACTCTTTTTGCAACAAATCATTATTTGGTCGCTAAAAATGAAATATTTTGGCGGAAATTGAACCACCTTACACAATTAAACTCAATTTGAATAAGTTTTTGCGACAAAATTTAAACGTGGTTGCAAAAGACTAGCATGTTATATATATTTGTATTATTCTTCTCTCTTTCATTTTTATCTCTAAGTTCTCTCACTCTTATAATTCTTATTCCTTTGTTCTCACTCTATCTTCCTATCTTATTTTCCTTAAAAACTTTTTTTTGTTACATAATTTTATTTAATTATCATGTATAGAAGTTAACCAACCTTTGTGCATTTTTGTAGAAATTAAATATTGAAGATCATATACAAAGAAGTGAAGAAAATCAAGAAGCAAGGAGGTGAAGAAAATCAAGAAATTTAGGAATAAATATAGTTGTTCCAAGTATTACAAAGTTATTTGAAGATCATTATGTAATTGTTCCTAGTGTTACAATTATGTAATTTTTCTAAATTTTTTGTGCATTTTTTATCAATAATAAATTTTAATTTAATTTTCTACTTTCATGACATTGGTTATAATTGTCTTAATTATTAAAGAAAAATTAAACAAATTACAATTTTATAAATTATAATTAAAACATAATGTTATATTTAAATTTTTTGCGACTAGTTTGAGTATGGTCACAAATATTCTAATTCCATGATGAAATAATTGGGTGCACAAAAGTAATGGAGACAAAGTGAAATTATATTTTGCAACCATTTTTTTCCTCGCAAAATGTTATTTTCTGCGACCAACTTATGAAGTGGTCGTAGATACTTTTCATCAACAGACTTAATGTGACCAACTTGCGAACATAATTTTTTTGTTGCAAATTATTTTTTGTGATGAATTTGACATTTTCTACAATGAATTTATTAGTCGCAGATGACCATAATTTTAGTAGTGTGGCAAACTCGCACCAATAAATTAATATATAAACAGATAATGAATATTATTTAGATTGGGGAAAAGTTTCATCCTTGAAAGATCTATTTTTAATTATTTAGATTCCAACTAGATTTGCAATTACTTGTTTCCTCCCTATAGATAAAGGGTAATAAAAAACCTAATATTTTTTCATTTACTATTATACGCTTCTTGATACATTGATATGAAATTATTGTTAATTTAACGATAAAATAAAAAAATCAAGAATAACTAAAATAAATAATTAAGTAATAAATTTTAATTAATAAATAAATAATATAATAAATGTCATAAATTGATAATTTTTTAATTTAATCCTTTAAATTGAGAGTGCTAATTCTATGGTTATATGACTAAATTTCAATTGGGAGATTGCCAGTTTCTCCCTATTGAAATTAATATATACTACTCACCCGTTATTTATCATCATAATAGCCAATAACCCGCTGACACTATAATTTTACAATATTACCTTTATTTTGAAATATACTTTTATTCATATTTATTATAAATTAAATAAATGAAATAAATAGAAATTAAAATAACAATTTAAATATTAAAAATAATACACACACACACACACATATATATGTTTTGATGTGAACAAAAAATTAATAATAAGTTATTTTTCTTGTGTTTTTTTAATTTTATATTCTAGATTTATTATAAGAAAATGTTTATAAAATAATAAAGAAATTAGAAGAAAAATATTTTATTATTAATTTTTTAACTAAAAGGACCACAATTTGGAACCACATTATTTGGCGATCCATTTTCTACCTAGGCATGAGTAGCTAGCTAAATAGCCAGCACGGCGTTCATTTATTACAATTGCTCAAATATACCGGATGGAAAATCAATAGCATGACGTTAATCTTCAGATCGCAAGGGGTTCCGTCAGCAACAAGGCAACTTGGCGTTTCATCATCAATGAATGAGTGTAGCGATCATGACCATCGTCGTAGATAAAATGGCCTGAACGTGCGAAATAAAGAATTCGCTGAAGCATGGGTAACGGCACAGTCGTTGGGTTGAGAAGCTCCTCATTTATATCTTTCCAACTGTTAGCAACTTCTAACAACAACTCTTTAACTGCCTCTTCCTCGGAGACGCCATGTTGATTCTTGTAGCACTCAACTGCTGAGGGATTATGTCCTCTCTTCTGGTCAAGCTACATCACGGATGCATATGAATTGGTTATAAGAGAACCCAAAAAAAAAAAAATATCATCAGTTAGCTAATTTATTTCTTTGTTTATTTTTCCTTGGGCATATTGTTATGTTATGTTATGTGTTAAAGAGAGTTGAAAAGAAATGCAGCCGCAAAGGTCGAATGGTTTTCAACAACTTTTTTTTTTTTTTAATGACAATTTCTAAGTTTGAATCTGGAGAAGCTAGGTGTTGGAAAAATTGATGTGGGCTTCACCCACATCTCTACCTTTACAATAGATAAAGAAATTGTATACTATGGTGCACGCCTTAAGATACGTTACAAAATTTCTCTTCAAGATTAGTGGTGAATATAGTCTTATTGAAATGAATTATAATGTAGAATGAAGAATATTATTTACCTTATAACCTGCTATGTCATCCATGAGCCTGACAATGGTTTCTGCCGCTTTAACACTCATAGCGTTTTTAAGAATGCCTTCAAAATTGTCCTTCGTTGCAACAAAATCACCCAAATCAACGAAAGAAGCGACCTCTAGCGTACGTAAACTGATACTTCTTAACGCAACTGATTTGTATTCATCAAAGCTTGGAACATAACCTTTATATAACTACTTGGCTTTAGTAAAGTTCGATAAAATTAATTCTTGCATCTGAGCAACATAACCCAAGTCAATAATAATCACCTTGCAAAATCATATAACATGAAATTGATTGTTAATAAAGCAATTGCTTACCATCTGTTTTGCATATGGTATGCCGTACGATCTTCCTTCCTTCGCCAATTCTTCCTCAGCTTCTCTATAAATATCTAAGAGTGCCTTGAAAATAAATTTCATGTATTCTGGCAGTGTATCTATGAGGTCAATGTCCCATCTGAAAAAATCAAATATAATCGATATATTTGCACGTTCTTAAGAAAATATATAAGCGATACAATTAATTTGTTTCTAATAAAAGTATATTATGAATTAAATATCTAATCAAAGAATTACTTTATAGGGTTATTATTGTTTCACCACTAAAAGAGTTGTAAAATATCAAATGATTGTAAGAAGTATTATCTCCTATTATTTTACTACTTTTTTGTTAAAACCATTAGTTAATTAGTAAAATGTCAATTTTTCTTTTTATGATAAAATACAGAAATATAGGTATCAAATAATAGACAAAAATTATTGGCATGCCCTTTAATTTTAAAATAATGGTTTTAACCATGACTTTATGAATAACCCTAAATTTATCGTAACTATAAAAATGGTGCATTAACAAAATACTCCTGGATATTTTTCATAAAAAAAAATTATTCTTTTAAAAAAGCACTTAAAGCTTATTTACAGAATCAACACTTCCATATTTTATTTTTTTTCTTCTAGAATAGATTGTGATTTTTTTGGGCAAAAATTCTAGGGGTATTTTTGTCAATTCACTACTTTTATGGTCGCAATAAATCAAGGGTTATTCAAAAAATTATGGTTAAAACTATTATTTAACAATTCATGTTTAGAACTATTATTCATAATTTTATGTATATTATTGGATACCTCTTTTGTGCATTTTATCTTAAAGGGTAAAATTAAAATTTTATTAGTCAGCTAACGATTCTAACAAAAAAGTAGTAAAATAAAAGGTTTTACAAAGTTATAGTAGTAAAATTATGGAAAATAATACTTCTTGTACTTATCTAATATTTTATAATTCTTGAGGTAATGAAACAATAATAGTCTTTTATTATATAGGCATGGGGTCTTGCTAAGTTACATCATGTATAACCTGCAGCAACCCTAATAGTCACTCATGATGTCCCCATTATTTAGGTTATTGTAACCTATAGAATACAGTAATGCAACTTAACAACTGCTTTATAGGGATGTATATGGTTTTATAACCTTGTGACTGCTTCAGTAAAACGTGTGAGCTCTTCGAAAGTACCGTAAGCATCAAATGTGTCGTCTATTATGGATATTATGCACACCACTTTGGATGCAAAAATTCTACCAAATGCCAAATTGGGCTCATAGGACACTCCCAGCAACATCCAAATATATGTCCCTACTACTCTATCTCTTGCACAAGGCACCTTTTTAGGGAAGCCTAAATCGTTCCACCACCTGAAATTCAATTTTAAATCTAATTAGATAGATATTTTGCTACATTATAAAGTTGTCACTATAACAATCGTTACTTCTGTAGTATATAAAACATACAAACAAGAACACAATTTGGTTTCATCTTTTAAGGAGGTAGCAAGGAAATATGAAAACTCGAGGGATAAGTGAAAAAAGTTAAAAATTTTAAAGAGAAGTTGTAAATCTTCCATATTATATTTGGAAAATTTGTTTCATTAAAAAAAGAGAGAGAGAGAGAGAAATTTACATGATTTATTTTTATTATTTTGCATTTTCATCTAATTTATAAATTTATATTACATCCATTCTTAAAATTTTTTAATAATTGTATCATTACTCTTTCATTATACACATTATCCTCCAAACACTATAACTTAATATTATTATTAGTAGTAGTAGTAGTAGTAGTAACAAGCACAGAATATACAAAAACTACAACCACTACCACTGTTCACTGTTGACAAATCTAGAATACACAAAAATTTTACTGCAAACTAAAGATCTTGGTTTGGGTGTTAATAAATAAATAATTAACTATTGTAAGATTTTTTGCGTTGAGTCTTCGATTATACAAGGGGGCAACTGTACGTGGTAAATATGATTTCTCTTTTTAGGGGAAGTGACAATCTCCCATTTCAAAACAACACCAATAAGAGGCTTTTCCACGTTGAAAGAATATAAATATGAAGTTACCTGGTCATGATACTTGCTTCCTTCTGATGTGCTGCTTGTAATATATTAAAGTCCAACTTTGCAAACTCGAGCAAAGTTTCATCATGCAAATCATCTCTTGAATAGATATCCAAAAAATACCTTGCCTCTAACCTTGCTGCTGCTTTACGGAGAGGAATTTGCAGAGAATGACGTATTTGTTCAGGAAGTTTAGAGTTTACCTGAGAATGATCAGATATAGATATTATTGACTTAAGGTGAGTGGTGTTAAGCAAGCTGACCAAGATTGCCAAAAGGAAAGTCATCAACGGTCAAGTCAACAAAGGGTTTATCACTCCACACATCTTGCTCACGTCAAAGCTATTTGTCAAGGAATATCTCCAGCACGATTTTTGCACTTGAATGCCAATATCATGTAGGAATATTTCATTCCTATTTTATAAAGATATTGTGCAATAGTTTAGGAAGTTACTTATTTTCCTTCAATATTATTAAGCCTTTCAACGGCTACTTTGCCTTTATTTTGTATAAATAACTCTGTAAATTTCATTAAAATATAGAACAAGAATTATACTCTTCATAGAATTTTTTTCATGGTATCAGAGCCAACCATGAGTACTAGCAATAAAACCTCTTCATCCTTCATCAAAGAGCCAAGTCTAAATATTCAGTCTTTTCATCAATGCTCAAGTCTTGTGTCCATTAAACTAGACAACACGAACTTCTTGTTGTGGCGCTCACAGGTTCTCCCTTTGGTCAGAAGCCTTGGCATTCTACACCATATTACAGATGCTGAGAGACCCGCAAAAGAAATATTATTGACTGATGGGGAAAAGGCACGAAGATTTCACCATGTGGATCAACAATGATGGGCTGTTAACATCTTGGTTGTTAAACCTGATGACAGAAGAAGTGATGAGTGGAATCGTTGGAGTAGAAAATGCTCAACAAATTTGGTCATCTTTGGAGGATCAATTACTTCCGATGACTAAGGAAAAAGAGGTATATCTCATGGGCAGATTGGCAACATTAAAAAAGGGGTCTCTATCAGTTGAAGAGTATGTGCGCAAATACAAGCATATCTGTGATTGTTTGGCTGCAATAAATAAACCAGTGAATGACTTAGATAAAGTTTTGGTCTTGCAAGAGGTCTTGGCTACATGTATAGAGACTTCAAACTTGCTCAAATTTCAAAACCACCTTATCCCTCATTTAAGCAGTTTGTCATGGCCCTCGAAAATCATGAACAAACTCTTATTAATTTTGAAGAAGAAAAGAAGAGTACAATCAATCTGGCTCAAGCCTTTTTTAGCCAACGAGGCAAGGGAAAAGGTCGTGGTTTTACAACAGCAGCAGGACAAAATTTGGCTGATTCAAGTGGTCAAAAAATCAACTACAGTGGTGGAAAAAGTTGGAATAATAATGCAAGTAAATGTAAGCGCTCTTTACAATTTGAGTTTGAAAGATTAATCATTCTTAATATTATTTGTTATTATCAAAATCAACATTATAGAAACACATTTGTTAACAATTATTAATATACATTTCTTGTACACTTTAAATTAACCTATATTAATTTTATAACACTACAACATTAGTTTGTACATTAAATATATTGGTATTAAAAGGACCTTAATTTTGTTAACAATGTCGATAACACCCTCTAGTGAAAAATCTCAACTTATCTTTCAGCAATTTTGATGTAAGGAATGACATGACTTAAAAGTATTTAATTTGCTCTTAAGTATAAGAGTATCAAGTTATAATATAACCCGATGAGTCTGAGGTCGATCCACAGAGAAAATATT
This sequence comes from Citrus glauca, assembly GCA_029633175.1. NCBI lineage: Eukaryota > Viridiplantae > Streptophyta > Magnoliopsida > Sapindales > Rutaceae > Citrus > Citrus glauca. The sequence continues at coordinate 32,090,322 of JAQOOD010000001.1, read as the reverse complement.
TAATTTGTTTATTTTAATTTATCTAAGAAATGAAAATTGGATCTAAATATATGCAACTTAAATTAATTAAAATTATGAAATTAAATTAGTTAGGGTTACGGATCCACTCTTAGTAGTAAATAAAATTTAATAAATTATTTTTATTTTTCTTTTTTATTGCCCAAAAGATTAATTATATAAGTTACAATTATTTTCCCATCAATTTTATTAGGGATTAAATATTAGTGTATGAAAATTTAACTTGTCTACAATAAGTTAAAATACTATTTTATCATACTTTATACTAAGATATTAAGAATTTATTATGCCAAACTCCCATATTTTCTATGCTAAATCAAAATTTCATTTATAAGATATGGCTAAAATTAGATAGAAATTAATTTAATTTATATAATTAAAAATCAAATTTAATTAAATTTTTTTAACTAAGAGTTTCACTTACCCTAACTATTAGTAATTGAAATAAAAGTAATTTATAATTATACATAATTAAAAAAAAGGTATTGGAGAATTAGAAATGAAACTAGTTTTATTTATTTAAATTATATATTCATGAATTAAATTTATGCCATGAGCTTTAAATATTAGTCTGCATGATTTGCCTTGAATCCGACATATAGGTTGGGACAGGTCGTGTCAACATTTCTTAAAAAACTATTAAAAATAATTTATATTTCAAACATCATCAATTCTCTCAAATAGTTTCCTATTTTGAATATATTTATTTTTAAAATACAAAATGATCTATTGTTTTATCACAAAATCATGAAAATTTCTAGAATCACTCTAGACATATATAAAATCATTCAACCAAATTTCATGATTTTTGAAGAAGCCTGGCTATTGTAAAATAATTTTGTAATCCATGTTCTTCGCTAAAATCAGAAATTTTTAGATTTTTAGACTTGAATTAAAAATAAATAAATCGAATTCTTATCCGATTAGCTCGAAACAAGTTTCAAGACATTCTTGAACATGTCTAGTTTAACATATCCAAAATCTAGAACCAAAATCAATTTGTACAAATTACTATGATTTTCGAAATATCTCACTGTCAGCATGTTTTGTGCAAAATCTGAAGTTTCTACTTCTAATATAATTATCTAACCATGTTTCTCCATAATAATCAACAAAAATCAAGAATTGAAATTTACGTTCAATTCTCTCTCAACACGATATCCATTTCAAATAACATAACTTGGTCTCATGTGTTGCTCATGGTCAAACTAAGAAGAAGATTTCGTTCTTCTTTGCTTCTTCTTTTCTCTTTTCTCTTTTCTCACTTCTTTCTTTTTTTTTTCCTTAGCCAATCCCCCCCCCCCCCCCAACTTCCCCTCTCTCATAATGGGAAAGACATCTTATTTTTTTATACTAAGTTACAAGGACCACTGAAAAATAAGAAAAGATTAAAATACATTTAGGAGATTTGGGGTATTACACCTTTGTGACGATGTTTCTATTTTTCTTATCACCCTCATTAATATTTGCCATATAATGGGGGATTGTCACAACACCGATTAATACAAACCCCACAATAATCAGGACATGGCAATGGCTTTAAAACAGGCAAGTGTTTGAGTCCAGCCCAAGCAGTTACTTCATCTGTTAGTACTGATTGTTGGTGTTATTGTACAGTTAGTCACCAGTCAGTTCTAATGTTCTATCTTGTGAATGAGGTTTGTACGATCAGACCCAGCAATAGGGGACTACACCTCTGTATCTCCTACTTGGCTCGTATCGCGGGATTTGAATTTGATCTTAGTTAGGATCTCTTCCATGTTAAAATCCTGCTCAACAAATGAAACCAAAGGCCAATGTTAATGATCTGACTCGTTAATTTCTTTTCCCTATTTCCAGTTTTGCGTCTTTTATACCTTTCCAGATATTTTGAATAACGTGAGTGAAATTTGATGCCAAACAAGCTTGCACTGGGGTCATATATGAATCTCCACATGAAAAATAGGGGTTTGTGTCAAGAAGGCATAATTGGGAATAGTTAAGCCTTCCCATGTTGCGATGTTGCTAGATAAACTAAGAAGCTTTTTACTGAAGGCCAAACTGACGTAGCATTGTTAGGAAATTGGTGGTGAAAGCAGACACGCAGCTAAAGTAAAATTGTAGGAAAATAAAGAACAAGCACAAAAGAGGATACCAGAAAATTACGTGGTTCGGCTTTTAGCCTACGTCCACGGGCGAAGACAGAAGAATTTTACTAGTGAAATAAGGATTACAAGTATTGTAATATTTTGGCTCACTACCCAAAACCCCAATACATCCAATCTCACAAAACACTAGAACAAGAGCTTAGAACTCTTTAACTCTTCAAATCCTCTCAAATGAAATTGAATGGAAAAATTGAATTAGAAATGCATTCGGAACATCTCCCTTTTATAGCCAAAAAACATGGCTATTTAAATATTTTTTTTTTCTTTCTTCCGTGGGCTGCTGCTGAATGCGTCTTGCATTGTTTTTGCTTGCTGAATCCATGTGCTTCTAGATGCATTCAAAGCCGTGTGCATCTAGAAGCACACGACTTTCACATTTCTCCCACTTGGAGATTAGATTGAGACTTAATCAATCTCCACACCATCCTTTCTGCTTCGCCATAAACATGTTGCCTACGTTGCTGCTAGGCCACAAGAGGATCTACTCCAGATAAACTTGTCAGTATTTATCGGTTTGGTCAAAACATCTGCTAGGTTTTCCTTCGTATGGATTTTCTGTAAATCCACACTTCCGTCTTCCACTACTTCTCGAACGAAGTGATACTGAACTCCTATGTGCTTTGTCCTGGAATGAAAGGCTGGATTCCTTGCAATATGCAAGGCACTCTGACTGTCACAAAACACAGGAATTTTCTGTTGTTTGTGCCCGAGCTCCTCCAATAACCTTTGTATCCATATAGCTTCCTTGCAAGCTTGTGTAGCTGCCATGTATTCTGCTTCTGTTGTAGATAAAGCCACAACGGTCTGCAGTTTCGAAACCCAGCTTACAGCTGCTCTCGCAAGTGTAAACACATAACCAGTAGTAGATTTCCTTTTATCAAGGTCTCCTGCAAAATCTGAATCCACATAGCCCCTGACAGTAAACTCTGATCCTCCATAACATAATGCAACATCTGAGGTTCCTCTGATGTATCTCAGAATCCTCTTCACAGCTATCCAATGCTCTCCACCAGGATTCGCCATGTATCGACTGACTGCTCCCACTGCTTGTGCAATGTCCGGTCTTGTACATATCATAGCGAACATCAAACTTCCCACTGCTGATGCATACGGTACTCGAGACATCTCCTTCCTCTCCGCTTCATTGCTAGGACACATACTTGAGGATAATTTGAAATTAACAGGAAGTGGGGTAGAAATTGACTTACACTCTTGCATGTTGAAGCGTCGCAAGATTTTCTTCAAGTAATTCTTCTGTGAAAGCCAAATCTTCCTGTTATTTCTGTCTCGTTGAATTTGCATCCCTAGAATCTTGTTTGCTGGTCCCAAGTCCTTCATTTCAAACTCCCTAGCCAACTGTGCCTTTAATTCTTGGATTCGATCTTTGTTGGGGCCTGCTACCAACATGTCATCCACATACAACAACAAAATAATGAAATCATTATCTTCAAACCTCTTGTAATATGCACAATGGTCTGAACTGAGTCTGTTGTATCCAAGGCTCATAATGAAGGAATCAAATCTCTTATACCAACACCTCGGCGCCTGTTTGAGACCGTATAGAGATTTGTTCAACCTGCAAACCAAGTTCTCCTTTCCTGTTTCTGCAAAACCTTCTGGTTGGAGCATATATATTTCTTCTTCAAGTTCTCCATGAAGAAATGCAGTTTTCACATCTAACTGCTCTAAATGTAGGTCAAATGTAGCACACATTGCCAAGACTACTCTGACTGTTGTGAGTCGAACCACCGGAGAAAATATTTCGTTGAAGTCAATACCCTCTTTCTGAGCATATCCTTTCACCACCAATCTCGCACGATACCGCTCCACTTGGTCATTGCCATCACGTTTGATCTTGTAGACCCATTTGTTTCCAATGGCTTTTCTTCCACGTGGTAGTGGTACAAGTTCCCATGTCTTGTTCTTGTGTAGAGCTTCAATTTCTTCCTGCATTGCCGTCATCCACAAAGCAACATCTGGGCTGTCTAAAGCTTCATGGAAAGTTGAAGGCTCTCCATCCTCTGTTAGAAGACAGTATGCAACATTGATCTCTGTGACATACTCCGAGTGCCACGTTGGCGGTCGTCTCTCACGAGTTGACCGACGAACTTCTGGAGCCTCGGACTCGACTAGTTCTTGTTCCTCATGCTCTGGTGCTGCTTCAGAAGAATCTGAATCTTCTATATATACCGGTACAGTCTCTGACTTTTCTTTTACACTGCTATCATCCTCATCTTTCCTCTGCAGTTGATCTTCTACAAAGATAACATCTCTGCTGATGACGATCTTGTGGGCAGTGGGGTCCCACAGACGATACCCCTTTACTCCATCAGCATACCCCAAGAAGATACATCTTCTAGATTTTGGATCCAGCTTTGTTCTTTCTTGGGCGTTGTACATCACGTACACAGGACATCTAAATGCATGTAGGTAGGAATAATCAGCTGGCTTTCCAGTCCACATCTCCATCGCCGTCTTCAATTCAATAGCTGTAGATGGCGACCGATTTACTATATAACAGGCAGTTTTGGCCGCTTCTGCCCAAAATGAATTAGGTAGACCAGCAGTCTTCAACATAGCTCTTATTCTTTCGGTAAGAGTTCTGTTCATCCGCTCTGCCACTCCATTTTGTTGAGGAGTGTATGCCACCGTGAACTGTCTCTGAATACCTTCTTGCTTACAGAAAGCAAGAAACTCGCCGTCTGTATATTCTCCACCATTATCTGTCCTCAAGCACTTGATCTTTTTACCAGATTCAAGTTCCACCCGCGCTTTGTATTCTTTAAATACTGGAAATACATCTGACTTTTTCTTAATTGGATACACCCAACATCTTCTGGAATAATCATCAATGAAAGTCACCATGTACTTTGCACCTCCCATAGATATATCCGGTGATTCCCAAACATCAGAATGAATCAAGTCTAGAATGCATTTACTTCTAGCAAGAGATCTACTAAACTTTAATCTATGCTGCTTACTAATAACACAATGCTCGCAAAATGGTAAACTTACCGATTTGAGCCCGGGAAGCAATTTTCGCTCAGAGAGAATCTTCAAACCTTGTTCCGACATGTGGCCAAGTTTGAGATGCCACATCATCGTTGACTCTTCTCCATTTGATGCGACACACGCATCACCCTCCTGTAGTGTTTCTCCTTTGAGCATGAATAGATTAGCACCGATCTTTTCTGCTTTCATCAATACAAGCGCGCCTTTAACGATCTTCATAATTCCATTCTCAACATGAGTTTTGTACCCATGACTATCCATTTGTCCTAAAGACAATAGATTTTTCTTCAGGCCATTGACATGTCGTACCTCCCCAATTGTGCGAATTGTACCATCAAACATTTTTATTTTGATAGTACCAATACCAGCGATCTCCAAGGCATGATCATTACCCATATATACAGATCCTCCTGAGATAGGTTCATATGTGTGGAACCATTCTCTCCGAGAGGTCATGTGCCAGGTAGCTCCTGAGTCTATAAGCCAGACATCAAACAGTCGTTTTCTGCCTTCTGAAACAGTTGTTGCCTCGCTGTAGAGAATTTCGCCATCATCCGAGGTACTTGCTACACACCCCTGAGCATTTGATGACTCAGGTTCTTTGCCCTCTTTTCTCTTACTCCAACACTCTTTCTTGACGTGCCCTTTCTTGCCACAGTTGTAGCATTTAACATTCTTCTTACTTCTGGATTTTGATCTACCATGATTTTGACTCCCACTAGGGCCACGTTCCGTTGATCTCCCTCTCGTCACTGATAGCGCCTCCGCTTGCTGCGAACTTGCTTGTCTGTTTTCCTTACTTTTCCGCCTGCTCTCCTCATTTAATACGGAGGCTGCAACATCGTCGAAAACTAGACTGTCCATTGGATTGTTGTTCGTCAGGTTGATGATGAGTTGATCATACGAATCTGGTAGACTTTGAAGTAGAAGCTCTGCACGTTCATTCTCCTCTATATTATGACCCAACGTTGTGAGTTGAGAAAATAGAGTCTTCAAGGTGTTGATGTGGTCGGTCACCATTGTAGATTCCGCCATTCGAAGAGTATAGAGTTTTCTCTTCAAGAAGATTTTGTTGTGTAGCGACTTGGCCTCGTACAATTTTGTGAGAGTATCCCATATTTCCTTCGCCGTGTTTTTCTCTGCCACACTGGATAATACTCCATCTGCAAGTGCCAAGTGTAGATCAGAAATGGCGTTGCCGTCTACCTCATTCCACTTGTCATCAGTTATCTCCATGGGCCTTTCTCCAATTGCTGCCAAGCAATTATTTTTCCTTAATACAGCTTTCATCTTCATTTTCCACAACGAAAAATTATTTCCGTTAAATTTCTCAATTTCATACTTTGCCGCCATTTTGCCGATAAATACTGCACACAAGCTAGTATACCACCTTGAATAGTTGTGAATATGTGTGAGAATGTACACCAGGAAAGTTCCCAGGAAAGACTGGAGGGGTCACAATGGTCCCACTTAAAACCCAGTCTCCTTAAGCTCTTATCGCCTTTGTGACAGAACTTTCCTAGACATGTACAACAACCACACAGTTGCTTTACTCACACCACTATTCCCTGCTTTGCACCGCAAAATTCTTGGGTCGCTCCCACTGTTTCTTGTGAATAGTACCGTATACGTGAATAGTGCCATATACCCGAATAGTATCACTCCCACCGTTTCACGTGAATAGTACCGTATAAGTGAATAGTAACGTATACGTGAATAGTGTCGTATACGTCAGTACCCCTTACGTGAACAGTACCCGACTCCAAAAATACAACCAATAGCTCTGATACCACTGTTAGGAAATTGGTGGTGAAAGCAGACACGCAGCTAAAGTAAAATTGTAGGAAAATAAAGAACAAGCACAAAAGAGGATACCAGAAAATTACGTGGTTCGGCTTTTAGCCTACGTCCACGGGCGAAGACAGAAGAATTTTACTAGTGAAATAAGGATTACAAGTATTGTAATATTTTGGCTCACTACCCAAAACCCCAATACATCCAATCTCACAAAACACTAGAACAAGAGCTTAGAACTCTTTAACTCTTCAAATCCTCTCAAATGAAATTGAATGGAAAAATTGAATTAGAAATGCATTCGGAACATCTCCCTTTTATAGCCAAAAAACATGGCTATTTAAATATTTTTTTTTTCTTTCTTCCGTGGGCTGCTGCTGAATGCGTCTTGCATTGTTTTTGCTTGCTGAATCCATGTGCTTCTAGATGCATTCAAAGCCGTGTGCATCTAGAAGCACACGACTTTCACAAGCATTTCATGCACAACATAAATTCTCAATCAAGCAGTAATCAACGTATTATAACACCCTTTCTAGAAAACAAATAAAAGGCCATTCTTTTATTTGAAGTGATACTTTTATTTCATGAGCACAGTACATTAAGTAGTATATAACTCCAAAACAAAGAAAATCTAGCAACATTTTCTTACAACAAAAACGATTCTGTCCCCAAGGCGATCCAGGAAATTACAGTATTTGTACCTCCATTTTCTACTAGCAAGCAAAGGGCCTATAAGACACCAAAACCCCCCCATAAACCCAAGTGCAGTGCTTACATAGAACCAGTAGTCCAGTTCATCCTTATCTCCATTTTCATCTTCAGGAGTTGAAACATGCTCAGAACAATTCCTAGGAAGAGGAGCTCCACAGAGATCATTGCCACTGGATGCATCAAAGCTCTGCAGTTGAGTGCTTGAAGGAATTTTCCCAGTCAAATTGTTGTTGGACAAGTTCAAATGATTCAAGTACGTCAAACTTGACATGCTCTGTGGAATTTCACCCGAAAGTTGGTTTAAAGAAAAATCTATAGACTCCAATGATCTCATAGCACCTATACTTTCAGGAATTCTTCCCGTGAAAAATTGTTTGACAAATTGAAAGACAGCAATGCTTTAAGATTTGTCACTTCCAAAGGGATCTTTCCTGAGAAATTATTCTTGGAGAAGTCTATGATTCTCACCAAATTAAGAATGCATTTGTATTCAGCTGCTCGTCCTTTCATCACAGCTAATGCATCCTCAAGAAGCATCGCGGTTGCGGGAGCACGAGAAGCATAAAGAAGAAATTCATACTGGATAGCTTTCCCTGCATGAGAGTTCACTTACTGGATAGTTTTCCCTGCATGAGAGTTCACTGTCACCATCGCACGAAGGTTATGAATACATCTTGGTACTTCTCCAGAGAGATTGTTGTCAGCAAGGTCTACGATTTGTAGAAAAGCTAGATCACACAATCCTTTGGGTAAAAGGCTATGAAACTTATTTGAACGAAGGATGAGAACAACCATTCTTGAAAATCTTTCTCCAATCCATGTCGGGATATTTTCAACGAACTCATTTTCACCAACATCGAGTGTCAATAAAGCTGTGCAATTTTTAAGTGAATGTATTGTCCCAGAGAGGTTGTTTTTACGAAGGTGCAATGACTAAAGAGAAATTAGACTGCCCAATGAGATTGGAAGATTACCAGTAAATTTGTTGTTACTTAGATCAAGTACCATTAAATTTTGATAATTCATCCAACAGTCAGTTAGCTCTCCTTGCAAAAAGTTACCTCTCAGATAAAGAAATTGTAATTTCTTTAACTCATGGGCTCTATAACAGATAAAATAAAAAATTGATCCCGAGATTGAGTTATTGGAAAAATCTAATTCAATTAGATTGGATGATACAAGAGGTAATGCACCGGAAAAACTATTTGAACCCAAGGAGAGAACTTCAAAAGTTGAGCAGCGTTGGTTAGATTCGGTATCTGCCCATGAATTTGGTTAAACGAGAGATCTAAAACATAAATTTGGGAAGCAGAGCTCCAAAACATATTGGGAATACTACCTGTAATTCCTGAGCAGGATAAATCTAGATAATTTAAATGTTTTTGTGAATGAAGCCACGAAGGAAATAGGGACCCTAAATGACAATGTCTTAATCCTAAAGTAGAAAGTTGAAAAGGAGGAATCCAATTATCATTCACTTTCAACGTCATTGTGTTTTCACTTATGAAAAAGCAACTTAGTCTTGTGAGATTGACAAAGTGAATTTCCGAAAGACTTCCATTTAATTCATTACAGGAAAAATCTATAAATTGCAAAGTTGATAAGTGTCCTAAAGAGAAGGGTATGGGACCAACAATAGAATTATTACTCAGATGAAGATAGTATAGATTTTTAAATTGGCCAAGTTTGTAAGTCAAATGACCAGAAACTGAACTACCACTCAAAACCAAGAATCTTGAGTCCACTGGAAACACATCCTGAGAAAATATCAAAGATCTCGGAAATTTCTTGACTCAATTTGACACATGAAAGCATGACGGATCTTAAATTGCAAAGACTTGCCATGGACCTTATTACTCTCCCTTCAAGACCAATATTTAAGGAGAGATCAAGCCAACTGAGAGAAGTCAGGTTTGCTAGAGCATCTGAATTAACTATACCTTGCAAGCTATTGTTAGAAACACCAAGGGACTCGAGACGGTTAAATCTGTATAACCAGTTGGGGATTGAAGAGTTAAAGCGGTTGGAATCTAAAAGAAGATGTTTGAGTGAAGTCAAGTTTTGAAGTCCCTCAGGAATGGGACCTTGAAAATTATTACGACGAAGATCAAGAAAGACCAATTGACTGAGACCAAAAACCCAATTAGGAACGAATGAGTTATCGAATTGGTTGTATAAAAGGTCAAGGGTTGTCAGAGTCGAAAAATTTGCAATGGCAAAGGGAGGTAAGTGGTGGAGTTGACAACGTGACAACCTCAATTTTACCAAAGAAGGAAGCGTGTTTGTCACCCTCAGCCAGTCAAAGGCTTTGCTGAGATTCACATAACTCAAATCAAGGTCTTTCAAGAAAGAAAGGCCAGGGAGCCACCATAAATTTTCAACATACAAGAAATTCCAACTGAGGTCGAGGTATTGTAGATTAGAGAGATTTCCAAGTTGGGGAGGTATCATTCCTACAAATTGAGTATAAGAGAGATTGAGATACCTCAGATTTCCCATAGAACAAATAAATCTAGGAATTTGGACCCCTTGAAAATCATTATATCTCAAGTCAAGGTAACTCAAATGCTTCAAATCAAGCAAACAAGGATTTACCTTACCAACCAGCATTGACCTTGGATTAGCTTTAGACTGAGATAGATCGTAATAAGTGAAAGGATTTCGAAGATTAAGCTCAACTATATGGCCTGTCACGTTGTCACAGACAACAGCGGCCCATGCACAACAATCTTCATATCCAATCCAAGAAGCAAGCCGATTGGAAGGATCCTGGAGCTCTTGCTTGAACCTTAAAAGTGCTCCTCTCACTTTCAAGGCAACCCACATGATAAGAACTTCCATTGCTGAAGCTAACGCTAACGGTTGCTATGGCAAGTAATTCAAAGAGTAAAAAGGCGAAAACAAGGACGCCACTCATGTTTGGTTTCTTTAATTGCAAGCTGTAGGCGGCAGTAGTAAAGGAAATGTGGATGAGGATTATGTTAGTAACGGCATTGCTATTTATAATGAATTGGTAACTAACGAGGCCGATACTCTTTTGGGAATAATCTTATCTTTCAGATATTCAGCATCCATTTAATATAATCAATCAAGTGGGCCTGGAATCTAAATTGGAAAAAGTAGCAATAGTCCATTTAAATAAATCTTCCAAATAATCCAATTTTAATCCCCTTTCTACGGAAACGACTTCAAGTCTACTAATTAAAGAGGACAATTTATATAGCTAACATTTTGGTAATGTCATAAATAGATGATCGTTGTAGATAATGAACTCATATATGTTTATGACATGATTATCTTACTAACTCCATTTAATGATAAACAGAATTTAATAAACCAACACTCGAAGGATCTTAAAGAATTAAATTAGGATAGAGATCGACGATGATGTTTTGCTCATAATTTAGTCAATGCATTAGAGTTCGGTGTTATAGCAGTACTCATGGATAGTTTTTTTCAATTTTGTATGTTTATCTATATTCGGGTCAAATGGGTTATCAAAAGCTTTTCTATTTATAAGGAGATTAATTTTGTTAACAAGGCGAATTTCCACGATCTGGCGAGCAATTTCAACTAATATTTCAGCAATTCAGCATCCGTTTGAAATTTTTAATTTGGAAAAAGTCATCACAGTCTCAGTTTTCTGCATAATCCAATTGCACATGCCCCAAAGTAACCTCCGACTTACGGAAGCGACTTTAAGTCAATTAAAGAGAAGTAATAGACACAACATTCATCTTTTTAACTTCTGAAGTGTTCCAAATATTTTTGTTTTGCATATATGAAGATGTCGTTAATTTATGTTAGAAAATTTATGGGTGAAGCAAACGCGTAACTAAAGTGAAATTGAAAAATATTGAGACACAAAATCACACAGGACCAGAAATTACGTAGTTCAACTTTTAGCTTACGTGTATAGGCGAAGACAGAAGAAATATAATTTACTAGTAAAAAGGAGTTACAAGTATTATAGTATTTAGCTCACTTCCCAAAACCCCAGTACATTCAAACTCTCAAAACACTAAAACAAGAACTTATTATTTAAGCTCTACAAAATCTCTCAAGCTCTCTCCTAAATGCAGGAATTGCTTTTCACAAAAACTGAATGCAAAAACCAAAAGGGGGGGGGGGGGTTTGTTCCTTTATATAGGCAAGGTTATTATTTTAATTTTTTCTTTTTTTCTTCTTGTGGCTTTTTCAAAGCCGTGTTTTCCTTTTTTTTTTCTTTCTTTCAATTATGAACGACACCATTTTTTTCAATATAATTGATGCCACCCTTAGCAAATATATAAAAAAAAAAAAAAAAGAGATGTGAAGTTCTTGCTCTTCTAGAAAGAGTGGCCCACCTCATTTAACAATTTAGTCTTTCCCTAAGCGTGAATGATGAATTGATGGCGATATTTGATGTCTTCTTTGATTGATATACAATGAAATTATTTGTCAAGAGTAATTGATACGTTCTCAGCCAACAGCTTAATTTATAATTACTCAATCATCGGGGGTCCTTATATGTATTCACTTATTCAAGTATTTTGTTTTTTTGTTTACACTCTCAGGCTAAATATCTCCCAAATCTTGGGATTAGTCATGAGCTAATAGTATGACTATATCACGCCAAATTCACCTAAGGATTTAAAAGAGAAATTTGGAATAAAACATTATAATATTAATTTTATTACTATTCCCAAAAGAAATAATATTATCCACAGGCAAAATAAAATCCCTAAAACAATAAATATAACAATAATCCTTCCAAAAAAGAGAAGAAAAATAATTCAGTTCTAAAAAATAACCAAAGTAGTTACAATTTTTTCATAAAAAAAAAAGTTAAAGTTTTCAGCTAATAAATCCTCTTCTCTAAACCAAAAAAGCTTATATCTCTAAAATTTTCAATATATAATCATTTAAGAAATTATTTAATAATAAAAAATTTTTTATTCAATTGTTCATGCCACATAGTGTCACTTGTACTTTTGTCGAAATCAATATATCACCTATAATATTGGTGACCCAGCCAATTAATCAATCAAGATATTGTACCTGTAATATTTATCAATAGGTGCGCATAATGGTTATGCAACTAACTGTTCACTTGTATTAGTAAAAGTAACTACGAATAATAAGTCAAAACTTTAAACAGAGTTTTCAATTTTTCAATATCAATCATTCAATAATATATCAATAAAACACTCTTACGAGACATTTAATTTGCAAAGTTTTTCAAATATTTTTAAGTTAAACAATTTATAAAAAAAAATCAAGTATCTTCAAAGCCACTTAGAAAATAGTTTTGCTAAAGAATTTTAAAATGCAGGAAAGTGCAGGAAAACTTTCAAAGCACATGGTTTTAAAGGTTTAAAACTGTAAACCTTTAAAGCCCTTCGGTTTTAAAGCTTTTCTGGATTTTCCTGCACTTTAAAATCTCTGACTAGAAAACTATTATATATATATATATATATATAATATTTCACAAGCATTTCATAGTATTAAAACCAAGAATGCTAATTTTTCATATGCTAATTTATCACACCCTTCTCTCGATCTAAAGTAACCAAACAATATCCTAAATTACATGAGTTCAGTCTTGGTCTATAATTATCAAGATAAGATTCTTATAAATAACATTACCAATTCTGACCTTGATGGGAAACCTAAACATTTTTAAACCATTAACACTTACTTAAACTTATCAACTTACTAAACTACACAAGACCATCCTACACAAGCTAATTTCTAACAAGTTATAAACATGTTAGAAAACACACAAATACTACAACTAGATACTATCAACATATGACATTCAATGTAAAATGTTAGAAAATTAATCAGAGTTCAAAAACATCCCAAAAAATTGATTTTCTAGAAAAATGTCAAAACTATTTAGTGGTGATATGAACAAATGTACGTTAATTCAAAAATTCATAACTTTAGTTACACACATCCAAAAATAGTAATTCAAGTTTTGATAATTAGAGGAAACAATAAGAATTAGGAAGATTTTACAAGGCATTTAATGATGAAAAATTAACCCATACTGACTTTGATATCAGCCTTACCAATTTTGGAGAACAGTTTCCAAGATTGCAGCAACCCAACTCAATAATTTTTGATGATTTTTCTATAAGGTTAAAAATTACGAATTTATATGTACATAAAATAGACATATATGTACCATAATAAAAATTCCTATAATTTTCAAAAGTTATTTATGTTTCAAAATAAAATATAGAATTGAGAACTGCCGCTGAAAATTTAATTTTTTTGGCACTAGTGTTCTGAATTTGAAAAATTATTACAACCAATATATTTTGAATTTTTAAACAATAAATTTATCAATAGAAAGCTAATGATATCTAGTTTAATAAATTATAAAGTTTCATGCATAAGACTCAATGAAAGCAGCAGTTACATGGCACCAAATCCACAGTGTTCATAGTTTCAAAATAAGCAAAAGCATAATTTCCACACACTAACAACATAAAGTCAATACATGATCACGCTTTCACAATTTCATCAATATAACACATAAAGACATTCAGTGCCCATTTGAGATTGATTCTGGGAGGTTCAAAAGTAATTTTAAAAATCTAAAAGATAATTTCAATGTTTGGTAAATTTTTTAAAAATCACTTTTGGCAAAATCACCCCATCCTACAATAGATTTTGAAAAGTGAGGAATGAATAGGTTTTCAAAATCTGATTTTGAAAATGTAACACCCATTATTTTTTATTTTATTATTGTTATTATTATTATTGTTGTTGTTGTTGTTGTTGTTTTAGATAATATAGTATTTTAGGCCAATGATTTTAGGGGTTTATTTCTTTATATTTATTTGATTTACCAATTTATTAAGTACCTTAAAGAAAATAAATTCCTTAATAGGTAAGGGTAAGAGGAGAAGTTATTGAGTTTTGATTTTGTTTTGAAGGTAGGTAAGAATTTATAATCCTTTAAACTTCTAGTTGTTATTTTTGATTTTATGTGATTGATTGAATAATTTTGCGTGTTATATTGATAAAATTTTAAAAGTATGATCATGTATTGATTGATGTTGTCATTAAATGAAAGTAGTGCTATTATGTTATCCTAAATTCTATGAATAGTATACATTCAATGTTAGATGACTACTACTTTCATTAAGTTTAATACATAAAACTTTATAGTTTACTAAACTAGACATTTTATTTTTCTATCTATATGTTTATCATTCACAAACTCATTGCATATTAATTGTTTTGATTTTTTCGAAATTGGAACACTAGTGCTGGAAAATTCTAACTTTCCGCAAGAGTTCTCATTTCTATTATTTATTTGGTAACTCAAACAACTTTTGAAAGTTCTAAGAACTTTTATTATTGTATGTATATTGATAACTCTATGAAATGAGAATTATCATGACACTTTCAAACTTAAATCAATAATACTTACAGAGTAAATGATGTGTTTTCATTATATTTTTGTTATATTTTGAATAAACATTCATCCTAGTTTATTCTTAATAAATTTTGTTTGATTTCAAATAATTTATGCTTAGATTGTATGCATAATTATAGCCGGAACCTCAAATTTCAAGGAAGGAATGCTAATGCAATAGGCTTGAAAAAATAAGAAAAGAACATGACTCCAAAAGAATTGAAACAAATCTGGAACAATACAGTTGCTATAGTCGTTACTGTAGCAATCCTAGAACAACGTTCGAGAAAATTCCACGTCGGATAGTTGCAGAATTGTGATATGCAGTTTCCTAATCTGATTTATGCATGACTTAGGCTTCCGTTTACCTTAATTTTCAACTATAAAAGGAGCACACATCATAAGGAATAAGGGGATCTGTCATCCAATGACAAAAACATAAAAGAAACAAAAGAAAAACAAGATTCAAGAGAAAGATTAAGGACTGCACAAGAGGAAAAATTGCAGAGATCAATTAGGAGCTCAATCCTTCTTATTCTTCTCTTGTTTTTGTGTTTTCTATTTATTCATGGGGATGTGTTTCATGGCCGAAACTTTGTTTTTTATTTTTCTTTTGCAAACCATGAACTAAATTTATTTGTAGTTAAGTGATAAACAATCTTAATGGTTTATTGACTGAAAATATGAGTTGCTGCGTGTTTGCTGTAACATTTTGTTTTGATAGCATTTATTTTTATTCATTATTTCAGCTGCTCACCCATTTGATGATACTAATTAAGGAAGAGCCACAAAAGGGCCTATTTTAGTGGAACAAATCAAAGCAATACTTGATCTTAAATTGGGTTTCCTGGATTGAGTTTACTTGAGTCCCAAAAGGCTACTTGATTTAAAATTAATGATGAACTAGACATAGAGATTTATCTTATAGGGTAAATAGAACCAAAGCGTCTAATGTTATATCTTATGTTGGCATAACAACTTATCATTGTTAGGTTGCATACATATATAAGATATCCAACATGCGACGGCTAAGGATATATAAAGATTCTGCCCAGTGCTGTAGCAAATGTTGTAACAACCGACGCAAACATTAGAAAAAATAGTCAAAACCATTAAGAGAGTTTATTCACTCAACTACTCTATATTCCCATTGTTTTTATCCTTGAGCTTGACGTGATAATTTACTTTGTTGTATTTTATTTATTTTTTATTTTAATTAGTATATTAATTTTATTAATTGTTTTATCTTAATTTAAAATAAATCTGCACTGTTAAGATTGTTGTAGCAAGTCTAATAACATCAATCCTTGTGGAAACGATCTTGAATACTCATTACTTTATTACTTATTGTGTACACTTGCACATTGACACTAATAGCATTAGTATTTATATCCAACAAGTTTTTTGCGCTGTTGCCGGGCATTGATTGTTCATTGTGATTTGTGAAATTATTTTTAACAATGCTATTTTTTTAATTTGTTTATTTTGTTGACACAAGTGATCTAGCAACCCTTGCATGCGCAAATATAAATATATTGAATTCCATTTTAATCCAGAAATTGAAAGAACTATAAAAGGATTAAGAATAGAGCATCGGGAATTACAAATTGCTATAGTAATGGATGATTTGCAAGATTAGATAAACTTGAACCTTAGAGAGGAGATACAACCAATCAATGTACATGAAGGTCTAAATGAACAATGTGTTCAAAGGCAACCAGGAAACAACAACATAATTCACATAGCGAATGATAGAGATAGAGTCATTCGAGACTACTCAGTGTTGACTCCTCAAGCCATACATCCTGGAATAGTTAGATCCGATGTTCAAGCTGACAATTTTGAACTCAAACTAGTGATGTTTCAAATGCTGCAAACAGTGGGGCAATTCAATGGGCTGCTATATGAAGATCCCCATCTACATCTTAAGTTATTTTTGGAAGTGAGTGACGCTTTTAAGATTGCTGGAGTATCGCATAAAGCATTGAGGCTCAGGCTTTTCCCATTTTCTTTGAGAGATCGAGCAAGAGCACGGTTGAATTCTCTACCACCAGATTCTGTCACTATATGGAGTGACTTGGCTAAACATTTTTTGATGAAATACTTCTCGCCAACCAAGATTGCAAAATTGAGGAACGAGATCACATCTTTCCATCAACTTGAAGATGAGAGCTTATGTGATGTACGAGAGAGATTTAAGGAGTTACTTAGAAGATGTTCTCATCATGGTATTCTTTGCTGCATATAGTTGGAAACTTTTTATAATGGTCTCAACCAAAGCACTAGATTGATAGTGGACACTTCAGCAAATGAGGCTTTGTTATCTAAATCTTACAATGAGGCTTATGAAATTTTAAAGAGAATAGCCAACAATAACTATCAGTGGCCATCAACCAGATAAGCTGCAGCAAGAGAAAAATAAGAGTTCATAACATAGATACCTTGACATCATTGTCAGCCCAAGTAACTTCATTAACAAGGATGGTAAAGGCTATGACTACTGCTTCAGCAACTGTTAACCAAATTTCTGACGTGTCTTACGTTTATTTTGGAGAAGGACATTTATTTGACAATTGTCCTGGGAATCCAGCTTCAGTCAATTATGTAGGTAGCTTCAATAGACGAAATCAAGACAATCTATATTCAAACACTTACAACCTTGGATGGAGATAGTATCCAAACTTTTCATGGAGTTATCAAAACCAGACTACTGCAGCATCCAACGGATTTTATCAGTAAAATCAAGAGCAAAGAAACATCAACAATGATCAACTCAACTCCCTTGAAGGTTTGATTAAGGATTATATTGTGAAGAATGAAGCAGTTGTCCAAATTCATACTGTATCTGTAAGAAACTTAGAAAATTAAATTGGACGACTTGCTACAGCATTAAGCAACAGACCTCAGAGCAATTTACCCAGCAACACCGAAGACCTAAGAAGAAAAGAGAAATAGCACTACAAAGTGATTAACTTGATATATGAAATGGATGTTCATAATCTCATTAGTGTACCAAAAGAAGAGTTGAGTCCACTTCAATCTAGAAAGAAACTCAAATTGAAAAAGAGCCACAATTCCCCCACTTCATAGCACACTGGTGAGAGCAGTCAAGCTAAAATATTTGCCCAAAATAATAATCCAACACATATGGATAATGAGGCTGTAGCACAAACTCAGAACATGGCAAAAGAGAAGTAGTCTACACAACATGTTAATAGTACAACAGTTTAGGCACCCACTACCATTTCCTAAACAGTTCCAGAGACAACAATAAGACAAGCAATTTAACAAAATCTTAGGAGTGCTGAAACAACTACATATCAATATCCCTTTTGTAGAAACTCTAGGGCAAATGCAGAATTTTGTAAAAAATTTTAAGGACATTTTGACAAAGAAAAAAAGACTGAGAGAATTTGAAACAATTGCTCTAACACAAGAATACAGCCGAATACTTCAGAGTAAGATACCACAGAAGATGAAGGATCTACGAAGCTTCACAATCCCATGCTCCATAGGCATTAAATACAATGGAAAAGAACTCTGTGATATGGGGGCTAGCATCAATCTCATGCCTTTATCATTGTTTAAGCAATTAGAAGTTGGTGAATGTAGACCAATAACAGTGACTCTACAACTTGCTAACAAATTTCATGCCTATCTAGAATGGGGATTGAAGATGTGTTGGTAAATGTGGATAATTTTATTTTTCCAGTGGATTTTTTTGTGCTACACTTTGAGGCAAACAAAAAAGTGTCAATCATTTTAGGGAGACCTTTCTTAATCTAGAAAGACTTTAATTTATTTTCAAAAAGGAGAATTAACCATGAGGGTGAATGACCAGCAAGTTACATTCAATGTGCTGGATGTCATAAAGAGTCCCGATGAGATTGAAGATTGTAATTTTTTCAGTGTTGTGGACTTTGTTGTAGCAGAGAGATTACACAGTTGCTGCAGTAAGGAAGAAATCAATGTTGTAACATTTGAAGAACTTGATGATGAAGATCGTAGAACAGCTAATATAACATGGTTAGGGGAGAAGCAACCTTTTAGAATTGACGAGCAAATCCAACAAAGGGAACTCACTCTAGACCAATAAGAATTCAAGGTTAACGGGTCGAAAGTGAAGAACTATATGCAAGATGATGTGAACAGCCTAAAGATAGATTGGTTCTTGAAGGATCCAAATTGAACAAACAACAAAGGTCAGGCTGAAAGACTTAAAATCAAGTGCTAATTGGGAGACAACTTAATAAGGGAAGTTGTTTCAAGTTTTTAAGACATTGAATTTAGCTTTTAAATTATTTAATGTCTTTTTGTTATTTTAAGTGTGCATCTAATTTTTTATCTTTGTGTTAAATTGCAGGAAGTAAAAAAAATGTCGGCAAAAAGAGCTGGAAGGAATTACTATAGCATTACTCACAGCATGACATATAACAGAAGATTCTCAAATAACAGAGTTTGAGAAGTGGATCAAACGCTCACTTACAGCATGACATCTAATTTTTTATCTTTGTGTTAAATTGCAGCAAGTAAAAAAAATGTCGGCAAAAAGAGTAAGAAGAAATTATTGCAGCATCACTTACAGCATGACATATAACAGAAGATTCTCAAACAACAAAGGTATTTCATACTTTTGCAGTAGCAAATAGATTGATCAAATTTTATGATAAGGAGCATTTGAGAAGTGGATCAAAGGAGAAGTGACCCTTTACAACCTGTACTGCAACAGTGCTTCCAACAATAAAGGAGTACTCATACCCGCTAGTTTATTTTGCTTTTTTCTACAAAACTTTTCTTTCATTTAGTTTTAATTTTTTGATTCATTTTCCATGTCCTTTTATTTAGTATATGCATGTCTGGTTTATGTGGTTTTGTTTTGTGTGCTTGTAAGGACATAGCACCACTCAAGTTTAAGGGGGTTGCGTTTCTGAGTGGATGTGTTTATGCTTGTGTTGTGTGTCGTATGAAGCTCTGATATCTAATATTTGTGTATGAATTTGAAAACCTAATGAAGATAAATTGATTGTTATTCAGTATTTATGGGAATGCCAAGTAGAGATAGTTATAGATGGAGGTTGAAATTTTGTCCTAACACTTATACTTTGGTTGAGTTTTATAAGAATGTTGTGGCAAAACCAGGAAAACTAAAAAAAAATAAAAAATATCTCAAGTTTGGGGGAAACTTTTTGTTGGACTGTGCCCGTTATGAAATAAATTCTGCTCCAATGGTTTAAGTTGCTGGGTAACCAGAGTTGGGTATGCACTCCATATGCAGACTTGAGTCCAAAGACAACAAAAGCTATGAGCAGTGCTGCAGCAATTATATTAAAAAAAGCAAAAAAAAATAGTGATGTAGGAATAAAAAATAAAGAGGTTTGCTACCTAGGATACCGAGTAACCTAGTCTGTTCATAAGCCCCATGTTCAGCCTTGAGTCAAAGGCATCCAAAGGTAAGACTTAGATATAACATCCTGGATGTGTTACTACAGTAACTTTGACATATACTTTGAGTGAGTAATTGAGTGTCGTCATTACAAGTGATATGCATTCACATAAAAGCTCAATGTTGGATTGAAGAGTTTAACTGAAAAAAATTATGTTTGTTGAAGTATAGTTTGAGTTTATTTATGAATTCTACTCCCCCATATGTGAATATATTTGTTTCTACCTTTGAATTATATGCAATGTCTGTGTAATGTTGTAGCATCTCTAGAAGTTGATCAAATTGGCACCCACACACTCTGAGCATAATGAAGTCTAAGTCTAAAACTTGAATTGCTATGGCAATTTTGTATGATTAAGAGTGTGATCTGAAGGTTGAAGAATCTTTACAAATTTGATTTTAGAGCTAAGTTATTTGTTGCATGATTATGTGATTGAAGTGTTAGTGTTGTTGTCATTACTTGAGGACAAGTAATGGTTTACGTTTGCAGGTATGATAACTCTGTGAAATGAGAGTTATCATGGCATTTTTAGACTTAAATCAATAATACGTAGAGAGTAAATGATGTGTATAAACATTTATCCTAGTTTATTCTTAATTAATTTTGTTTGATTTAAAATAATTTGTGCTTAAATTGTATACATAATTGTAGGTGTCCGGGAGCTCAAATTTCAAGGAAGGAATGCTAAAGCAATAAGCTTGAAAAAATAAGGAAAGAACATGACTACAAAAGAATTGAGACAAATCTGGAACAGTGCAGTTGTTGTAGCCATTGCTGTAGCAATCTTGGAACAGTGACAGAGAAAATTAAATGTGAGATACTTGCAGAATTGTTATCTGCAGTTTTTTAATCTGACTTATGCATGACCTAGGCTACCGTTTACCCAAATTTTCAACTATAAAATGTGCATACATCATAAGGAATAAGGGGAGCCGCCACCCAAGTGAAATACTATCTAGGCAACCCAAGAGGAGGGTGAATTGGAATTTTAAAAATTAAGCTAATACAATTCGCAAACCACACAACAATCTAATCTAATGCCTTAATAAATTCGAAAACAATAAATTCAATGCAAGCACAATAATAAAAGAGTAAGGGAAGAGAAAAACGAACTCAAGGATTTTTACGTGGTTCGGCTATCTCCGCCTACGTCCACGCCTCCGAGCTCATCCGCTTGAGGATTTCACTATCCAAGCCTTTTCAAGGCTTCAACCAATTACAATTGACTTCAAGGTGTCAATGAACCTTTACAACAAGAGTTTATATCCCCAATCTCTTAATCCAAGTGTTTCCCTCACTTGTACACTCACAATTTGATGAGAAATGATAAATACAACAATGAATCTCTCTTTAAGAGTGGATATACAAATTGAAGAACAAAGATGAGCTAATGAATGATGAGTTACGAAAATGAAGCTCAATATGTGTTGTGTGCACTTGTCTATGCTTGCTTGAATTCTCTTTTCTTCTCTTGCCAAAAATGAATTGGTTTTGAGTTTATATAGTTTGAACTCAAAAACTAGCCGTTATGTTCATTTCTGGCAGGAACCGGATTGCCGGTTGTCTCATCCGGTTAGCCGCTTCATGTTACCGTTACAAGCACAAATTTGAAATTCCGAACTTCCGGATTGCCGTTTATCACTTCCGGATTGCCGCTTGCGTTTTGATTACATTCTACCTCGAACCGAATTGCCGGATGTCAAGAACCGGATTGCCGCTTTCGATTCAGTTACGTTCTGCCCAGAAACCGGCTTGCCGGATTTCCACATCCGGTTAGCCACTTGCATTTTGGTTACTTGCTGCCCGAATTCGGCTTGCTGGATTTCCTTATCCGGATAGCCGGTTGCTACAGTAACCGGCTACACAAGAGGAAAAATTGCAGCTCAATCATTTTTATCATTCTCTTGTTTTTGTGTTTTGTATTTATTCATGGGGATGTGTTTCATGGCCACTTTGTTCTTTATTTTTCTTTTGCAAATCATAAACTAAATTTATTTGTAGTTGAGTGATGAAAAATCTTGATGGTTTATTGACTGAAAATATAAGTTGTTGCGTGTTTGCTGACAACATTTTGTTTTGATAGCATTTATTTTTATTCACTATTTCAGCCGATCACCCATTTAATGATACTAGCTAATGAAGAGCCACAAAAAGGCCTATCTTAGTGGAACATATTAAAGCAATACTTGATCTTAAATTGGGTTTTTCGGATTAAGTTTTACTTGAGTCCCAAAAGGGTTATGCTTGATTTAAGATTAATGATGAACTAGACATTGGGATTTACCTTGTAGAGTAAATAGAACCAGAGCGTCTAATGCCATATCTTATGTTGGCATAACAACTAATCACTGTTAGGTTGCATATAGATATAAGATATTCAATACGCGATGGCTGAGGATACATAAGGATTCTGCCTAGTGTTGTAGCAAATACTATAGCAACCGAGCCAAACATTAGAAAAATAGTCAGAACTATTAAGAGAGTTTATTCACTCAACTACTTTATATTCTCATTGGTTTTATCCTTGAGCTTGACGTGATAATTTACTTTGTTGCATTTTATTTATTGTTTTTTATTTTAATTAGTATATTAATTTCATTAATTGTTTTATCTTAATTTTAAAAAAAGCTTGCATTGTTAAGATTGCTGTAGCAAGTCTGATAACATCAATCCTTGTGGAAACGATTTTGAATACTAATTACTTTATTACTTGTTGTGTATACTTGCACATTGACACTAATAACATTTGAATTCATACCAACATGTATATGTCTAGTTTTTGTATATTTAAGTTCGTAATTTTTGGTTTTATATAAAAATTATTAGAAATTATAGAGTTGGTCTACCCTAATCCTTGGAATTGTTTTCCAAAATTGCGAGGGCTGATATTGAAGTCAGTTTGGGTTATGTTTTCATTAGTAAATACCATATAAATTTTAATTATGATTCCTTATTGTTTCCTCTAACTTGAATCACTATTTTTGAATATGTACAACTAAAGTCATGAATTTTTGAATCAGCAATCTTTTGTTTCTTGTTACCATTGGATAGTTTTGACGTTTTTATGAAAAATTAGTTTTCGAAGATATTTATGAACTCTAATTAATCTTGTTAACTTTTATATTGAATGCCAACATGTTCATAGTAGCCTTTTATGATATTTATGATTTTTTCGACACATATATAGCTTGTTAGGAATCAGCTCCTCTATGATGGTCGAGCATAGTTTAGTGAATTGATATGCACTTATTGGCAATTATTGCGGAGTAACCTACCCTAATTAAACTATTGACCAGGTTCATCGAAGTTACAGGTGACTTACTGAACTACCACCGGGTAACTAGGCTTTTAGGTGACTTATTGAACTACTGGCCGAGTCATTGGGACTATATGTGACACTATGTGGCATGAGCAATTGAACAAATAAAAAAGTTGTATTGGTAAATGAGTATTTATTGACAACGATTATTCACATTATGACTTAAGTAATTATGGGTATTGTCGTACATATGTATTAGATTATAAAATAATTACTGGTTTATAATTTATGGTACTTTATTGTTATTTGTAATCTTATACAAAAGTTTGCTTGCCAAGATAACGGTTCATCCCTCGTATCCAACATTTTACGGATTGATTTTAGAGATGAGGCTTTTTGGTCTAGAGAAGAGGATTTGTTAGTTGAAAAACTTTGACTTTTTTAGATGAATAAATTGTTGCTAGTTTGGTTATTGTTTAGAGCTGAATTTTTTGGTTTGGAGGATTATTGTTCTATTTATTATTTAGAGACTACATTTCGACTATAACTAGTATTAATTTTCTTTTGGGAATAACAATAAGAGTTATGTTATGAGGTTTCATTTTTAATTTCTCTTGAGATCCTTGGTGAATTTGGGGTGTTATAGAAAATCACTTTTATACTTAATATAATTATATATATATATATATACATATACATACACATACATACATACATACATACATACATACATACATACATATATATATATTACTTCATGTATATTATAAAAATCCAAAATTCTCCTTATTAATTAGGAAATAAAATCAATAACATTAAAGATATTATTATATTAAAATTATATTAAGCTAACAAAATGAAAAATAAAAGTAGTATTATAAAATGTTTATTTTAATTATCAATTATTATTATTATTTACTATATATACAAAATAAAAAATTTATATACAAGTTTATAAATTGTGTAGATAAGTTTATTTTATATTATGTCTAATTTAGTCATTTATATTTTTGCAACAGTTTGACAGTAAGATTTACTAAACACATACAACTGCTTTTAAAACTCACAATATTTTAGAAATAAATTCTACTAAATTTTTAACTTGTTCTCTTTATCACTGATTATTTTTATAGCACGGCTAATAACAATTATTTTAAAAGTTACAGGATTACCAAATTAGCCTTCAATCTATCACATAAAATTATAAATAAACCAGAATTTCAAAAGATTATAAATACTTATTGATTTTAATCTTCTTTCTTCAAAACTATATCAAAACTCAAGAACTCTTTTTATCGAAAATAGAAACACCCTAAAATTTTTCTCCTCTGCTTTTCTAAAAAGGTATGTGTTTACATTTTTGTATTCTACTATACGTTTTTGAAGACTAATGTAAGAAAAGCTTTTATAAAACCAAACTTTTCAATAAGATATTTATTTCTTTTTTTAAAGAAAATGAATTAATAGGAAATAATATATAAGAGGGTAAAAGATTTGAAATTCAAACTTTAAAACACTTGTAAGTGTTGTTAACCTAGAATACCATATTTATAAAAAAAGTCTAATAAAATAAAAATTAAAAGAAACAAAATACGGGTGTTACAATGACCGTTATTTCATGAGCTAACTTTTCAATATGAGTAAGGTTTATGAGAATTTACACCGACTTTCTTCTCAATAAATTGGTTGGCAGTCTCCCACGATTTCACCTTCAAAGCGTCTCCGGTGGCGTGCCCTCTGCTTGAGCCTTGAGCAATGCATTGAACGAACAGAACATTTGGTCCATTCACAGTTGACGATGAGCCACAAAATCATGCCTATCACACGATTAACAGAGGGTAGAGGAAATATATTGAAATCCAAAGAAATTATATTTCATAGGCCATTTCTTTATGTAGAAATAATAAATACTAGGAATTGAAATGAGTGGATTGTGGAAGCAAGCCGAAATCGTTGACCTTGATTGCAATATGAACATACTAACCAAATTAACCCCATAAGATGTCGGTTTCAATGAATAATTAACTTTGGTAAAAATTCCTGTAAAGTATGCAACGTTTGCTGGCTACAATAGCTGTAAATATGTGTATACGTAACAACTACTAAGTACTTATAAAAATTCTTCTTATACAATAGTATAATTTCTGTTCCAACTTCTTGTTACAAACTTCTCACTGTCTTGAATCACACGGTTTCACCATTCATTGTTCTAAATTCTACCCAAATGCATGCGTAAATAGGTGATGAATCTCCCCATTGTGCTGAAGGCAGAACAACCAATTTTGTAGCTCGGAAAAGAATAGTAATTACTTAAAAATCTCACATGAAAGAGTACTTCAAAATGCTTGATGAACAAATATAAGTAATGCAAATTCTTACCAACATAAATTTCCCTACAATAACAGAACTTTTAGAAAGATAGGAACAAAAAAGAGGATCCCCCAATGGCGTGCACTCTCAACGATCTTGGATAAGAACGAATGTCAGAACCGTGATGAAGATAATGAGGACAATGTTGACAGCAGATTTATGTGCGGCATCGCGTTTGGGAAAGTCTTTTGGAAGTGCACATTCCTCCCCATTGAAGTAGACCTTTGCAGGGAAACCATCACCTCTCTGAACATCAATGTTAGGGGTCTTTTTCTTAAGGAATGAAATCACGGATTGCTGCTTTCCAGGCACTTGAGGCTCACCAGGCCGAGTGCCATTTGTCAATCCCACCAAATAATTCAAACCCTCTAATCCTTGAAAGAAAAGGGTCTTGTTTTCCTTATTAGGCAGCCTTGTTCCATTGAATGAGTACACATTTTCATACCCATCAAAAGCTTTGTCCATTTTGACGGCAAGGAACCAATCTTCAAAAGGTAAAGTATCCCAATTGAAGAGTGTAACCCTAGCTGTCCATCCATCCTTGTAATCAGTACTTAGATGCCAATTAATACTAACCCCACAATTATCGGGACATGGCAATGGCTTAGGAATAGGCAAATGTTTGAGTCCAGCCCAAGCAACTACTTTATTTGTCCTGTTACTGAATGGCATAAGAAGAGCCTCTGAAGGCAGCAACATCGCTTTAGCCTTGGGGTTACATTTTTCAGGATCCGGACATCCGCAAGCACATGTTGGGCAAGGAATGATAGATTCATTGTAATAAGCAGAGAACGAAACGCAGCAACTGGATTGCTTAATCTCTGACTTGGTAATGTTGCAGACAACTTGCCAACTCGCGACAGCTGTGGTCGTCGATTGAAGTCCAGAGGGATCGGGAAATTCAGTTGGTTCTACTCTAATAGGAGGGCCACACCTGTAGTTTGGATTGAGATCACCTCTGATTTGCCATTTCATGGGTGGAACCAGAGCCGTTCTGTTATCATGAGGGGGTAATTTGAAAACAGTCAACTGAAACACTGATGTAGCCTTGCTTTCGTCCATGAGTTTTGGTAAAAGACTGCCGTTTCTGCAACAATAAGGTAGCTTACCAAGTTTTGTATCATTGAAGTAGGTTGCTGGCAGATCAGAAATGATTGGCTTTTTCTCACAATTGACGACTTGAGAGAAATCAAAATCTTTGTAGTATTTACCAGCAGGGCCATAAAGGCATCCGGAAATATCCTTCTTGTGAGTGAAGGCTCCTCTCATTTGGCTAATGAACTCATTATTCTGCCATTCCCACGTTAAATTCCAGTGATCAAGGCGCCCCAAGGGATGCTCATTTTCCATGGTTACTTGTGCGAGATAGTTGTTACCGTAGGCTTGCATCACATCATAACTTAGCAACAGATCGCCGTTCTGCCGCGGTGCGAACTTTGTGCTTTTCACTGGCGGAGCCTTGAATTTGGGATCCTTTTTACAGCATGTGTACATGTAGCTTCCTGAATGTAATGTCAAATTGTGGTTAGTTTGCATTGTATATCCAGGAAAATGATCTAGTGACAAACTTTGTCTATATTACATGGTGAGCATCTAGATAAAATGGCATAATTATGCAATTGTTTGTTAAATACTAAAGCTGTAGATCCTAATAATGTAGCGCTGCCCCTTAGATCATTATTCTATATGCAGTTATATACATATTTTTGTGGTGCGAATATATGATCTGAGAAATAATTCATTAATATAGGAGAGAAATGTATCTAGGTACCATCATTCTTTGCCGCAGGACACAGATAGCCGTCATTGACGAGCTTGAGGGATTTGGGCATCGGAATCGTCGGCGGTTTAACGCCGAACTGAGTGCCTTTAATCTCAATCTGCGCAGAAATCTGAGGATAATCTCCGGCAGTTTCAATGGCGGTCTTCAAGTCTGCCTGTGGATTCCCTACAAACGTCGTTCCATTACCAACAGCAGCCGGAAAATCACCTCCATCAATAATGGTAGCCCCACTAGCGGACACCAAAATCTCTCTGTGACGAAATCCTACAAACAATTTCCAAGCTTTCAACTCGTCAGAGCCAGCATTCACGACTGTGGCCATCGCCTTAAACGCCCAAGCTTGGGCGCTTGCATTCTTGAGATGAGGATATAACAATTCACGTCCCATAAAGTTATACGTCAAGAAGATCCCATTGCATAAGTCTTGGCCCGGAGGAGGCGCCGGAGGAGCCGGAGGTGATTCGGCATCAGGGTAATCTTGTCCATAACAAATCTGAGTCCTTAAGCAAACAAGAATCAATGCGACATGTATCAGTATACAAGGTATTTTCAATGCTTTCATGATTAATATTTCTTTTTCTTTTTTCTTTTTTTGGGTCAAGGTTGCTAGCTAGATTGGAGAACAAGAAAGAAAACTGAAAATGAAAAGGGCTTTTTGTTTATATTAATTGGGAGAGTGAAATTTTTGCAGGCGCCGCGCGAGAACGCGGCGAGGCAGAGAAGGGGAGTCTGAGGGAAACCCATGTAAGAGTGAGAGGAGAAGGTTATAAGAGGAAGCAGAAATTCGGAGACTGGGTCAAGCTGTGTTCTCTTCCTCTAGTTTTTGCTGTTTTTTCGGAGGACAGAAAGCGCGCGTTTGTTTCATTTTTTCTGTTAAAGACATTATTACGTTTGCATCCTCTTCTATTTTTGCCCAACTTCTTCTTCTAATTTAAGGCATTTTTAACCATCATTTTTTTTTTCATACCTGTTTCTCTAGGGAAAAAGAACTCCATCACCTTTAGTTTTTAACTTCTTTTATATGTACATTATCTTTTTTTTTCTTTCTTTCTTAAATTATTCTCGTATATAATACAATCTTAACCAATTGCAATTTGTAGGGAACTAAAGCAAGTTGTGAGACTCTGGTATTTTTTTTTTTTGGCACTTCTAGCTATACTCCAACTGATGTATACATATATGCTGGTTTCCAGGGCTACTGGGCTATTTTAATTTCTTTTAATTTAAAACATTAATTTATTTTTGTTATGCCAAAGAAATAATCAACCATACAATAACGTAATAAGATGTTTGTATAAATTGTACTGTTAAGAGTGTTATGAGTTTTTAAGGACTGAATGTATGTGTTTGATAAAATTTATTAATTATTACAAACATAACATAAAATCTTCAAATATTTTACAGCTAAAATCGATTGTTTCTTCATTGAACTTTCATTTGTATATTAATTAGAATATAATTAAATAGCTAAATTATAAACGACGTCATGCAAATCTTTCTTTAAATTTAAAAAAAAGTACAAACTATAATCTCTTTAATGAATTTAAAAACGACATGCCATACCTATTATGCTCTGGAGTAGAGCATAATAGGATTTGCCATCCATCAACTAACGATAAAACAGACACATATACAATTTTGAATTACCTTTACGCCATGTCATTAATGTGATGAAATTATAAATGACAAGTCATACATCAATGGCTAAAGATTTTTTTCTCCCGTTTTGGTCTTCCAACTTAACAAAAAAATTTTGGACCACCATAAAAAAGAACTTAATGTCTACATTTTTAAATTATAATCACTGTAATTATTAGCACAAAGGTCACGACATTTTCAGCACCTTCATCATTGGACGGCAGAGCGTTAATAACTAATGAGAGTTTCTTACAACTTAAACAGTGTGTGCTCCAATGGTACGAGCTTTGTTTTTTACATTCTAAGTTTATTCCGTTTGCATAAGCTGTCGTGGAAAATAACTGCCCTTGGTTCAATCATCACCTGCCCTGAAAAGACTAGGAAATTTAAGTTTTATTGCGCCAGCAGTTTTTAGCTGAAGCAACGCATTATTGTTATCAGCTAAAATTGCGGAAACTAACAATTTTGAACAACGACAACAATAATAATAATAGTGATGATGGTAAAAATATCAACAGTACAAGAAGAACTTATTGGATCGAGTACGATTCCTTTTATACAATGAGATGAAAGTATCATACCAAAATCATTTGGCTGAGCTAAAGAAGATGTGAGACTGAAATTTTTTTAGCTGCCGTAATAACACAAGATTCAGTTTTCAAAATGATAGTAATTTACTGCTCCTTTAATAAACTAATGACAGCAATTTCAAATGGTAAAGTGTATTGATGGCTAATTTTAAAACACTGATCAGGAGTACCGTTAAATATATTCCAAAAACAAAGAAGGAAAAAGAGAGAAATATACAATTTACCTTCCTATCATCTTTTTGTAAAAGTTTTTTAAATAGATGTTCAACACACTTCCTAGGTCAGAAGGGTCCATGCCCCTACCAGTCTCCAGTGCCTCAATGTTCAGTGCCCCTGTTTTTCAGTAGCCTATCATGAGAATCTACATGTGAATTTATGGAATTTTTCCATTCTTTCCCATACTCATTTTGTGTTCAAACCCTATACGTATGTGACATGAATTGAGGGCATACTTGAAGTCAAGCAACAGAAATCTCCTCCCCACCGCTCAGATCCTCAACAAACTGTGCTTTTGTTTCCAAATCAATAAACTGGTTGGACTTACTAGCTAAGTGTGATATGCTAACTCTTCCTTGGCGCTTAATGTAGTCGGCTACAGCTTTCATCTCTTCCTGTGAGATGTATATGTATTTTCCTCTATCATCCATGACACCAGAAAGTCGCCCTATTCAAAGAGCAAATTCACAGTTAAATTCCTTAGCAAGCATTTTACAGAACATAGCTCCATATCATAAACCACAAATAGAATGAAAGAACCATTCAAGTTTATCTATGACGAGGTAAAAACACAATCAAAATTACCAAGGATCAGAGACAAAACCTAAACTAAGGTCAACCAGGAACTGCTAATGGTTTCAAGGATAAAAAATTCTAAAGCAAAAAATATATATCGACACAAGACAACTTACAAAAATTGAAAGTAGAGAACTTAAATACAAAAGTCGCAGCAATCAGCCATCATTTTTTTTTTTTTTTGGTTTTAGAAGAAGAGCCATCATTTAGTTAAAACAACATATTCATTAAATAAAATAAATAAATAAAATACAAGAAATGGAAGAACACATACCCATATTTTCAAGAGAGGTAATCCGATTGATACACTCCTGCATGGACCAAAAGTTATAACGCAACATTATGAAGCAATATATTGTACAAAACTATGAAACTATGACATGATTAACCACAGTGCATAAACACTATTTGACTGAGATATGTGTTCATAGAACAGATACTACAAAAACATCAGCTTCTTAAACTCATTGATCAAAATAACAAATAAAGATCTATATGCACATTGGTAGTCACGATTTAAGAATACTCCATCTTTGCAACCAGCTGGGGAGATAAGAAGGCAATATTTTTGTTTACGCAGAAAAAATATGACAAACAAAATAAAACAGCTCTACCAGCAAGCATTTACCTGGGTCCGCAACTTAAATTCTGCAGCAAGATCTTCTAAAGGATTACATTTGTGTTTCTGCAAGATCATATTAAGAATAAAAACAATTAGCATCAAAACCTGTACCCAGAAGCAAGAAGCTTCAGTGCCAAGCAACTGTGACTTACATATGCTTGCAAGATTACTCCTAAAGCATTACCAAGTACTTCCTAAAATACTGTTCATCTCAAACGTTCCAATTTACCACAAGGCAAATAAATTGACAATTAAATCTTATTGGAATAGCAATTGCAATTTCTCCCACTCACTAACAAGTACAGTCAAAACACTATTTTTCAAAGGTAAATCTCCCCGATGATAAGTAGAGAGCTGGGTAGTACCTTTATATACTCCACGAAATCAGCCAGCAAGTCCCGATCTCCATCTTGCACTTCGTTTTCTGTAGTTCCTTCAGCATCAATTGAAAATTCCCCTTTCCACTTCTCAAACTCCAATGCAGCTGCTTCCTCCTCCCTTGCTTTCTGAGCTTTAGCTTCTTCTTCCTTTTAAGTCATGGCAAGGATTTTTAGCCAGAAAATTACTACAAGAACACAAGATGTACAAAATAAAGCACCACCAAAAGAAAAGTGATCAACTCACCAGTGCACTCTCCCGTGCTTCACGCTCCTCATCCTTCCTCCTCCGCATTTCTGTATAACGATCTTGTTTTGACTGCCTAGACTCACGAGCAGCTTCATCCGCCTTCAAATCAAACATATCAAAAAGCAATGAAAAAGAAAGAAGAAACAGAAACGCTGTGCATAGATAGACCAAAATAAGCGGCAAAGAGTTTGCTCTAGTATCTTTCCTAGTCGAAGATTCATAACCTTCTAATACGCTATGGATATCGAAGATATATGTTTTGAGAATGACTATGTTACTGAAAATGCCCATTTAAATGAAACTTTCGCCATTACATCGAAAGGAAGAAGAAAAGTTTTCTTCAAAAGTTCTAAATAATTTTGTTTAGAATTTCATTTAACTTCAAATGACATTCATTGAAAGGTGGCCTTACTCAAGACAGAAAAAGGGGGAAAAAAGCATGAAAAATAAGAAAAGATAGAAAATGTACCTGCTGTGCTGCTTCCCGCTCTTGCCGTCTTTTCTCCTTCTTCTTTGATGCTTTAGCCTCATAATGTCCACCCGCAACACCTTCATCATCACTACCTTCAATAGTTTCTGTGTTCAGATGTGTACAACAATTAGTACATTCAATATAACCAGTTTTCAAGATTTTTCAGATTACTCAAATTTAATACATTATTATTCCATCATGACAAGGCTTGTGATAGCATATGTTCACTATTCACTCAAAATTTACAAAGCTAAAAATCCAAAAATATTTAAATACAGGATCTCAGAACAATTCCAAAACAAACCAAAAGGCAAAAATATCATCCACTACACTTGCTTCCAAAAGCTTTCCAAATTACCCTAACAGTTATTAGAAACGCTTCTTTGCATTTTAATGTAACCCATATTTGGCAGAAACCAATCCAAAAAAATATATATACCACAATAGCTTGAAAACACAAGAGCAAGAGAGTGAAAAAAAATAATAATAGTAAATGCAAAACAGAACACCAATAACCTTCTACTTCTGCAGCTCCAGCTGATGATGTGCTAGCTCCAGCAGCTGGTCTTCGACGCATCCGACGAGCACCAGTTGCACGCACCACATTCTCCCTCTGATGTACCTGTGGAGCCTGTAATCCACACTACACATTAAGACACATATACCAACTCCATCGGACAATACTCTTAGAACTCAGAACATATTCTTGCAAACCAAAACCATGAACAACAGTTCATTAGCTTCGAGTTAAAAAATACAATAAAAAATTAAAATCTGCTTCAAAATTAAGCATCAGGACAATAGTTACAATCATAACCAGAAAGACACACTTGACTGTCCTCAACAATGCTTTGAAAAAGCTGTAACTAGAAACAGTCTTTGAAGCTCAATCTAACAATTCTAGTTTACATGCTCGAATTCAAGTTAAAATCTTCAAAAAGTTAATCAATTATGTCTTAATCGTAAAATTAAAAAGAAATACAATCTTACAAACCTCCTGTGGCTGTTCTCGAGAATCTGAGCGACGTTTCCACAAATAAATTGGAATCAAAGCGAAAATTAGCAGCATAGACAGAACCAGAGCAAAAATTTCCTCCATCTTTCGATTTATTTAGCTGCCACTAATCACATCACAGTAATAATTATTCAATTACTCCTCGAATCATTATCCAATAAGAACGCTAAATATTGAAAATTAGAATAATACAAAATCTAGACTTATAAGCAACGATTTTGGAGAAAAAGCAAAGAGTTAGGGTTAGGGTTTGCGTTAAGAGGAAGCGAACCTGGACGAAACGGCGATATTTTGCTGATTATTCAAGGAGCGTATGGTTTTCGTTCCCGGCGTTTTACGGTGAAGGAAAAAGAACCGGAGTCCCCCTCTTCTCCCCTCTGGCTTTTATTTTGACCTTTTTTTTAATTTGGGAAAATTTATTTCTTTTTTTTTATTATTAAAAAATAGAATTGCAATTCAATAAATAACTATATACATACATGGAGCCTGCAGTGTGAATGATCATATCAAAGTCGGTGATAAGTTTATACGTGTGTGTATGATAAAACACATTATATTAAAATTTATATTTTTCCGTGTTTGTCTTTAACTTCAAATACCTCTAATTAAAAAAATTATTTATAAAAAGGTCATAGCATACGACTAAAATCCAATAGAAAATATCATTATTATTAAAACCAAGGGTGGTCGGTGTAAAAAAATAGCATCCTACATAAAAAGTTCAAATTGTTCTACACATTATGAGTTTTTTTTTAAGAAAAAAAAATTAGAAGCACATATCATGATACATTGAGATAGGTCCTAAACTCCTAATATGTAATTAAGGATACGATAACCAACGGTTATTAGGCACCAAGGTCACGAGTTATCTTATTTCTCTCTATATATTAAAAATTAATCTGACGCACGCACCTAAGTATCACAGCAATAGAGCCCACATCCTCTTATTGATAATGTTGCAACGTTGCATATTCCAACTCTCAAATTAGAGTTTAACACATACAAAACAGTTTTCAAAACATTACGGGAATTCAGTATGGTAAAACGACACACACCCTTAATATTTAAATAAAGAGATAATTTTTTTAAAAATTTAAAAAAAATATTTATATCTCAATTTATTAAAATTTCCTTATTATATTTTTTAATATATAAAAAAATTACTAAATTATTTAATTTATTTATATATTATTAATAAAATTATAAATATACCTTCATTCCCTTATTTCTCTATTTAAATTTTTATTAATAACTAATTTTTACAAAAGACATCTATACACTTTAAAAAATTATAAATAAATTATAATTTTAAAAATAAAATTAATTATTAATACCATAATAAATAACATAAAAAATTGATTATAAATATACAAATTTAAATGATTGACATGTAAAAAATTATTAAATATATAAATTTAAAATTTAAATAAAATTAATTATTAATAATTAATTTTATTTTTAAAATTATAATTTTTTTAAGTGTATAGATATTTTTTAAAAAAATTAATAATTGATAAAATTTACATAGAGAAATTAGACAATAAAAAATATATTTATAATTTTTTATAATATCTAATTTATCTATTTATAATATTATTAACCATATATAAACAAATTAAATAATTTAATATACTTTTTTATAAATTAAAAAATTTATAATAATAAAATTATAATAAATTAAGATATAAATATTTTTTTTAAATATTAAAAGAATTTTTATGAACGATGTGTTTGTCCTTTTCCCCTTTCAGTAATCCACATTTATTTCCCTTCGTGACAAGAAATTCTACCCAGTTTTAGGAGCCTGACTCGGTATATCAGGCATTATGCTGGGAAATTGAACGAGCTATTGATATCGGCTTTTCGACAGCCTAACATGGACTGAAACTGGGGTTTTATACGTACACCATTCAATCACTTAATTTTCACCATAAAAGGACCTTTCCTAATTTCTCAATTACAAGCTTATTACTCCGATCATCACAAGATCATATCAAAATTAATACTTGCCCTAGCAACAAAAACAGAGTAAGCTCAGATCTTCAGCATTGATCTTAATCACATCAGCACTTTCCCATTGGCAAACATACAAAGCAAAGAAAAGGGAACAGCCCAAGGGTAGCATTAACATAAAACAGATATCAAGGACTAGATACGCAACTGCAAATTCACCTCCGAAAAACTCACAACAGTTTCTTACAAGAGGAGAAAGAAATTAAAATTAAAGGTTGCATGATGGACCGGAAACAAACACTTTATTCACAAAACCTCACAACATTATCTCATTATTCGCATCAACCATCCATCACAACCACCTAAATACAACTACTTTTTTGCCAGAGTTTATTTGCATGCACACAGCTGATGGGTGATGATGCCTGTTATTACCAAATTAAGCATCAGCAGTCTCAGCAGAATCAGCTGCAGCTAAGATCAGCTCAGGGTGAACGCCTCCCACATATGTACCGTCTAATGCATTCGGCTGGCCCAGTGACTTCAATGCCAAATGTGCAGCCTTCTGCCCCGATATCATCATTGCTCCAAATGTTGGCCCCTGCATTCAGATTATTAGGTTTGTTACTTATTTGTACACATTATCAAACATTATATCAAGAAACCGTTTTGAGATTGAAGAGCAGCAACTTTCTTAATCTAATGCTGCTAAGAAACAGTTGTAAGCATATGTACCATTCTAGGAGCACCATCAATCTCGGCAACTTCCATGCCGGTAACTATCATACCAGGCACAACCTCCCTGGTCAGCCTCACAATAGCATCTTCTGCAGAGTTCATGTCCAGTGCCTTCATTCCAGGCACTTCCTCAATCATTCCGATACTCTTCAACCTCTTTACTCCAGTGGCCCCAAAAGGCCCATCATGGCCACAAGAGCTCACAACCACCTTCGCTTCCATTACATTGGGATCCATGCAAGACTGTGTATCGTGATTCATTGATACCAACGCCCAGTTGGTCACCACACCACCAACTCTGCCGCCTTTGACTATCAAGTCCTCGGCTGCCACTGCATTAAAGAGCTTGACGTTGGGGCGGGCCAGGAGCTTGCTCATTATAGTGGAGGTGAACAGCGCTGCATGCTTGATCACAACATAGTTGTCTTGCTCATCGTACTCGATGCCAAGCTCGTCAAGGAAGATGTGGGCTGGTTTGCGCACAACCTGTTCAAATTACAGGCAATTCAATTAACTCCAATTTAGACCTAAATTGTTTTGTACGAAATCTCGGATACTCTGTTGTGTGGCAGCAATTCTAATGAAGTGATAAAATCAAATCATAAAGGTTTGATTTGTATGAGACATAAATAGAATATTAAGAGTCCAAATATGATATTAATGCGTTACAGGTGACCCAAATTACAAAACTCCTCATTTAACCAAGATATTGTCCCATTTCACTCATCTCAATATTAAAGTGAAGAAATAACTCGATCCAAATCGGAATTTCCAATAATTAGATAAACAAAAATAAACTTAATTATTTCCTTAATAATGACAAGAGGGACCATCGGATCCACCACCCTCCAGCAAGTCTCTTTTTGACACGAACTGATGTCCTTAACAGAGCTTTTAGCATATAATTAATTATTATCATAAGCAATATACAGAACTATAAAGCTTACTTAAATAAAATTTTTGGTAGTAGTGTTTTTTCTAAGTTTTTATTAAAAAAATTTAATTATTTGATTGTTAATAAAAATAATTTTTATTAAAAATTATAACATTATTTTAATAAATAAATTTTTTACAATCATGTTACGAAAAGAAATAAAATAAAATTATGAAATAAATAAAAAAATTAAATATATAATATTTTTATTTTAACCTCCAGAACAAAAACTCAAAATTTAAATTTTTACTAATAAAAATAAAATAATTTAACTAATCTTAAAAACATTATTTAAAAAATAAACAAACAACTAAAAAATTTTAAAAAATTATGATATTAAATAAATATTTATGATTATTTGACAAAACATACCAAATAAAAAAATTAAAGTTTATTGCTAACAACAAGCATTATGATTGATAACAAAGAAAAATTGCAATTTATTATACCATGGCAGAGAAGAGCTGTCCGCCGAGCCACGCGCCACCGCCGGGGCTAACAGACTGTTCGATAATAGCAATCTGAATGTTGGGGTTTTTGCTGAGCTCATAAGCACAAGAGAGGCCAGCAGAGCCAGCACCAACCACTACCACATCTGTGTCAGCATAAGTGATCATGTCCGTCATGTACCTACAGACACAGAAGTGCTTTTAAATTTAAGTGTTTCTACAAAATCACTTTTCAACAAAACCTAGCCCTAGTGATTAGTGTGTGTGCGCTTGCTTGCTTGCTTGTATATACCTGCGTGTCATTTCACGAGAAACAATGGATTCTTTGATGGGGTCAAACTTGAAAGTGTTCAAGTCATAAGGAGGAGAAGCAGAAGCAGAAGCAGAAATGGACAAGTTGTTGGGACGAGAAGATTTGATGGGTTGAAGACGTAGAAGAGAAGATGACATGGAAGCCCCGTGAAAGGATGAGTCAAAGAGCTTATTGGTGTTGGACGAAACTGAAGGAGTGAAAGCTGTAGAAGCCATGGCTGCCATTTTTTTTTTTTTTTTGTTTTCCCCCTTCTTCCCCTGCTGCTTAGAAGCTTTGAAAATGAGAAGTAATTTGATTTGCGGTAGTGATGATGGCTGGTGAGTCAAGGGGGATAGTAGTGGGATTTTATTATTATATAGAGAGGAGAAAAGCGGCGGTGAACGAAAATATCTGGGGACACGTGGCAAGAGGATAGGGTTTGAAGGGTCTAGAAACTCGGTAGAGAGGACAAAAATTTTGCACGTTCGAACTGCAAAGCTTTTGGTTAATTGAGGCAGCACTCCCTGTTGTTTAGTAAAATATCAAAATTAGCAATGAGGTTTCAGATTTTCAAACTTGTGTTAGAAAAATGATATTTTAGATAAAAGGACGTAGTATATTTGGTTAAAAAAATTAAAATAAAATACTGATAAAAATAATAGTAAATTAGACTTAATTTACTTGTTTAATTACAAACACAATAAATTAGATTCAATCTGACGTTATTTCATTAAAGTAATAAAACAAACCATCATGAATATATTATGAATAATTTTTTTGATTTATTTTTTATACAATAATATATAATATATTACAATTAAAGTTCTGCTGATATTTACAATCAAAAGTCAATCGGAACTCTCTTAAATAATTTTATTGTGGTACAGTTTGAATATCAACATTCACTTAAAGCTGAAGAGAGACATGCCCTTACTATTAATACCGAAGTAAAATAAATTCTACCCTAATATAGGGAGACTATTCAACCTCTACTATAAATTGTTACTAATATGAGATTGGGAAGTATTGGTTGATATTTTTATTAACAATCAAATAGCAATTTATACAAATTGTTTTATAAAAGTTCACGACACTAAAGATTGGTTGAAGTAAAAATAATACATATTCTCCATTCTTAATCTAAAAATATGAACGGAACTAAATGGCTTGATCATATGAAGCATACTCCAGCAAAATAGTTTCTTTAATAAAAAACTAAATCAATCCTTAATTGAAGCATATGATTTTTAACCCTTTTTAGATAATTTGATGCCCTGACGGAGTGTTTTGTTTAGACCAACATTTTGCTCGCCGTTGATGATTCAGTTGATTTGGTGGATTTCCCTGCACTTTATCATATAGACTTGAATCCAAAATCGGACCAAAGCGCACGAACCGGGTTACAATGAGGAAGACTTGGTTGGATACGAACGAAAACTACTAATCTTTCTTGTAATTTCACAAAAGAAACGGATTCACATGTCAATTACCCAAAGCTTTCTCTAGTTTTCGTGCAAGTGGCGTGCCAGTTCCGGTAAAACGTAAACTGGGACTCCACCGTCCAATTGCGGAGTCCTGCAATTGTCATTCGCTGTCATCTTGTCGTTGTGTTAATATTTGGCTACTTAGGCTTTTGTGATGATTTTGAGTTTTGTGATCTTGGACTGAAGCTTTTATCGTGTAGTGATTCCGTGAAATATCTTTTCACGAGACAGGTGACTTTATTGTTGGGTAGGCAAATTATCAACACACATTAAGAAAAATAAGTAAATTACATATTTTAGTGCATTTTTCATTAATTAAGAAGAAATGAAAAAAAAAAACAAAAACAAACACATATTTCTTTGACGAAGATGTATTTTATGATTTTGGAAAACATTACTATTTAAACTCAAATAACAGAATTTTTTTGATACATCAGGTACCAGATCCATATAAAAGTCTCAATAATATCATATAATATATGCACTAATTAATTTTAAAAATTACGAGAGCGAGTTAGCAATCACGTTCAATAAATATATGTACGGACAAATAAGTATTTATTGAGTAATTCTTATTATTTTTCACTAATAAATATATGTACGGTATATCAATATTTTTTGAATAACTCATTTTATTTTTCACTAATAAAAAAATTCAACGTCAACAACATTAAGGCTAATTTGTATCCCCTTATAGAATCACCAAATAGTAAATTTTCTTCTAAAATTATTAATCGAAGTACACATCTCTCTAATTATTAATTAAAAAAAGAAAAAAAGAACTATTCCAAGATCAACATGCTAAGTGTTATAAAAAAGGAATCCCACATGTCCTATGTACATATCAACTCGAGCATAAGTAATTGTGTTTGATTTGTCTATGGATGAATGATTAAGAAATGTGGGCGAAATTGGTGAGCGACGGTGGTGATGAAAATGGGGCTCAACCAATGTCCTAAAATGTTTAGTGTTTGCAAGCTAGATTTCAATAGAAATTACGTATGACATAATATTCCTAATGGAAAAAAGATAAGAGAAAACTTGCGATGGTTCTTTTTCACAGCTAATGTCCTGTTCCTTAATATTATTATAAGACATCATAATCATCACCACTACATAAAATCCTTTGTTGAATAAGAAATTTTTATTTTTTATTTTAATTTTTTTGATGCATACAACTGGCGACCCAAACAATCATGTATTTATTATGAAAAGAACTAAGAAATCTGTGCCCTTTGAATGAATTGAAAGCCCTAACAGATAGAATATGAAAAGCTTTTGATGACCCACTTTCAAGAAATTGCATCTCCCATCACAACTGCATTGTAATTGTCCCAGCGCGCCCTCAAAAACTACCGCAAGGGAACCAGTCGCATCAGAAAAATTAATAAAAACATTTTCCGTTCCACAAGCCTCTCTGCCTCGTCTCTCAACGACTCTTTTCTTTCGTTCCATTTAAAAGTGTAACCAAACATTTAGATGTACGGTGAATTTACTCCATACATAAATATCTGCGATGGTTATTTTACTTTCAATTACTCTTAACAAATGACCACTTGCGTGGGAAAAAAAAAAAAATTTAAGTCTAGGATCAGCTGCCACAGCGAAACCATCTCAAACTTGTACCACAGCCTGAGCAGTTACAGAACATCCATAGTTTTCTATTAAGCACATCCTAACTCTCAGCAAATTATTCCTTCTAGTACCCATTAAAATTATATGATGAACT
This sequence comes from Citrus glauca, assembly GCA_029633175.1. Classification (NCBI taxonomy): domain Eukaryota; kingdom Viridiplantae; phylum Streptophyta; class Magnoliopsida; order Sapindales; family Rutaceae; genus Citrus; species Citrus glauca. The sequence continues at coordinate 32,049,035 of JAQOOD010000001.1, read as the reverse complement.
TGGGATAATAATATGTTCTTACAACATACGAGCAAACTATACTGCATCACATAACCATAATCATCCCACATTACATAAAACCAAGAACTAGGAAACATCAGTGGCACAAAAACAGATAAAACAATACTAAACCAACACAGGAGATGATATAACAGCACCAGCACATACAATTTTTTTTTTTTTTAATAGTATCAATAGCATGTTCTGCACTGCACTGACCAACGCGGGTCACCAAATGTGCAGAAACAGAAGTTGCTGTTTACTTAAAAGCCATGCATTTTGATATGTTCCTTCTTCACAATCCCAGCCTGTTGCCCCAAAAAAAAAAAAAATCAGGAACTTGATTTCGTACCATAACCTTTAGGAATTGGCTCTTGCCTATTGCCTTGAGAATATAAATAATGGTAGACTGAGAAAAGAATATTACCTGAACAAGGAACGTAGATACATTCTTCCGCTGGTCACCTTGGAGTTGAATGACCTATATACAAACAGAAGGATAAGAAATCAAATAAAAATAAATAAAATAAAACAAATAATGATAATAATTAATCGCTTAAGCTAGAGATCAAAAGTGCACCTGTCCTAGTTCAGGATCCTGGACCACTGTTCCATTGCAGCAAAATTCCTTTTTGAGGTCCTTGAGGATTTTGTTGTAACTAAATTCTTTCTTCAACCCCTGGACAGTTGTCAGGCTTTTCCTACCATTCCGTTGCTGAACACGGATATGCACATACTCTTTTGAACCAGCACCTGAGTCCTCAGCCTTTGCATCAGCAAACGGGTCTACCACAAACAAAGGAGCAGAAGGTTAAGATTTTTATCAACAAAGGAATGAGGAATTTATAGGTAAAATCATCATCAACAAGGAGAACAACTAAAAAGGGTAAAGTGTTATTGGTCATTTCAACGACCATAAGCTAAATAAGAACCAAATGCAACAAATATCCACTATGATATGAGAAGTCAACGACTGAATACCTCACCAACTATAAATTAGAAGCAAAGGCACCTATATTTTGATTTCCATCTTTGCATATAGGTATGCTTCGACGAGTAACGCAAATTGGCTAAAATTAAGGGTCCTTATAGTTTGATTTACAACCACAAGATTTTAAAGGCAGCATGTGATTTGAAGTAAGAAATGAAAAATCATGGCCATTGCCATATATAAATTCCACAACTCAAGAGCAGGCAAAAAGGCATTAGAACTAACACTTTTAACCACATAACCTTTCACCAATAAGTTCAAAACTGAACCTCAAATGGAAAGCCGCTTAAGAGCAGCAACTTGCTACCACTGCATACTAGAAGTCAGCTAGGAGAAGCATGCCTGTCATTGGCCAATAGGCCTGAGCCAATAGCCTCTATATCTGGTATCACGCGAAAATACATAAAAGACATACATTGCCATACGTTTACAACCTATATCAACATATCTTTACGGCCTTTATGTTTTTCAACTTTTAATTAATTATTTTGCACATTCAATGACGCTTCATAAACCAGCCAAAATTCCATAAACCTTTCATATGGTGGATGACGTTACTCAACTCAAAAATGTTTTCACAAGTTACTTGGTGCGTCCTACTCCAATTCTACTATAATCTTGTCTGCCACCAAGTCCGATCCTACACCTCTGTTGTTTCACACCCAATAACTCAGAACATGATTTTTAACAAACATACGAGGTCGTGCTTGAAAAGACGCTTTCCCTCCCAATTCTCATGCAAAGAGCCAAGAATTGTGCAGACTAAAAATTAAATATGTCATAGATTTAAGCAAACTTACCAAAGGCAGCAGGAACCTGGATATCAAAATCAGACATGAACCTCAGTGATGCAAGGGGCCCAACAACCGGAAAGCTCAGACCTGGATCACAACAAAGACAAAATCAAATCAGAAACTGCTCGAATAAAAACGAATTCAATTGATTCAACACAAGAGCTAGAATCACAATTAATTCCATCCAATTGACAATTGCCTTCTACGCTAAACAACCAGATCCCAAACCTCTCAGTAAAATTTCGGCATCCCCAAATGGCAACACCAATAAAATTTCAAAAGGCAGATCATGGCTAGGCCCAAAAAGACAATCAACTACCCAAATAAAAAATAAAAGGAAAAAATGAGCTCAAATTACAAAACCCAGAAAGATTTGATTTTTGAATTAACCCAATAAAACAATCACCAATATCACAAAAGGAAGAGATCTATTAGACTCATACAACACATAAGTAATAATTTCAAGTAATAACACAAAAACAAAAAAATAATTTAAAAAATAAAAATTCAACGAACAGAATGAAATCGTACAGAATTGGATATTGGGATTACCTGATCCGAAGATTAGGGTTTAATAAGCGAGATAGTCCGATCTGATAAGATCAACAAGAAACCCTAAATCGGATTCGTATAAGTCTGAAGCTCGTTCTTGGTGACAGAGAGTTAGGGAGAAATATCCAAAAAAAGGAAGCAAATATGTAAATTACAAACAAAGTTCGTTTCTCAGGCTTAGGTTGGTTACTACGCTCGAGAAGGAGCGTTACACATACGCGCATTTTTGGGAGTAAATTAGCGAAGAACAGAAAGATCACGTGGCGGTGAAACTTGGAGCGAGTGTGTTTCGTAGTGAGGAGGGGAGTGGGTGAGAATCCTGAGATGAAGGGTAGAATTGTCAATGTAAGTTTTTATTTTTTATTGGTACTTGGTACATTTCCTCGTGAAAAACGTTGTGACTTTTCTTCTTCTGAGATCTTCTACGGGCTTTTTTAGCTTGAATGTCCTGAAATGTAACGCTCTCGGTTCTCACGTGTTCCAAATCCAGGTATCAAAATTGTGCATTGGCCCAAAAATCTGGCCCGATCAGGCCCAAAGTGGTGTTTTACTTCACGCCAGTAGCTGTGGGCACGGTTCGTTTCGGTTCAGTTCGGTTTGAAATTTTGTAGAACCGTTTTAATTCAGTTATTTTATAAAAAGAACCGAATTCAAACAGTTCTTTTCGGTTCGGTTCGATTTTTCGGTTCTTTTTATAAAATGGGTTTGTTTTAAATTTTTAAATTTTTAGCTCATTGGACCTCATGAATGTAATAATTTTTTTAACAATTAATTTATACTAATTTTATTACAAATATTAACAATAAATACAAAGTATTCAAAACACATTTTATCACTAATATCTTACTAACTATTAATAAAATACTCCTAAAATATGAAATATTAAAATTTCAAAATATATAACTAAACTCCAATAATCCATCTATATAAACATAATCATAATGTTATAAAGAGAAAAAAAAATAACAACAATTACAACTTATAACACAAAATTAAAAAAATACAAACAAAATGTGTTTTGAAGCTTTAGGGTTTTCGCAGTGAGCAGCGTGTTTCACAGTGACACTATCGTCTGTGAGCAGCATCGGCCGTGATTGCAGTGGGTGGGTGTGTAGTGGTTGGGTGATTTGGATTTGGTATTTTGGTTTCGATTTTGATAGCTTTAGGGTTTATTTTAGGGAAATAAAATTTAAGAAATTGTAACAGTAACACTTGCATATATATATATATACTCTGATTGTGTGCATGCAAGTTCATGTTTCTTATCTTACACATCAGTTAAAAATTAACATATGTTTAATTTAAATTAAATAAAAAAATTCGATTATTCGGTTCGATTTTTCAGTTCAGCTAAATGAACCGAATACCGAACCGAATAACCGAATTTTTTTATTTAATTTAAATTAAACATATGTTAATTTTTAACTGATGTGTGAGATAAACCGAATTGATATTTCGGTTTTTTTTACAAATAGTTTATTCAGTTTTTTCTTAAAAAAACCGAACCGAATAAGAAAAAACCGCCGGTTCGGTTCGATTTTTTTTACACCACGGTTTTTTTGCCCACCCTTACTTCATGGCTTGCTTCCATTTTCATTTTCCGACACACAAATTGATTTCATGTATGTTTAACAAAAGTCATGACTGTGTTAAAAAAGTAAATTCATTTTTATTTTCTAACAAACTATTTTAGCCTCATAAAATAATATTTTATTAAAATAAGGAATCAACATTTCTCTTAGTAAAAATATGACATTTTTAAATTATGTTATCTATAGCAATAATTGGCCGGCCCAATTAGTGTGTACACACACATGCTTTCGTAACAAAATGCATGACCATTTACATTTTCACAGGGAATATGGTATTTTCATTTTGACGTTTTTATTTACTTTTTCATAGGGAATATGGTATTTGGAATTACCCATCCCATATTCACAACACCATCATCTAACACGTCTAGTTTGTCTAAGGATGCCAATAGTTTCTTCCCTATAGTTTCTATTAATTTTTTCTACATTTAGTTTTAAGTTTTTGCAAAAGCATATAATTATAAATTGTTTTCTTCCTGGAAATTTTAAATTAAAAAAGAATCTATGTCTTGAATGATAAAGTCTCATTACGTCTTCTGACCAGACATCATTTTGTTTTTCATTTAATAAATTTTTCTCCTAATCCACATCATCAAGGAAAATAATAAATTTGTGTTTAGAAATTAGGTAAAAGTATGTTACATAAATAAATCAAATCCAGATTCTTTTTTGCTCAGAAAAGAAATCTAAAAGAGTTAAATAGAAACAAATTAAATACATTGGAAATTTATACTTATGAATAAATTGTTAATACTCTCATGTTTCACTCTTGACAATATGCAGTATTGGATCTATTTGAAGATTTTGATTCTGTTGCATAAAGAACAAAGCTGTATAAGAGTCCCCAAGCAATTTCCTGCAGTTACCAAAATTTAAAATCCAAAGGCAGGCAGTTTAATTTTGCATGCATGCGCAAAACAAAAACCTCAATTGCCAGCAAATTGCATGAAACATCAACGTGTGACAATGAGCTGCAACCATCAAACACCTGCCCTGATTACCACTCCATCTAACACGTATCCGCCATGCATACACCTTCAGTTTGCTATAAAGATCCCTTTACCACCACCCCGAACTCTCACCTTCGACCTAGAAAGCCCTAACAAGCGGCAATGGCAAATAAGCTCACTCTCCTTCTATCTACTTTCGCTCTCTTCCTCCTCGTTGCCAACGCCTCGATCTACCGCACCACCATTTTCATCGACGAAGAAAACCCCTCCCAGCAGAGCTGCGAGCAGCAGATACAGCAGCAGCAGCAACTCCGCCAGTGCCAGATGCACTTGAGGCAGCAGGTCCGCGACCGGCAGCAGGAAGGGGAGCACGGCCTGTGGGGCAGCAGCCTTGGCGACAATCAACAACAGCAGTATCTTCGACAATGCTGCCAACAACTGCAGCAGCTGGACAACAGATGCCGCTGCCCGGGGCTAGAGCAAGCGTTGAGAAGCCAGCTGCAGCAAGGACAGATACAGGGCGGGATGTTGCGACAAGCTTATGAGTCGGCCAGTCAAATTCCTCGCAAGTGCAACATTTCTCCAAGGCAGGGCTGTGACTTCAGTTCACCTTACTTCTAGATACGTGTTTCTAATAATAATGGCTAGCGTGTGTGCTCTGGTGGTGCCCCCGGGGTGGGTGGGAGTGCATGATATATGCATGCAAGTTAGTAATAAAATTAAGTTCACTGTTAAAGAGTGACTAGCTTTAGAGTATAATAAATCACGTCGTCGTGTGTCTTTAAATTGCCTGTAGGTGATGAGTAGTGAGTGTAATTATGTAGACTTAATAGGCTGCAGTGTGGAATCGAAGTCGCTCTGTTAAGAAAAGAGTGTTATCTTTGTTAATTTCTTATAGTGTACTTTGTTTTACTCTGGTTTCTACATTTATCACCTGAGCTTGTCCAATTATACCACACTATCATGGCAATGAAAATTAATTAATCTCCTGTTTAGGGAGCTCCATTACAAATGATAATATGTAAAGACTAACATTGAAAATGAAAATTGTAATTTATAGAACAGCTGGGGGTGGGCCTTGCGAGGATTCAGTAAATATTGTTTCACCTGCATAATAAACATAACTTGAACGAACCAAAATCTTTTATCTTAATATGAGGTTCTGGTGGAAGAGAGAGTTTTATGTAGTGTTCAATACCGACCGTTACCCCTGCGGATAGTAGTGTGGCAGCGGCCAGCGGGCATATTAATTTCTATGCACCTTTTCTTAAAGAAAGAGGTAAAAAAAAAAAATTTACGCCCTTATTTCTAAATTCTTATATCATTGCTTTACTAAAAATTATGTTAGTTTATCTATTATGGCCCTCCGTACTCATCATTTATACCAGCCCTCCCAGTTTTATCATTTATAACAGCCCTCCCAGTTCTATTGTTTAGGTGGTGATATTTTCCACCCATCCCTTTAGAAAAATAATTATTAAAAAAAATTATCTACCGTTTACTTTTTTTTATTATTATTTTAAATATATAATTTTTTTTGTTCACTTATTTTTAATTGTTTTTCAAAAATGTATATTTTTTTCAGCATTTCATATGAAGTTAATATTTTTTTCATTGGTTTATTCTCGTTATAACAATGTTAGAAGTTAATATTTTTTTCATTGATTTATTCTCGTTATAACAATGTTAGAATTCTAAGGGTAAAATTATTATTTTACAACGATATAGTGGTGGAAAGGTGAAAAAAATATAATTTCAAATGGAGTTTAAAAAAATTAAGAATTGTGTATTTTTAAAAAAAATACAAAAAAATAAATGGTCATTGAATAATTTATCTTTTATATTTGAGAGTAAAAAAGTTATTTATTTAATATTCTACGGTTTCCAAATAAAAGTGGAAAAGAAAAAAATAAATATAAATTTAGGTAGATTTCAGAAAAAATTGTGGATTTATGAAAAAAATTAAAAAAAATGGGTGGACGGTGGATAATTTTCTTTATAAAAATTAATACTAGTTTTAAAATTTTTAAATAAAAAAACTTAATTAATTAACTAATTAAATTCTCCTTGATTATTTAAATTTATAACACAAAAAGTACGTGTGTTGGACATCTACAGTAAAATTTCGTAGATCTACAGTAAAGTTCCAAAAGTCTATTAATTTAAAAAATATTAATTTATTGATAAATTGATAGTTATTAATTTATTAATTAATAATAAGTAATTTTTTAAATATATATGCAGTATAATTAGAGAGTGTAATGAGTTTGTCACGAATCTGTATGACAAGATTATGATAAGATTATAGTTATTAATGTAATATTAATTACTAAATTTGAACTTATAGTATTAGAATTTTTTTAATACTTAATAATAATAATAATAATAATAATTTCTTAAGGGTTAACTTAATTGTTAACTTAGACTTACATAGAGTCATAAATCATAGTTCACAATAATATTAATCCATATTTATAAAATCATGATAGTTATAATTTTATTCATTAAAATCATGACATTAATTATTTATTTAATAAATTATAAATATAAATCAATTATAGTATTTTTTTTGGACCTAAGAATTAAATGAATTTAAAATATTCAATTTCAAGTTATTTGTAAAATCATAAATTTTAAGTTTATTTTTATTAAAAAATAAAACGTGTTTATGGCGGGTTTTTTATCGTGTCGTGCTTAACCTATTTTTAATCGTCTTGTGCGTTTAATGCCCGGTGTCTAAGATTCTAAGTTTGGTCCGACCCACATACGTGTCGTGCCTCGTGCTCTACTGAAATGTGCTCATATCATACCGTACTATATGAACACTTGTCATACCATGTGTCATCTGGTCCATTTGCCATCTCTACTTTTAAGTAAGTTGGGACAACGATAAAATGAGCCAAAAAATGAAATGATGTTTTTAGCTTTGGAGTATTGCTATTGGCAACACTCAGTAAAAAGAAGAATACCCACTTCTATGATACCGATGCAGTTACCCTCGGCCGTGCAAGTGTCAAGATTTCTCACTTTTTTCTCTTCTTTCTTTTTTGTTCTTTAATCTAGTAAAAATCCTAATAGAACAAAAAGCTTGATTATTGAAGTGGAAAAGTAAAGAGCTTCCCACATCAGTAGAATCATTGCGAGAGCTGGCTTATTCATTCAGCATTTGAATGATCTGTTTTGCTTCAGGTATGGAATCTGTGGAGTGATGGTAGAGCCTGGGCACTGAAGGGTCCTATATTGGAAAATGAAGCATCTTATCCAATACTGAAGAGATACATGAACATGGTCCTTGTCTCTGTTGGAGAGAATGCAACAGATAGACCAGCCATGTCAGAATTTGTCTCAATGCATTCAAATGAGGTTGCCAACTTACTTTCTCCCAAACAGCCTGCTTTTTTTATATGTGAGAGTTATGAAATATTCAGTTCTACCCACAAATATGCAGGCTGAAGCTTCTTCAATGAATTGCTTAATCCATCCAGAGATCAAGCTCCGTAGCTATTTGAACCCTGCTTTATGTGCTTTAGTTAGGAAAAAAAATCAAATGTTTGATACATCGCTTAGAATCACAGTGTTTTTTTTTTTTTTTTTTTAAAGCTGAGAAACGGAGCTGAATTTCTTTTCTTGTAGACAACAAATGAATGTGTACTACATCACTCTTTATACAATCTTTGGACGTGATGCTTCAGCTAAATCTAATCTTGCAAGTGGTGAATCTGATAGCTTGAACTAACCATTTTATTAGTAGTGTTGTTAACAACTGAGTAACTGACGTTGCTTACACTGATTATAATAAGCTAAGTTTTATTTTTTTAATAATCAAAATAATTTAAAATTGTAAATATTTATTATTTTACTGTTGTATAATCAGCAGTGAAGTTTATCTGTAACACCGATGATTATAAGTTAGGATTTTCGACCATTGGATATTGCTATAAATCGCTATCAAAATTTAGTTTAAGCGAATAATTTCTCATCAAAGAAATTTCTCATTTCTTACGTAAGTTTGAAATATCTAGCGATAAAGTCAAGTCGAGTTATGATTTTGGAACCACAAACCATTAGCCTTGAGAAATGGAAGGATACCACGCAGGAAGTCCTGAAGTAATTAAAACAACTCCTTTTTCAACAAGTGAATAATTTTTAACTATTTTACTAAAGTTTTGAAGAGTCTGCAAGACTTCAAAATTCAACACCAGGAGGTCAATTCAATAGACTTGTTCAACACCCCGTTAGGACTGATATTTTAGAAGATGAATATTAATTCTATTTCATCAATCTCAAAACACTTGGATATTTTTCATCCAGTTGTGAGAATGGAAAACCTTTCTAGCTTCTACATCATCAGTTATTTGACCTCTTTGTTGGCCTTGCAGTTTTCGTTAGCAGCAGACTCAATAACTCCAGCAACATTCATCCGTGATGGTGAGAAGTTGGTTTCACCATCTCAAAGGTTTGAACTAGGCTTCTTCTCTCCTGGTAATTCAAAGAACAGGTACTTGGGAGTATGGTATAAGAAGAGCCCTGACACAGTTGTTTGGGTCGCTAATAGAAATTGCCCAATTCTTGATCCACATGGAATTTTAGCTATTAACAACAATGGGAACCTTGCGCTTCTCAACCAAGCAAATGGCACTATCTGGTCTTCGAACGCGTCTAAAGAAGCAAAAAGTCCAGTGGCACAGCTGTTAGATACCGGAAACCTTGTTCTAAGGGAAAATTTTAGCAATAATACTTCTGAAGGTAGCTATCTGTGGCAGAGCTTTGACTTCCCATCAGACACTCTGTTACCGGGCATGAAGGTGGGTTGGGATTTAAAGACTGGTCTGGAACGATATTTAACGTCGTGGAGAACCGCTGATGATCCATCCCCAGGAAAATTCACTTACAGACTTGACATACATGTGTTACCTCAAATTTTTCTTTACAAGGGATCGCTGAAGTTAGCCCGTATTGGACCGTGGAATGGATTTATCTTTGAAGATGGTCCTACATTTACAGACTATCTTTACAAAATAATTTTGGCAGATACGGAAGATGAAATTTATTACAGGTATGAATCCTACAACAATTTAAGCATAATGATGTTAAAAATCAACCCATTAGGCAAGATCCAGCGGCTATTATGGAACGAGGGGAGTTCTGGATGGCAAGTCATGTTCTCAGCCCCCGGTGATGTTTGTCAAAATTATGGGCATTGTGGTGCTAACAGTATTTGCAATGTTGATAATCCACCTAAGTGTGAGTGCTTGAAGGGATTCAAACCCAATTCACAACACAACCAAACATGGTCTACAACATGTGTGAGAAGCCATTTGTCAGATTGCAAAACCGCAAACCAGTTTAAAAGGTTTGATGACATGAAAGTGCCTGACTTGCTAGATGTTTCGCTAAATGAGGGTATGAATCTTGAGGAATGTGGGGCTGAGTGCTTGAATAACTGCACCTGTAGAGCTTATGCCTACTTCAACCTAACCAGAGGAGGCAGTGGCTGTTTAATGTGGTTTGGGGACCTGATTGATATGAGAAAGACACTTGCAAACCTTACCGGACAGTCTATCTACTTACGAGTACCAGCTTCAGAACCAGGTACATTATTGCACTTTTGAAGTTGATATTGCAAAGCTTTCAACTTCTTTGCTATTGCAAGGCTTCCTTCTAAAAGCTGTGCCTTCCGATTAAATTGAATTACACTTGCCTACTTGTTTCAGGAATTGAATGTTATAAACCCCATGAGCCACAATAATACAGAGAGAAACTAACCCAAAGTAGGGGTTATTTGGCTATTTCCCAGTTTTTCCGGCAAAATGAAACTGGGAATTTATTTTCTACCAATGACTAGTTTTGATAGCATATATATTTTTGGGTGTAGGAAAGAAGAGGCCACTATGGATAGTGGTACTAGCTGCTCTTCCAGTGGCAATTCTTCCCGCTTTTCTCATATTTTATCGAAGGAAGAAAAAGCTCAAAGAGAAAGGTGACATTCTTTTAAATCACTGTCTTATGTTTTGCGTCCCCATGAGTCTATGAGTGCACATGACAAAACGTATGCTCATATTTTTTATAACCTGCATACAGAAAGAAGTACCGAAGCAAGCCAAGATATGTTATTATTTGAAATAAATATGGGCAATATGAGCAGAGCAAAGGAATTCTGTGAGGGAGATAGCGCTGGAACGGGAAAGAGTAAGGAATCTTGGTTTCTCTTTTTCAGCTTGTCTAGCATATCAGCAGCTACAGATAATTTCTCGGAAGAAAATAAGCTAGGCGAAGGTGGCTTTGGGCCTGTCTATAAGGTAGCATTCTTCTGAACTTTGCTACAATAAACAGAGTATAGAGCGTTATGTTGAAATATGCAATTGGAAACAGGGTAAACTACTTAATGGAGAGGAAGTTGCAGTTAAAAGGCTCTCTAGTAAGTCAGGACAAGGACTAGAAGAGTTTAAAAATGAGATGATGCTGATAGCAAAACTTCAACACAGGAACCTTGTCAGACTCTTCGGCTGCTGTATTGAACATGGCGAAAAGATTTTGATATATGAGTACATGGCTAACAAAAGCTTGGATTTTTTCATTTTTGGTATTTTTTTTCCATCATTCAAGAAATAAATATTTACAATTTCTCGCTGGCTTTTATCTGTACCCATTGTTTTAACCTGTATCATTTCATATTATAAATATTCCTCAAGGTTTGATATTGTAACAGATCCTGCTAGGAAAGATCTATTAGATTGGACAACACGTGTTCGAATCATTGAAGGAGTTGCTCAAGGACTTCTATATCTTCACCAGTATTCAAGATTAAGAGTTATTCACAGAGATCTCAAGGCAAGTAATGTTCTCTTAGATAGTGACATGAATCCAAAAATATCTGATTTTGGCATCGCAAGAATGTTTGGTGGTGATGAGATACAGTCAAATACGAATCGGATAGTTGGAACTTAGTAAGTAAATTTGATTCCTAAGACTATTTAAATCCTCATGCAAATATCATTTGCTTTCATTGTTGAATATTTGATGAAACAATAAATTTCAGTGGTTATATGTCGCCTGAGTACGCTTTGCACGGTCTATTCTCTATCAAATCTGATGTGTTTAGCTTTGGAGTGTTAATGTTGGAAATACTCAGTAGCAAGAAGAATACACGCTTTTATAATACTGATTCCCTTACCCTTCTTGGCCATGTAAGTGAGAGTATTTCTCATTTATTTCAACATATTACAATGAATATAGAGCAATAATTGTGAAGAAATAAAGTTTGATTATTGAATTAGAAATGTTAAGAATTTCCTATAGGCAGAACTAAAATGATGGTTGACTTATTCATTTAGCATTTTGAATTTTTTTTTTCTACTTCAGGCTTGGAATTTGTGGAAGGATGACAAAGCCTGGAAGTTGCTAGATCCGACAATGCAAAATGAAGCACTGTATTCGATGGTGACGAGATACATTAAGGTGGCCCTTTTATGTGTTCAAGAGAATGCAACAGATAGACCGACCATGTTGGAAGTTGTTGCAATGCTAAAAGATGAGATTGTTAATTTTCCTTCCCCAAATCAGCCTGCTTTCTCATATGTGCGAATAGTGGAAAGGTCAGTTCTGCTAGCAAAAAATAGTAATGTTGAAGCCTCTTTAGGAAACTGCTTAACACTTTCAGTGGTGGATCCTCGATAGCCATATGAGCCTTACTCTATGTTCTCAGTTAGAAAGGAATCAAATGTTTTGATATTTTGCTTAGAACTAGAGTGTTTCTTTGTTAGAACAAGTACAAAATCTGAGAGACATTGAGCTGGACTTTTCTTTTCTTATTAAAAAGAAATGAATTTGTACTACACTATTTATACCATTTGTAATTGTGAAGATTAAGCTATAGCTAATCTTCCAAGTGGCCTAACTAATAGCATGAGTTAGGCACTTTATTAACCGTTTGGTTATCAACTCTTTTAGTTTACCTTCTCCCAGACAGCTGGCTTTTCTATCTATGAGAATTATAGAAAACTCAGCTATAACTAACTTGTATCATTGACAATTATAGATGTTCGGAGTTAATTTTCTTTGTAAATATTGTAAATGATTTTGTGTACAAGTTTTAAGTGTGTTTTCATAATAGGTGTGTAACAGCGTAATTAGGTTTGTATTGTGATTTTTTCATTCTCTCTTTATTCTCTTTAGTCATGAAATGATTAAAATATCTCTAAAATACATAAAATATTTAAATTATAATAAAACACACATAATAAAAGCTTAAAGGATTCAAACACGTAAAAATAAAAATGTTAGTGAGACTTAGAGCATAAAATGATAATTTTACCCTGTATAAATATGCATTCTCTAGTACTTTATAATGTTTCTCATGTAAGGGTTTGATATTGTAACAGTTCCTAGCAAAAAAGGACTTTTATGTTGGGAAACACAAGTTAGAATTATTAAAGGAAGAGAAATTACCAGCCATATACCCTTAAATAACATCAGTATTAAACGTGCTACAATACTTTTTAAGTGTATCACTCGTATACCCTAAGTTGACAAAACACTTCTACCGTCCATCAATCCGTTAACTGCTGTTTGCGAACACGGATATCATAAGTGTAATATAATCTTTTTTAAAAATGACATGTCATCCTATTTACCTAGTAAACAACGACATGTCATATGATATATTTTGATAAAAATGACATGTCATCCCATTTATTGGATAATTATTAATAATTGCTAAAAAAAGCTACTTTACAACCGAATCTACTCCTCTAAAATTTAACCTAAATTATTGAAGATCTACTCCTCCAAGCTCAAATTTGAATTTTTTATGGTATAATATGTATAATTGTAAATAATATGTTGTTAAACATTTTTTATGGTATAAGATGAATATTTTTTATGGATAATTGTTAATAATATGTACCATTAATAATTCATATTTTTTTAATAAAAAATGTATTGTTAATAAAAAAATTGTGTATTGAAACTTTACATTAATTTTGAAGATAAATTTTTTTTTTACCTCATTTTGAGTTTAAAGGATAAAATAGTCATTTTGCTCAAATTCTGTTAAGTTCTTAACGGTAGTAAATGGAAAGGTGGACACCAAAACTCTTTTGTTAATTTAAGGTATACGAGTGATATAAGTAAAAAATGTTGTAGCACGTTTGATACTAGTATCATTTAAGCGTATATATTTGATAATTTCCCTTAAAGGAATTGCTCAAGGACTTCTATATTTTCACCGCTATTTAAATTAAGAGTTATTCACAAAAATCTCAAGGCATGTAATATTCTCTTATGTAGAGAAATAAACCCTATAATAACACATTTTGGCATGGCAAGAATGTTTGCTAGAGATGAATTGCAATCAAATGTTAAAAGGATAATTGGAACTTAGTGAGTATATTTAAATTGCAGAGATTTTTAAATCCTCATGCAAAATCAATTGCTTGGCCATGTCCACAAATCATTTCAAGATGGTTAAGTTTGTAATGAAACAATGAATTTATGTGGTTATAGGTCACCTGACTATGCTCTTCATGACCTCTTCTCTATCAAATTTGATGTCTTTTATGTAGAGCTTTGATTGATTTACTAAACTAATCAAATTAAAACTTTGCCTAAGATCTTTGATTAAGATCAATACAAGTTGCACACAAGCACAAAATTAAACCAAATCAAATTAATATTCTCTAAATAGACTCAACCATTCAAGAATAGAAACCAGAACAATAGAAAAGATGAATCAAAAGCAAAATTAATAAGAACATAAGAGATAACGTGGTTCAATCTTTTACAAGAATTACATCTACGAGTGAAACCATCAGAGCTTGTTTATTGATTGATTTGATGAGGAAATTATAAGTACACAAAGTTGAGATTTCAGAGCTCAAGAAATAACTTTCCCTCTTTCTAAAATCTTTCTCAAATACTCTCGAACTACTTATAGAATGAGCCGGAGAACCAGTAATATATTGCAGCAAAGTAATAAACAATGAACCCAGATAACACAACTTTCTTCCACGTGTCCAAGACTGTTAAAACGAACTTGGAGGCACTTACTTAACCACATGACTTGGCATGAGCAACTCTTGAATCAGTTATGACCAAAACGCAAGCCTTAATGTCGTTTCACGTTACCCCTTATATGACTTCATAACTGAATTAATCAATTACTTAATATGTTGGCATTTGCTCTGGTTTGTGTTTATATTCATTAACTCTAGATTTCTCCACCTTGAATCAAACACTAAATCTGATTCTTTCACCACCCTTATGCAAATTAAAGATTGCATATCCTAGTCACGTTACCCCTTATGTGACTTCATAACTGAATTAACCAATTACTTAATACACTGACGTTTGCTCTGGTTTGTATTTATATTCATTAACTCTACATTTATCCACCTTGAATCAAACACCAAATCTGATTCTTTCACCACCCTTATGCAAATTAGAGATTGCATATCCCAGTTAAGCTCAAGCACTTCCTGAACCTTTCCAGATCTTAAGTTAATCACTTTGTAATGCCCTTTTTCCTTTTGTTTTTGGATCCTCTGTGATACTGGGTAAACTATCATGAGGTCTGTTGTTTAATGCTATAGCAAGTTGTCCAATATGATTTTTTAGATTTCTTAAGGATACAACTTGACTTTGGACTATTGTTTCATTCTTCACAATATAATCTTTAATCAAAGCTTCGAGAGAACTAAGTTAATCATTGCTGGTGTTTCTTTGTCCTTGATTTTGCTGGTGAAATTCAGCTAATTGGGCAAGCTTGTTTTGTCCACTAGATACTGCAGCATGTTGTTTCTGATTGCTCTACGAGAAGTTTGGGCGTTGTCTTCATCTAGGGTTATACGTGTTTGAATAAGAATTATTCTTATTTTACCTGTTAAACTTGCCCACATAGTTGATTAAAGCTAGATTTCTAGGACAATTGTCAAATAAATGCATTTCTCCACAATAAACACAAAATAAGTCAGCAATTTGGTTGCTAATTGTTGGAGCAGTGGTCATAATTTTCACCATATCTATTAATGAAGTTACTTGGGCTAATAGAGATGTCAAGGCATTCTAGGTTTCAATTGTCCTACAAGCTAAATTCTTTTGTCTAGTTCACTAATTTTAGATCAAGCATGACCCTATTCAAATCGAGATTAACTCAACTTGGAAAACCCAATCTCAAATCAAGTATTGTCTTAATTTGTTCCACTAAATCGGACTTTTTATGCTATTTCTAAGCTAGTATCCACTAAATGGGTGGTCAGCGGAAATAAGAAATTGCAATTAGTAAAATTAAGAAAAAATGTTATAGCATGCAATAGACATATATCAATCAAATAATCATTAATCTTGTTTATCACTCGACCATAACAAAATTTAGTTCATGATTTGCGATACAATAGTAACAAAAATTGTTTTAACCATTAAGTGCATTTCTATAAATAAATAAAAACAAGAAAATAAGAAGAAGAGTTAAATTTCACTTAGTCTTGGTGATTTCTTTTCCATTTTCTCCTTGAATCCTCTATTGCCACCCTCAAGTCTCTCTTGTTCCCTATTTCCTTTTTGTTTTTCTCTGTTGTTTTTTCTTGAGTGATGGCACTCCCTTTTTCTTTTCATGCATGCTTCTTTTATAACTTGAAATTAGGGCATCCAAAAGTGTGTGGTGCGTATTTTCCATTTTTGGAAACCTTGGATCACAATCTTTCAGTTATCGCGCTCAAAATCGAATGTTGTTGCTACAAGATTACTGCAGCATCTTCACTGTTTCAGACTTATTTTAATTCCTCTGCAGCTAAGTTCTTTTGTCATCTGTGCAAGTCTGTTGTAGCATCATTCTATCAATAAAATTTGAGCTTTTTAGTCCCCTACAATTATGCACATAATCTGAGCACAAAATGATCTAAAATAAAATTAATTTATTAAAATTGAACTTGAATAAATGTTTATGTTGAATGTAACTAAAATGCAATATAAACACATCATTCACTCTCTAAGTAATATTGGTTTGAGTCCAAAAGTGTCATGATAACTCTCATTTCATAGAATTATCAATAGGCACCACCAATGAGGTTGTCTAGGTAGCGATTCTTTACCAAGTCTTCAACTTGATTTCTAAGGTCACGACACTAAGCTATGGTGTGACCATGAATGTTGTGGAACTCACAAACAATATTTTTCTCCCATTTGTTGGCCACTTTTGCTAATAAGGTTGAGGGGATACAGTAGACCTCTATTATTTATTATGTGGTATAGCTCATTCAGAGGCACTTTCAGGGGGTATATCGCTTGTAAGCCAAGCACTGGTCGATTATCTAAGTAGTTTTGTCCTTAGCAAAATATTATGAGTGGGGACAGACACTAAGGGTTTGATATGATTACTCTGGTGCTTTGTATATGGTGATTTATTAGGGCATCGCAATGAGGATGATTATATGGTTAGTTGCGATCTCTTCAGTGATCTCTGTTCGGTGAATAAGCAGAAGGGACTCTCCTGTATTGGAATTGAGGTGGCCTTCGATGGGTTTGCTAAGGAGTGCTCGACCATTTGCTTTTCTATTTGGAGATGGTCTGTCACTTCGCTTAACGAGCCCACCTTTTTTCTATATCTTTTTCTCCTTCTATCTTAAATCTTTAAGTTGCTCACTTCTGGTCATCGCCGTCTTTTCATCCTTAATTTCGGTATCTCACTTCGCCTATCGTATGCTATAGAGTATGATTTTACAATTGGTCTTTTCAAGTTGTACCACAGTCACCATATTCGCCCTCTCTTTCAGCTTCTTCAATGTTTGAAGATAGTTAAAGGCTCCGAGGTCGAGGACTATGTGGTCTTATCTCTTCAAGAATTCTCTGACTGGCACATTTTCACCCCGTTTGATCCTAATCAGCTCCATTGTGTCAACTTCAAAACTGTTCTCCAAATTCCTGGCACATTTACTCAAAACTTCCTATACTTCCTCTGGGCATTTTTTGGTACCATTCTCACGCTCGTCCTTCTAAGGTTAGTGGAAATATTCTACACCTCTGGGCTTGCATCAAACCTTACACCCTATCATATTATTAAAACATTCGATGTCCACCAAAAAGTCATTTTTTTTGTGTATTTGAGATCTAGGAATCAAAAGTCTTATGGGATCACAATGCTTATGATCTCGGGTGAAAGAGGAGACTTACTATCCAGTATAATTCTCCAACTCGGTGCCTTACCTTCACCTTACATCTCATCTATAACCTAAGCCAGCCTCCGTACCTTTCCCTTAAGCTCCATAGTGCGACCAGGGTTTCGTGCAGCGACTGATCGTGTTCCTATTCGATGTCGCATAAGTCTTGTCTAAGTACCCTCCTTTTAGTATTCGTTTCTCTTTTATTATTTGTCTCATTATGATTATACAAAACTGACTCTTTGTTCCAAGACTCTGCTCACCATGAAGTTAATGCCATTCTCCTAATTATGTTCATCCTGAGTTACCCTAGTACTAGGTTCTAAGGTACCTTGATTCTCCACTGGAGCTCTCCCTTCAAGCCTAACTTGTCATTCGCTTAACTTATGCAACACACTTGTGAGTTTCAATTTGGTTCTCTATTCGCTCTATTTGTTCGTGTATTGCCCTCTCTCCTTCGCTTCATTTGCTCTGTAATCAATTTCATGCGCTATGTTTCCTCCTAGTCTCATTTTTCATACCTTTTTGTCAATTTAATCCATTGGTAGGGGCTTTTCGTTTGCTCCCTATAGATGGCACCAAAAATGTTGATGCTGGAATCTAGTCGAGCTAGTTAGCGACCAGGTGATCATATCAACACTTGGATTTGTAATTTCCATGGAATAGCTCTGCACTTCAACTATATGTACTCTAACAAACAACCTTGACTTTGAGTAGACAACACTCCATTAAAGGGCGTCGGATGTTTTTCCATCAATAACCCTCTGACACTCAAGTTAGTAATCAGATTCCTTCTAGAAAAACTTGTACCACTAACTTGTGGCTTAGTTATGTTAGTTCAAAATTAGAAAACATAATTTTCAAGAAGATTAGAAAAAAAAAAAGAATCCAGAAATAGATCAATAATAGATAATGTATGAAGTCAAAGAAAATTTTATCTAACCCTTTAACCTCCGACTCTATGTCATTTATACCTATTCAGAATATTCGGCCCCCTCTCCACAATCATTACTCGGTCAATTACACCATTGTGGGTGAGTAGGGATGCAACTGCCTTTGAGTGGATCTCATACTTAGACTCTCAGGGGAAAACCCATGTCCTGATAACTGTCGTTGGCCCAAGACTTTGATCTAACTCGACCAAAGTCTCTCGTTGCATAACCCCAACCAAGTAAAGTATTTAGGCAACCAGAAGATGGCTCCTGTGAATGAGCTGCCATGATTAGTTGCTTTTGGTTGAAGAGAGCATCTTTCTACCCATGGGTACCTGATTGTCACACTTTTTACCCCAAACAATGACTCTGATTAACATTTTTTCTATAGTCACAACTGAATCTCAGGAATCAATTGGAAGTATATTCAAAGTTTCTGATAAGGAATTTTTGAAAAATTGTGCAAACCATTTGTATTGTTTTGGTTCCTTATTATGGATATACTTTGTCCTCTCCCATTAGGGGTTGACACATATATAAAAGTCTCAATAGTATAAATATTTGGATCACATTGATGAAATATTTTGACAACTTATAATCACATGTAGTTTTAAGAGTGTGGATAGTTTTATGTCACAAACTGCGAAATTACATCAGAGGCAATAGATTGAGATAGTTCATCCCGAAAGATATCTGGCAATACAAGTCTACCAATTTGCATTTATCTTGTAAGTTCTTTGCAATATAGGTAAAACAGGTCATATTTAAAAGCTACTTACTAATGCCTAACAACATGAACAAAAATAAGTATGAATGGTGTGATACATCGGTAAAGAAACTCATCTCATAGTTCAATCCTTCAACTTTTTATTCTCCCTTTAGTAGCCATCTTATCTACATACCAATAATATATTAGCCAAATCAAACCAATCCAACCTCCAATAATTTCTTTGCCATTTCCTCAAACATAACTACACAATCTTTATTGAAATAAAATCCAAAAAATTTTTGTACTCAAATCGAGGTACCTAAGCTCTTCTATTCATCACTCTCACCACATCATAGTTTATAGTTAGAGATGACCAATAGGCCGTGCCAGCTATCAAAGAAAGGCCCATGAGGGCCCATGGGCCAGCAAGGCACAGCCCACAATGTACTTTATGCCATGTCTCTCTCTGTTTTTTTTTTTCTTAAGCCTGGCACAACACATCTGGGCTTGGCGTACGTGCCAAGCCCACACGTGTGTGCCGAGCCGTACCATGGGTCGTGCTTAAGAAAAAAGTACAACAAGTTTTTCTTTCTTTTTTTTAAGAGACCATGTCAAGCTGTTGGCGTGCTATTTTCAAGCGCATATAATTTTTTTGGGTTCACATACGTGTAGTCAAATTCGATAAAATCAAAAGTTCAAAACTCAAGACCATATTCAATAATAATGAACTAATAATAACAAAAGAATGTAATACTAACAGCTAAGTTAGAACTTATGTTATTAGGTTTCCTTTTTCATACTTAATAACAATGACTACAACAATAATAATAATTTTTTCTTCAGGATTAACTTAATTATTAACTTGGACTTACATATATTCATAGATCATAGTCCATAATAATATTAATGCATACATTTATAAAATCATGATATCATATATTCATTTAATAAATTATAAACATAAAACCAAGGATGGTAATTTTTCCTATTGGGACGAGATCCTTTCTAAACATAAAATTAAGGATGTCAATTTTTTATATTAAGATTGGATCCTTCATAATCGCGTTCCGTTTGGGATGGGATTGAAACTTTTTTTGCATTCCAAATTAAAATAGGATGGAACAATGACAAAAAAATAAGTCCTGCCTTTATTTATAGAATGAGAGGACCAACTATAAAATGTCATCCCATCCTATATATCCCATTAATAATATGATTTTAATTATTTTATAATTTTAACTTAAGTAATGTTCAAAGTTGAAACCTAAAGGCCAAAATTAAATAATAAAAGTAATATAATTCAGAACTCAGTCACTTTCTTAAATTAATGTTGCACCATTATGTTGATGCCCCTCGCTCTCACCATAAAAAAAATCATGCTGCCACAAAAGTTCCCAAGCAGCAACCTAAGACCTGCCCACTATGCCTTTACTAGCAGTTCATCCACAAGATTCTCATTTTTTAATAGGGGTGGCAAAAAAGTCTAGGCCGGCCCATCCCAAACCTAAGGGCTTTAAACCCTGCCCTCTACATGAAATCCTGGATATGGGCTCAAAAAATTGAAGCTGGCAACCAATGGGTCTGGTCATGGGCTTTTACACAAAGTTTGGGCTTAAGCTTGAGCTTTAATTTAAAAATAAAAAAATCAAATCAAATTAAAAAAATAAATTTCAAAAATCAAGTCACAAGAAAAACAAACCCTAAATTAAACAAATCAACTGAGCAAGTAAGCAAAAGCCAAATGATGTCGACACCACCCAACAATTACGGCCATCACAAAATTATATTTCACCCACCCAACAAGTGTAGCCATTGCTGATCTAGTAGCCAGCACCACCAGCGAGCGAATCCAGCAAAGCGACACAACAAGCAAAGTAGCAACAACGAACTCAAGACACAAAACAGTGGCAACATGTTAAGGAAGCTCATGTGAGCAGAGTGGTCAGTGAAGCAGAAGATTACAACACCTGCAACTTACTGTTACAAGTTGATGACATGGCTTGCCAGCTAGAGCCTAGTGGTTATATAGTCTATTTCATACTTGAAGATTAGCGAAGTTTGTTATAGTATTTCTTGTGCTTGTAAAATTAGTTTTAGTTAGTTATAATCAACTGATTAGCAATTGTAATTAGTTTGAGAATTAGTTAAATCACTACTCATGTATATAAATAGAATCATGTACAGATTCAGAGTAGTTATGATTTGTAATAATAAAAACAAAATAGAGTTTCAGAATTCTCTTCTTTTTCTCTTAAGCTTTTCTGCTTCCAAACATTATTGATTTTCAACTTGGTATCAAAGCCAATAATGTCGTCTGCTAATCTTGCTTTTTCTTCCTCACGTCTAACTCAAAATCTTGCTGCAAATTCAACAACCGGTTCCTTTACCTTTAACACACCAGTCAAGCTTGATCAATCCAATTATCTCATATGGCGATCTCAAGTTCTAGCTTCAATTCGTGGAAATAGGCTCAAAAAGTTTATTGATGATTTAGTTACTCCACCTCCATCTCATATTGCTCAGAGAGTTGATGATGAACTCAGATATATGGAGAATCCAGAATTCATAACATGGAGATCTCAAGATCAGCTGCTGCTTGGATGGCTGCTCTCTTCACTAAGTGAAGGAATCATTAGGCTAGTCTTTAACCTAGAAACATCACTTAAAGTGTAGGAGCACTGAAGTACTGACTAAGCTTATGCACTGAATATGCAATATCTGGTCTAGATAGGATTAAATATTGCAACCCTCTAACAATACTTCTATAAAGGGTTGGATTCTCAAATTTTGCACCCAATGAACCTTTTGTTAATCTTTCCAACTTGTAGCCTGTGTTGAAAGAAGTGTCAGATCCTTTACAGTCTTTCATTAAGGTTTTAGACAATAGATTCTTGATATATTTGGTTTCTTGGTCTTCGAAAAAGCAATCCATTGTAGTAAAATCTAGTACTGATAGTGAATACAGAGCCTTGTCAGTAGCCAGCTCTGAACTCTCTTGGCTGCAATCGTTATTCTCTTAGCTCAACATCACAAAATTACCAACTTCTATTCTATGGTGTGATAACCAGAGTGCTGGAGATCTAGCTAGAAATCCAATTTTTCATTCAAAATCAAAACACATAGAGCTAGATGTTCATTATATTAGAGACAAGATTCTTAACAAAGAATTGGAAGTGAGGTTCATTCTCATTAAAAAGCAAGTTGCAAATGACCTTACTAAGCCCCTGTCATTTTGGGATTCTCCTTATTTTTTGCAATATCGGCCTTATCTTCTTGGCGCTTCAATTGAGATTTCTCGTCCATCTCCACTTGCTACAACGCCCGAGAACGAGCTTCCCCATATGAAAATGGGCACTTCTTTTGAAAAGAACGGCATAATTTACCCAACTGTAAATTTTTCTCAAAATGGGTCAGTGTGTGTTGGTTTTCAAATGCTCCAGTTCGCAGCACCTCTTGGTGGAAACGAGTCACATACTCTGCCAAAAGCTCGGCTTCCCCTTGCTTGATAAAGGTAAGTTTGCAGGCTACCCTGTCTTGGGATGAAGCGTAGGAAAACTCTTTAGTAAATTCGGATAACAATTGGTGTAGGGAAGATATGCTACCCGCTTTCAAAGAGCGAAACCATGACTTCGCAGGGCCAGTAAGCACGTGTGTAAACATCCTACACATGGCGCTCTTATCTACACCCTCGATAAGCATCATGCTCCGAGGGGTTAGTGGTACCCGAGTATTGGGGTATCTGAGGCATGGTGAACGCCTCAGGGAGGACTGCCTTCCGAATCTTCATAGTGAATGGCGATTGGTAGGTCATTGGCGTTGGTGCAGCCGTGATGTTTTGCCTCTCGGAGAGGAGCTTCACTTGGGCTTCCAAGTTCTCCATCTTTTCCACAAGTTCGAGAGGTACCCCTGGTGTACCCGATGATGTCGCCGCCATTTGAGAAGCCCTTTTGACATTTAACTTCTCACTGAAATCCTCGTGGGTATGCTTTGCACGCCTCGTACCCTGACTGCTGTGGGAATTACAAGAGGCAGTGGAACGCTTGTCGCGGGAGCCCACAATTTGAAACTTAGAATGAGTACCCGATGGCCTAGGCTTTGGCTTGCTGGCCTCGGGTACCCCTCTTCTGACCATATCTTGGTCGTCTGCTTGAGGTGATGGAGCTTCTAGCGTCATCGGAGGAAGCGAACTTTCGGGTGCCTGAGATCCGATCGCCCTAAGTATTGCCTGGGCGAGATCCTCAAAATGCTTGTACGAAATAGGTTCCCCCTCTTGGCGAACACCCGTCGATTGCTTGACACCCTTGCCCTTGTTAATGCGGGCTACCCTTCTTGCAGGATCACTACCTTCACTGCTGTTGTCATCTCTCATCCTTGTAGGATCCCCCATTAAACCTTCGGGAGGTATGTCGGGTGCCATGTATTGGAGTACACACAACAACTAGTTTGGTAACCGCAATAGAGGCTTTTTGTGGGAGTCCCTAGAGACGGCGCCAATTGTTTTCAACAGATTTTGGGGTAGGAAAAATCCAAGATCTATCTTAAACAATGAATTTATATTTTGGAGGAGATGGGGTACCTCGCTAGTTTATTGTGCGGGGTGCAGTGTATCTGAACTTCGGGGGAGGTGAGAAGGGGAGTGAGAGAAATAACAATGGTGGAAGGTCAATAATGCAAGAGGTATCCTTCGAAATGAGTCTTACACCTGTAAAACAGTGAAATAGAGGTTAGAGGTGAAGCCGGGGTACCCTGGCGTTTATACTCCGATGCTCAAGTTAGCAAACTCAAGCTTTTATGGTAAAGAGAGCTAGCTAGCCCTCTGTAAATTAAGGTTTAAGGTTCAAGGTTCAAGAAAACCTGTTTTTTGGAGTGGGAGTGTGAATGGTGAGTGAAAAAAGCATTATCG
This sequence comes from Citrus glauca, assembly GCA_029633175.1. NCBI lineage: Eukaryota > Viridiplantae > Streptophyta > Magnoliopsida > Sapindales > Rutaceae > Citrus > Citrus glauca. The sequence continues at coordinate 32,024,461 of JAQOOD010000001.1, read as the reverse complement.
AGAATGAAACCTAGGTGCCTTTATATATAGAGTACCTCAGCTGCCACTTGGCATACCCTTTTTGGCTAATGTCCCTTTGCCGTTTTCATGATTTTTGGGCCGTTATGTGCATGCTCACGGCATATCTCATCATTTGGAGACGTGGCGTACGCTGGCGAGTGATCCCGGGGTACCTCTGCGGCAGCTGTCGAGTAGGCGATTGGGGACCACTGTCCTTGGTATAATATCTTGCATTTTGGTAGGGGTGGCAGGCGGCGGCTGTCCCTCCTTTTTGCACATCGTTTTTTATTCCTATTTCTGACAAAATCAAATAAAATCTTTTAGGAGGCGGAGACGTTTCTTATGGTGGATATTTTGGAGGGTTCTCTTACGTCGTTTTGTCGAATATCCCAAGTTACGTGGGGTACCTCTTACTATTTGGGGTACCCTTTCTATATGGGGTACCTCATTTTAAGCGGGGTACCCCTCTTTATGTGGGATACCTCATATTACGCGGGGTACCCCAATTCACGTGGGGTACCTCTGATTATACGGGTTACCTTAATTTGTTCTGAACTCATTTCATTAATTGACACGTGGCGCTTTTACTGTTCTTCCCATTTTTCCCTCAAACAATTCACTAATAAAATTCTCCTTGATTGTTTAAATTTATGACACAAGAATTACGTGTTTTGTAGATCTACAGTAAAATTTCAGCTATCTACAGTAAAGTTCCAATAAAGATCATGAAAAGTACATTAATTTAATGAATATTAATAAATTGATAGTTATTAATTTATTAGTTCATAATAGAAATTTTTCTAAAATTTATATGTAGTATAATTAGAGAATGTAATGAGTCTGTCAAGAAGCTATGTGATAAGATTATGATTTGATTTTTTATTTAAGAATCAATCACTTATAATCTTTGAGTAATACTACACATCTCAAATTTTTTATTTTAAAAAATTATCACAAATGATGTGTCATTTATCAATTGATTGGTGAGATAATACAATTAATTCGTTTGGATCGTGTAAAGAATTATCAACCACTCAATTAATGACACATCATTTAGGATAACGTTTTGAGATAAAAATTTAGGAGGTTTACCACTTCTGATAATGTTTTGGTTGGAGTGATTGGGTAGATCACGATCACATGGTATCCGATAGAAAAAACTTTTTAAGATAATATATTAAATAAATTTCTTTTTATTTCTCTTAACATAAAAGATAGAATAAAACAATGACTTCACATCTAAAATGTATAAAGAAAGAAAATTATAAACATATCATATATATTTAATTTTAAATTAATTAATTATTAACTTACGTATTATTTATTTTTCAATATTATTATCTAATGAATTATCAAAATTTTAAATTATCACATTGACTTTAAATTAGGATACACAAAAATTAATATTTAATAAAAGTCATCAAATCATCGAGTACTAATTTTATTAATTTAACGACATAAAAATTAATATTTAATTAAAATTATTAATTCATCGAGTATTAATTTTATTAATTTAATGAAATTCTACTGTAAATAACAAAAGAATATATATAAAAAAATTAATAAAATATTTATTTAAAATTTTCTTTTATTCTAAATTTTAAAAAATAATATAATTTTTTTAGTAAATACATTTGAGTTAAAAAAATTATATGATTTTTTTTAAGAAAATACATTTTTATAATGGGGTGAAGTTATAATGCGGAAGCTCATAATTTCTGCATTATAACCCCAAAACTAAAATCTTGTTCCGTCAGTAATGTGTATCGAGAATCAACCTAACAAAAATGGTGTACTCAATTCTTTCCATGTGCATCAAAGTAGATTCTTTTTTTTTTTAAGTTTAATGGAGAATTACTGAGTACAAGCAAAACAATTGATGGACGTTCTAGTCAAAACAAGAAAATACTCTCAATCTTGAAGTTCCTTATTTTTTTCCTTTAAAAAACTTGCATCTATTACTCACGAAACGCACACAAGTTGATAATGATATTTTAACGATGAAGGAAATGTAATCACACCAAAATTAACCAGAAGCAAGCTTGAAGACATGTAATTAGAAAACTAGAAACTTTTATTAAAGATGCTTAGATTATTACATACATTCACTCACCAAAGACACACGATAATGTGCTTATTCTTAGATACTGGCCGGCTAATCACGCAAATCTCCAGCCAAAATGCTAGAGCACAAGTGATCAGCTTTATTGCTATCTACACATAAGACTCTATACACCTCTTCATCATCTCTACGCGCTGGCCATCACACGATCACCTTATAATTAATCTCCTTCAAAAGGACGTGTAAAGTGAGCGGAAGTCACAACCCCTCAAGGGCTGCATTTGGCACATGCGAGGGATTTCACTTGCCGTTTCAAACATTTCCTGCTGTTCGCCGAACGGTCCCTGTTGCTGCTGGCGTCTCACGGCTTGCTCAAGTCCCGGGCAGCGGCATCTGGTTTCCAATTGCTGCAACTGCCTGCAGCATTCACGAAGGTGTTGCTGCTGGTTGTCCCTTGCTCCCCCCTGGCTCTGCTGCCTCAAGAACATTTGGCAGTGCCTAAGCTGCTGCTGCTGCTGGAACTGCTCCTGGCAGCTCTGTCCCCGAGGGTTTTCTTCGTCGACTTCGACGGTGGTGCGATAAATGGAGGCGTTGGCAATGAGAAAGAGGAGTGTTAAGGTAGCTAGAAGGAGAGCGAGCTTTGCCATTGCTTACTATTAGGGTTTTTTTATTTTCTTTTTGCTGATTGATGGTGAGAATTGGTGTGGTGATAAGGCATTTTTATATTAAAATTTGGGCATGCATGGCTTAAACGTGTAAGATGGGTTGGTGAGGGTTAGGTGTTCGATGCTTGTGATTCATGATCACACGTAGGCTTTACATGCAACTTGCTGGCATAAATTGTTTTTGTTTGTTTACGGAATTTTCTTTATATAACTCGAGTAAAAAATATCCCCTTAGGAGATCATGAGAGGATAGATTTTATGGCGCAATCAATTTACTAGAATAATCTAAGTTAGATAGTATTTGCTTTTTCTAAAAATTTTTGACGTTTGATTATGGGTAGTAAGTTGTTTGTTTTTATAACTCAAAACATCTTAAATTTAACATTTTAGCACTTATGATGTTGAAAGTGTTATATATGCCTGAAGTTTAAATAGATATATATTTACAATGTTATCTAGTACAATAGTTTACATAAGTATTTAGAAGGTAAGCATTTGATATATAATTTATGAAAAATAATTTTGAAAACATTATTCTTTACAATTTAACATAAAATTTATGAATAAAAAAGTTGTTATCTAATAATAAAAGAATTTATTTAGAAATCAAATTAAATGTATGTTAAGTATTTAATACCAAGTAAAAATGGAGATTAAAAGACATTCTAATACAACATCTAATAGTTAAGTAGGAAATAAATACATTTAATGAGGGTATTTTTGAGAGAAAAAATTAATTTTACGTTTAAACATTTTATCATTTAGATAAAAGTAAGGAAATTTTTTTTTTATTCAGATAAAAATGTCTTATTATAAAACTTCAGATAAAAAACAAACAAGATAAAATATCAAAATATCATAAACTAAATTAAGATATCAGACATTAAAACAAACAACCCTTAGTTTTATGATGGAATAGTTCAATTCTAATTGGACCTACGACAAGCCGTATTTATTTTTCAATATGTTGTGTTGTGAAGCAAATTAGGATGTTTGAAACGACCAGCTGGTATTCCGTTGTGAAGAGCAAGATTCTCTTGTCTCTGGAACGACTAATTTGAACGTCGTTTTGGTTTAAGTAAAGCACGAGAGAATCACGTGCTTGAATAAGCTGCTTCAAAATCGTTATAATCTATTATAGCGCATGCCAATCACATGAGTTTTTAGGTTCATACTGATTCGTTAAAGAAGCTGTTATAAACAGCTGGTTCTGGTTGCAACATAAATGCGTGTATGAGCGCTAATGTGGGTTTAGAAGTTTTAGGAGAAAGCTTCTTGAAAAACTCTATTATTAGCTCTTGAGGTTCTCTGTAATCGTCTTTGATAAATCAATAAACTTGGTCCTGTTTTTCTTATGGATGTAAGCTAGTGGAAGCTAGCTGAACCACTTTAATTTTTTTTGTCTTGCTGCTAGGTTCTTTAAGTTCTTATAGTTCTAGTTCCTTTGTGATTAGTTATGGATTTATTCTTTTTGCATCTTGGTTGTTTGATTTGCGATCTTGGCAAGTGTTTCAAGTTTATCGCTAACTAATCTGTCACTCCAAAACACTACAATTGATATCAGAGCCTGGACTATAAACTAGACACAAGTATGGCTGGTTCAAAGATCGATCTGGAAAAGTTCACAGGGAAGAATGACTTCAACATGTAGAAGGTCAAGATAGAGGCATTACTAATCACTCAGGGGTTGGGTGATGCTTTGGAACCAATCACCAAGAAAGAAGAAATAGAAGCCTCCTCATTATCATCATCACTAACGACACAGCAAGTTGTTGAAATTGACAAGAAAGGAAGGAGTTCCATAATCTTGAATCTTGGGGACTCCATGATCAAGGAAGTTGCCAAAGAAAAAACAGTTGTTGATCTGTGGGCAAAGCTTAAAAGGGTATATATGATTAAATCTTTAACTAATAGGCTTTACATCAAGAAAATGATGTTCAGGCTAAAAATGGCTGAGGGATCATCTCTTGGAGACCACATAGCTGAATTGAACAAAGTCAGTGATACATTGGAAATCATTGATGAAGGTAAAGCATTGCTTTTAATGAGTTCTCTTCCATCAATATATTCAAACTTTGTTGATGCACTCATGTATAGGAGACAAACTTTGTCATTGAATGAAGTTAAGACTGCTATAAATACTAGAGGACTGCAAGAAAAGTTAGGGAATATGAACTCTGGAGAAGTGTTGGTTGTTAAAGCAAAAACTGATAAGAATGATGGAAAGAAAAAGAAGCAAGGGAATAACAAATAAAAAACTAAAAGCAAAAAGTGCTTTTAGTGTCAGAAAGAAGGGCATTTCAAGAATGATTGCCCAAAATTAAAGAATAAGAAAATGAAGCAAAATGGAGATGCAGCTACTGTTGTGGAAGAGAGGTATGAGTCAGTAAGAGTATGTGTGGCTATAGAGCATGTGCAAAAAAGTACCTTGATTCTAGACTCAGGTTGTACATTTCATATGTGTCCTTTTAAAAATTATTTATTAAACTATCATGAGACTGATGGAGGAAGGGTAATGACAGGTAATAATGTTGTTTGTAAAATTGTTGGGATAGGAAATGTAAACCTAAAGTTGCATGATGGTACAATAAGGGAATTAAGGGAAGTTAGATATGTTCCTGAACTCAAAAGGAACTTAATATATCTAGGTATGCTTGACCAGATAGGGCTTAACATTTAGCTTGAATCTAGTGAGCTGAGGATTTCAAATGGTGATGGGGTTGTAATGATAGGTTACAAATGAAATAGGGTATATGTCTTGGATGGTGCGGCCTTAACTGGATTTTAAGGAGTGTCAATTAGCTTAAGTAATGATAATACTTTGTTGTCATTTACATACACTCAGACTTATGGGGACCTACACAGAAAATGTCACTAAGTGGTAACACCTATTTTTTGTCTATAATTGATGATTATTCAAGGAAAGTATGGGTTAATGTCTTAAAGCATAAGGTTCAAGTATTTGGAAAGTTCAGAGAATGGAAATCCCTAATTAAAATTCAAACTGGACTAAAGGTAAAGAAACTCAGGGCTGACAATGGCCTTGAGTTTTACAATCATGAGTTTGATAGCTATTGTGCAAATCATGGCATTACAAGGCATAGACCTGTGAGGTTGACACCTCAACAAAATAATCTAGTCGAAAAAATTAACAGAACCCTGATGGACAAAGTAAGGAGCGTGTTGATTCAGTCACAATTTCCAAAAGGGTTATGGGCTGAGATTCTGTTAACAGCAAGCTACCTAGTAAATCTGAGTCCTTCTGCAGCACTTGATTTCAAAACCCCATTTGAAAAATGGCATGGGAAACCAGCAAATTATGACATCCTCAAAGTATTTGGATGTCCAGCATATGCACATGTAAGCCAAAGGAAGTAAGCTCCAAGAGCTCTCAAAGGAAAATCAATTGGGTATCCTGAAGGTGTTAAGGCGTTCAAACTGTGGTGTACAGACCTTAATCCTCCCAGGTGCATAATCAATAGGGATGTAGTAGTCAATGAAAAAGCTGCACTGGATGTGAAGAAACCTACAAATACAGATGCACTAAAAGATAAGGATAAGACCAAAGTTCAGTTTGAGGTGGAGCCTTACAACAAAGAAGCTTTAGGAGATGAAAATGACATTGATCAAGGATTTGATGACCAATAAAATGATTGAGTAAGGCAAGCTGAAGCTCAGTATCAGGAATACCAATTGACAAGAGACAAAGAAAAAAGAAAAATAAAAGCACCACTCAGATATTGATATGCAGATCTGATAGCCTACGCACTGACAGCATCTTATCAAATTGATGATGATAAACCCAAGAATTACAAGGAGGCTATCCAAGGTCCATACAAAGATGAATGGAAAATGGCTATAGATAAAGAAATCTCCTCACTGAAGAAAAACAATACATGGGAGCTTGTGAAAAGGCCTGCAAACAGCAGAACAGTTGGATGTAAATGGATTTACAAAGTCAAAGATGGATTAACAACTACTGAACCTAAAAGATTCAAAGCGAGGCATATAGCTAAGGGGTATACTTAAAGGGTTGGAGTGGATTTCAAGGAGGTTTTCCTACCAGTAGTCAGGCATGCATCAATTAGAGTATTACTAACTTTAACAGTTGTAAAAGATTTTAAGCCTGATCAACTCGATGTCAAGACAACCTTTCTGCATGGAAGACTACATGAAGATATCTTGATGACACAGCATGAAGGGTATATTAATCCAGAGTTTACTGACTGTGTATGTCTGCTGAAGAGGTCATTGTATGGGCTAAAGCAATCACCCAAGCAGTGGTACCTTAGATTTAATGAGTTTATGGTTACTCATGGATATCTAAGCTATAGCTATGATGTATGTGTTTACTACAAGATGATAAAATCAAGCAACTACATATATCTACTGTTATATATAGATGATATACTGATTGCTTATAGTGAAAAATAAGAAATTGAGGCCTTGAAGCAACTGCTCAATTCAAAATTTGATATGAAAGATTTTGGTCCAGCGAAGAAGATATTGGGTATAAAAATAATAAGGAACAGAAAGAAGGGTACTATGATTTTTTCCCAAAGGAAGTATATGGAGAAGGTACTTGAAAGTTTTGGGATGTCAAACAGCAAATCAGTAGTAACCCCTTTAGCATCTCACTTTAAGTTGTCTTGTTCACAATGTCCTAGAACAGATAAAGAAAAATGTGAAATGACAAAAGTCCCTTATGTAAATGTTGTTGGTTGCATGATGTATGCAATGGTACTTATAAGACCTGACTTAGCTCATGCCTTAAGTATTGTGAGTAGGATTATGGCTACACCTGGAAAGAATCATTGGAAGGCTGTAAAATGGGTGCTGAGGTATTTGAAAGATACACAATGGTATGGTCTGGTATATAGAAAATCAGTTGGAAATGATGCAGGACTCTGTGGTTACGTTGATTCAGACTTTGCTAGGGACTTAGACAGAAGAAGATCTCTAACAGGTTATCCTTTTTTCTTGGATGGTTGCCTTATTAACTGGAAGGCAAGTTTGCAGCATGTTGTTGCCTTGTCAACAACAGAGGTAAAATACACTACTGCAACAGAAGTTGTCAAAGAGTCTTTGTGGCTGAGAGGGTTGATAGTAGAACTAGGAATAAACCAGGAGACAATTGAAGTTCATTGTGATAGCTCAAGTGCAATTTACTTGAGTAAGAACCCAGCACACTATGAGAAAACTAAACACTTAGATATCAAGTTACATTTCATCATAAATGCGATCTTGAAAGGTGTGATTAGTATGGAGAAAGTGCACACTGAAAATAACCCTACTGACATGCTTACTAGGGTCGTTCCTACAGTTAAGTTCAAGAGTTGCTTAGACAAAGCTGGGCTAAGCAATTTCTAAAATGCTCAAGTTGGAGAAATCAGGATTAAAGGTGATTTACTCAAGGTGGAGAATTTTTGTGTTGTGAAGCAAATCAGAATGTTTGAAACGACCAGCTGGTATTGCGTTTTGAAGAGCAGCATTCTCTTGTCTCTGGAACAACTAATCTAAAAGTCGTTTTGGTTTAAGTAAAGCACGAGAGATTCATGTGCTTGAGTAAGCTACTTCAAGATCGTTATGAATCTATTATAGCGCATGCCAATCACGTGAGTTTCTGGGTTCATCTTGGTTTGTTGAAGAAGCTATTATAAACAGCTGGTTCTGTTGCAACAGGAAGGCGTGTATGAGAGCTAATGTGGGTTTAAAAGTTTTAGGAGAAAGCTTCTTAAAAAGCTCTGTTATTAGCTCTTGAGGTTCTTTGTAATTGTCTTTGATAAATCAATAAACTTGGTCCTGTTTTTCCTATGGATGTAAGCTAGTGGAAGCTAATTGAACCACGTTAATTTCTTTTGTCTTGCTGCTAGGTTCTTTAAGTTCTTATAGTTCTAGTTCTTTTGTGATTTGTTCTGGATTGATTCTTTTTACATCTTGGTTGTTTGATTTGCGATCTTGGCAAGTGTTTCGAGTTGATCGTTAACTAATCTGTCACTCCAAAACACTAGACTATTTTTTTAAAAAAAAAATCAAATTTCCATTATATATACACTTTAATGTGGCAAAATTATCGGTAACATAATGGGCGAATGATGATTTTGAGTAATTTTCGAATCATCGTTTGTTCTTCATATAGTGACAGTCACATAAATTGATTTGCCTTTTTTGACATAAATTCTAAGTAACATCAAGGAGTTAAGATATACTTTGCTGCTCACAGTCACATCCAATAATAAGAATGTGTTTGGAATTGAGGTGCTGTAACTTTTAAGCTGCAGCTATTGTGGAAAAAAAAAACTGTAACTATGAAATAAAAATTAATAATAGCACAGTAAATATAAATTTTAAATAATAATTTTGATAAAATTATTAAAAATATAATAAATTATCTATTATACAAGTGAAAAATTATGTCGACATAGCTTTCAAGCTATAGTTGTTAGTGTTTACTAAACACTTTACTGATTCAGCTTAAAAGTTACAGTTGTTTAACCTCGATTTCAAACACATCTTAAGATTGGTATGTATAAAAATCAATGCGGAAATATTATCTCATTACTACACATATTTAGGACATTTTTAATAAATAACAAAAATAAATAATATTAAGACAATAATTATCATGATACAAAACTGCGTACGATAATAAGAAGTAAAAAGATAAACAAGTACTTTGATATAAACAGTGTTATTATTTTATATGTAACAATAATATAATAAAACTGTACAATAAACAGTTTTTGTAATTATTATTTTTTCCTTTTACTGCCGTTCCAATAGCAGTTTCCTAATAATAGTAATGGCTTTCAGATGATTCCAAAGTCATCACGTGCTGAAAAAACAAACAGTATAAGTTTTTGTGCAATTCGTGCGTAGAACTAATCTACGAGGCAGCACGCATGCAGCAACTCCAGCACGCAACACGCCAACAAGATGAATGAAATATGAAAAACAAAAAAAAACGACGTCGATTTGTAGCAGGCTCTGCATAACCGTCCATTTGTAAGCAAGTTTCGTCAGCAAACAATGCAGAGCCACACCATCAAAATCCATCTTCCAAACTGTCCACGTAGCAATCACATGCAATTAATTTATACTCACAACTTCCGTAATAAATGAGTTGAATCTATCTGACTGTCGGGAATTTTTGTATTGTAGCATCAGACCACTCGAAGAAAACCAGCCACAGTGCAAACAAAAGCAAGCTGAAATATCTAATAACCACCATAGGAATCATTTCAAGGCAGCATTTTCATGAAACACTTCGTGTAAGTAAGCCGAAATTCAAGCATCAAACCATTCATAGACCGAAAATTTTAGAAATTTTTAATTCATTTGAAAGGTTTTAGCGACACATATATATATACATTTAAATAAGATTATGAGGATAAGGAAGTAGAGAACGAATCCTGCCAACTTGGTGTACCAGGAGAGCACGTGAATCAAGTGCTGGCAGGCAAAATGATAATGCATAAGGCAGCCTTCTCCTGTCTTCCGGATTGAGGTTGTTGCGGCTGAGAATGAGTTCTTGAATTCAGATATTAGGTTAATACAAGTATACGACTCTCAATTCTGAATTAGCTAGTTTTTAGATATTAGTTATGCTCAGGGGTTTATAGGGTTTGAGAGTCAAATTCCCTTATGAGTAAGCTAGCCTACTCTAATTTCTGAAGTAATCACACAGAAAGACTGGTTTATAGGCGACCAAGGGTCGAAGAGATTTTATATCGGCTGAGAATGAACCTTAAGGTCTGTGTATAAACTTAATGGAATCCTCAACTCAAACTAAATTTTAAATATAAGTTAAGCTCAAAAACTTAATTTTTACGTAACATTAGAACGAGACTCATGCACCAATGATCCTACACTAATTTATATAGTAAGCAATTTTCTAGAATGGTGAGAACTAATTAGTTCAGATTTTCTTTCTTTCTTAAAACAAATTAAGACTCTGATGTTACATTGACTAAATTTTTCTCCTCCACAATATACATATATAACTCTTTGAGTAGTTTTTTTTATAATAAGGAGCATTTAATTTCATAAAACTTCATTAGGATATTCTTTTTTATTTATTTAAAACGCGGTTAGAAGCATTTGTGTGACACTGATTTCTTGTGCAATTACTATATTAGTTCCAACTTAAAAAACATTTTAAATTGTAAACGAAAATGACACATCGGTCCCTCTTAAAATATTGATGTTAACGGAAGAAATGGAACACTGGAGGTATTTTTAGCTTTTAGGGTTTTGTAAATGTGGTAGGGATTTAAATTTGAGAGCCTTATAATAGAAAATTTTTAAAAATTGAAGAAAAAATAGGTTGAAAGAAAATTTTGTTTTTGTAAGAGATTTCACCTTCAACCAGACTGAATTTTTAATGATTGTAACAGAAAAGTAATAAATGTTATACCTCCATATATTGCGGTAATGATTCGATCCTTGGTAATAATCCACCCATTTAACAGAGGTTTGCTGGGCTATTATGGAAATTCAGAACTTAAAGAAATGTTTTAGTGCTTTCGAAACAAAACATGTGCCCAGAGCTTGTAATAATAGTGCTCATCATTTAGCTAAGATTGCTCTGGAAAAGTTGGATTCGTGTGTGTGGGTGGACAATTTCCCACCTGAGATTAAGCTTGTATTCAACTAGTTGAAGTAATGAAAGTTTTACTTTCCTATCAAAAAAAAAAAAAAAGGTCTACATGCACTCACTTCCCAAAAATACATGATGACGTGCTTAATTAATTACTATTACTAGACCAACAAGCACGGAGATCAGCTGGTATGAGGTTGTTCTAACTTAACCAAGGTCCTCGAGATTTAGGAATACAATTGTGTTAAATACTTGTTAGAAGAGCTTTGTCGTCCTAATATTTCTACTCGGCTCGAATCTAGATTAGTTGGGACCTAATGTGATCTTCAAATACCAAATGGTCTCTTGTACCAAAAAAAAAAAAACTTACTACTACTAAGTAGCAATAATCACTCAAACCTCCAGCTAATTAAATATTAGAGCACAAGTGATTAGCTTAATTTATTCCTACTACGCATAAAGCTACGCACATCTTCGTCATCTCTACGCATGGGCTGCATTTGGCACATGCGAGGAGTTTCACTTGCCGTTTCATTCCTGCTGGCTGCCGTGCGCTCCCTGTTGCTGCTGGCATCTCAAGGCTTGCGCAAGTCCCAGGCAGCGGCATCTGGTATCCAATTGCTGCAATTGCCTGTAGCTTTCGTGGAGGTGTTAGTGCTGGTTGTCCCATCCTCCCCCCTGGCTCTGCTGCCTCAAAAACTTTTGGCAGTGCCTAAGATGCTGCTGCTGGCAATGCTGGCCCTGAGGGTCAACATTTTCATCGATCTCGACGGTGGTTTGGTACATTGAGGCGTTGGCAACAATGAGGAAGAGTGCAAAGGCAGCTAGAAGGGGGAGCGAGCTTCGCCATTTGCTTGCAGTTGGAGATTTGAGTATTAGGGTTAATATGTTCTGTGTTGGTTGATGGTGAGAACTGGGGTGGTGACGGGGTGCATTAGTAATAAAATTTGGGCATTGCATGGCTTAAACGTGTGAGATGGCTTGGTAACACGCAGGCTCAACATACAAATTGATTTCGTATATTAGTGGTTTTTGTTTGTCCATGGACTTATGTATGCTTGGGGATTTTGCTTCTTTTGAAATTAATATCGTACTAGAATACTTCCTTTCAAAAGAAATTCGTCCTATAGTTGATGATAATCACTCCTTGCTAGCTTCTTTATTTGAAGTTTATCTCAATTTCAAAAGAGATTTTATGTAATGAGATATTTATTAATTTTTGAATTTGCTGCATTTTATGTAAAAATGACAACGGGCAGTCTATTACGAGTATAAATCTACATATTTATTGTACATTTTAAAATTCTACTTAATATAACTTAATAAATATAATATTTTACCTCTCACACCTCAAAAGATATATTGAATAAGGTATTTGTTGAATAATAGTAATTTTTAAAAATAATAGATAATTTTGTGTTATGTTTTATAAAATAACTTATTCATCTGCCATAGAAGCTTTAAAAAATATATATTATCTTTTGGATTAGAATCAAATAATTAATTAAGAAATATTTATTCTTTCAAACATGGAACGGACTATGGAGAGAGTAGAGTAGAGTAGAGTAGGACTGGCATCGGTCAGCCCGAGCCCGAGCCCGATCAGATCAAAAAAAATTAAAGCCCGACCGTAAATGAACTCGACCTTTTCATCGACTTGGCCCAAATTGGATCAACGTCGGGTTGAGCCCGACCTGACCCTACAAAATTGTATTTCATAATTCAATAATTTGAGCAACTCAATTTACCAAAGCTAATGCTGGTGGCAGAATGTGTGGGTGGCTAAGTATGATGGTCGTTGGCTGGAAGGTGGATGCGGCACGACGGTGACAATGCGCGGCTGGTTCACATCGCGACGTCGCGTGGCTGATTGCGATCAGAGATAGAGCAAGCTACAGGTGAGACCGAGACAAACGGAGAGTGGAGACAATTCGCGGCCGATTGGATGGTTGTTGGTTAGCTGGAGCGAGGCGAACGATGACGATGCTGGCTGACAAGACAACGACTAAGTGAATGGTGTGGGGTTTACCGGTTTGTCACTGATTTCTTTTGCAAATTGTGATTCTGTGTAAGTGTATGTGGTATGTGATTTACTGAAGAGTGAAGCGTGGGTGCTTGTGTGATGCACTGATCTGTGTCCTATGATTTGTGTGTTTGATCTTGTGATGTGTGCGTTTACTGTGTTTAGTTTTTTTTTTTAAATGGTGTCGGGTTGCTTAAAGCCCAAACCTGATCCAAAATTTGATCGGGCAGTAAAATTTTGGCTGAATCCGATTCGGAACCCAAAAATTTGGGTTAAAGTCGAAAAATTAAAATCGAGTAAGTCGGACAAAAAATAGAATTGAATTAAATTGCCAAGACTAGAGTAAAACAAATAAAAATCATGTAGCCATATTATCTTATTTCTACATGCATTTAACATATTTTTAAATTAAGAACAACAATAATTTAATGTATAGGATGATAATTTTTTTTTGTCTTAACCACGAGGTATCTTGGAATGGCCTTAATTGTGAAAGATACTTTTAAATTTGTACTATAACTCAAATTAAAAATCCCAGCTCGAACCAAGAGGAACAAGTTCTCTTAATAAAAATAACTTTCCTACTATTAGAATTGGAAAATAAATCTAGTTAAGCTATTTAAGAGAACTCTATTATCAATGAAGCTAATTCTTTGTTGGTAAGTAGGGTTATTTTTACATATCTCCCCTGAGGTTTCACCTAATTTCAGATTAATAGAAAGTATCAATGTATTTTTATTCTCCTCCCCTGCAGTTAGTATTCTGTCAGTTGACTGTTAGTTGACTAACAAAATGACGAAAATACCCTTTAATTATATTCAGTTTTCAGTTCAATTCGGGTCAGCAATCACAGAAATTCACAATTCAGCCCACGATTTCGTTCCCCAAATTCCCAATTTCACAAAACAAAACAAGCCCTAAAAGCTACATCCTTTCTCATCCAACCCTTCCTCTCGATTTGGCAGTTCATCCACGCCTCTCCACCTCTGCACAGCTCGAAGTCATTGCAAATGACTTGGAAGGTGAAGTCGCCGGCATTGGAGAGTATCCTTTTGGAGGATAAGGCAAAGGCGCATGAGATGATGGTGACGTGGAAGGTGAAGTCGCCGGCACTGGAGAGTATCCTTTTGGAGGATAAGGCAAAGACGTGGAAGGTGAAGTTGCCGGCATCGGAGAGGACCCTTTAGGAGGATTAGCCGAAGGTGCATGAGATGTTGGTGAGGTGGAGGGGGAAGTCGTCGGCGGCTGTGTAGTCGGTGAAGGAGACTTAGGAGACGGGGCATGCGGTGGAGGTTTCGTGGTGGGGGGTCCAGTTGAGGGATGGGGGGCCTTTCATGCAAAACAACGACGATTAATTTCTGGCCCTTTTGGCAATGATCAAGCATGAACTCTGAGTCACCCGAATCCAGTTTCAGCAAAGGCTTCTTCGTGTTGCAGCTGTCGTAATCATCTTTGTTCATTAACAACACTGAGTCTGATCCTTTCTTGTACTTGAAAACTGCCATAAATTAAAAAAAAAAATCCTTGTCGCTTGGTGGGTAATCCTCTACTCGTTAATTAGATTTTTTGATGTATTTTTAACTTAATTTTTGAAGTTGAATACTTGAATTGTTCCTCTCGTAGATAGTAGATACAAGTAGATTAATCATTAATTCCTTGTTAAGTTCTGTTCGAAACTCGTTTGGGCTGTTATGCTGTTGGAATGGATGAGTCATCATAGTGGTAAAGTTATGGATTAGTCTAAATCTGGTGTGGATAAGGCCTTTTCTTTGTATGTTAACTAGCAGCTATGATGTTTCAGTACATAAAAGTTATTCAGGACCTACTTGACTATGAGTCAATTTTGCTAAATGTTCTTCCTATAAAAAACATAATTAATTCTCAATTTATGCCAAATACGCTACAGCTGAAGGGGCATGATTCATACTGATAGTCTATTTCAAACCATCTATGCTCACGCATCTTGTTTATGGATAAGTTCATACTGATAGTCTATTTCAAACCATCTATGCTTACTCATCTTGTTCATGGATAAGTTGAAACTAATGATGAATCTTGATTTTCAAGGTCACAAACATTTGCTTGTTTTCACACTTATACTTGGAGCTGAACTTTTCGTGTAAACCTTGCACTTTTGTGAAGCCATTTTTTTTTTGTTAATGATTTGGACCGAAAAATATAGTGATGCTCCTCTCATTTTCGCAGTTACCTATGTTAGTAGAGCCAATTTTGTCAATTTTTTTTAAATTTTAAATGATGTTTTATGATTTTAGCCTTGTGTACTGATACTATACATAACAGAATACTAATTGCAGGGGAGGGCAGTAAAAATATACTGATGCTTTCTATTAAACTGAAATTAAATAAAACCTCAGGAGAGGTACGTAAAAATAACCCTTGGTAAGTATCGGACGATAATAAGGATACCTATAACATAGTTCTTTTCGTGATTCCAGGGCGATCACGTGATTCATAAACAAAGTCAGGTTTATGGCAATTCGCGCGTAGAGGCGAGCAGGCCTGCAGCCCACCAGCAAGATGAATGAAAACAATTTTATTATCAAACTAACGATGTCGCATTGCAGCATGCCATTACATGACTGAGACCGTCCGTCGTGTGCAGGCACAAGTTTGATCAACATCAAAACCCAACCATCCAATCGTCCATGTACTTAATTACTAGCAGAATGTACATTTCCAGAAAATGTAAATTTACAGACAGTCTATAGTAGAGCTAGTAGCCTAGTTATAAATGATAGCATTAGTTGTCAAACCACCTCTATAAGCCAGCTTAAAATTTCCTTCTGCATTATTATTTGAAACAGAGCTTGTTTTAATACCAATTTAGACATCAAACACTAATTATCAAAGGATCAAAACCTCACCAAGACCCCGTGCAGGAACACTACCTTGCCTATAGAATCACAAAGTAAATCCAGGCTAAATCCAAAGCAACTGCCAACAGAATTAAAACAGACGAACAAAACATAGCACATATACACACACAATACAATTTATTCATGAATCAGAAAACCATAGCCTTATTAGAGGCCATTTCAGAGTACGACAACAGATAACAAAAGCTTATTTTAAGCATACCAGAAAACAACATTTTGCAGCTTAATCTAAGTCATTAAGGCAACAAACGAAACAGAAAACAGAAAGCAAAACCAAAGAACACAGACACTGGCAGTGGACCAGAGTGCCATTAAAAACCACCACGCAGGCGAAGGACAAGATGTAAAGTGGACTCCTTCTGGATATTGTAGTCAGCCAAAGTACGCCCATCCTCCAGCTGCTTCCCGGCAAAAATCAACCTCTGCTGATCTGGAGGAATCCCTTCCTTGTCCTGGATTTTAGCCTTCACATTATCAATGGTGTCTGAACTCTCAACCTCCAGGGTAATGGTTTTTCCCGTCAATGTCTTCACGAAAATCTGCATTCCTCCACGCAGTCTCAACACCAAATGCAGTGTGGATTCCTTCTGAATGTTGTAATCTGCAAGGGTCCTCCCATCTTCAAGCTGCTTGCCTGCAAAAATCAACCTCTGCTGGTCTGGTGGAATGCCCTCCTTATCTTGGATCTTGGCCTTCACATTATCAATCGTGTCCGAACTCTCTACCTCCAGAGTGATTGTTTTTCCAGTGAGAGTCTTCACAAAAATTTGCATGCCACCACGAAGGCGGAGAACCAAGTGAAGGGTGGACTCCTTCTGAATGTTATAATCTGCAAGGGTCCTACCATCTTCAAGCTGCTTGCCAGCAAAAATCAACCTCTGCTGGTCAGGAGGAATGCCCTCCTTATCTTGGATCTTGGCCTTCACATTATCTATGGTGTCTGAACTTTCCACCTCCAAAGTGATGGTCTTCCCAGTCAAAGTCTTCACAAAGATCTGCATACCTCCACGAAGGCGAAGGACCAAGTGAAGAGTGGACTCCTTCTGAATATTGTAGTCGGCGAGGGTCCTTCCATCTTCAAGCTGCTTACCAGCAAAGATAAGCCTCTGCTGGTCAGGCGGGATGCCTTCCTTGTCTTGAATCTTAGCTTTAACATTGTCAATAGTATCCGAACTCTCAACTTCTAAGGTAATGGTCTTGCCAGTAAGAGTCTTAACAAAGATTTGCATACCACCACGAAGGCGAAGCACCAAGTGAAGGGTAGATTCCTTCTGAATGTTGTAGTCAGCAAGGGTACGGCCATCTTCTAGCTGCTTTCCAGCAAAAATCAGTCTCTGCTGATCAGGAGGGATGCCCTCCTTGTCCTGAATCTTAGCCTTGACATTGTCGATTGTATCAGAACTCTCAACTTCCAAGGTGATAGTTTTACCAGTCAGGGTTTTCACAAATATCTGCATTCCACCTCTTAGACGGAGGACCAGGTGGAGTGTGGACTCCTTCTGAATGTTATAGTCGGCAAGGGTGCGGCCATCCTCAAGTTGTTTGCCAGCAAAAATAAGCCTTTGCTGGTCTGGTGGGATCCCTTCCTTGTCCTGAATCTTGGCTTTGACATTGTCAATAGTGTCGGAGCTTTCCACCTCAAGGGTGATAGTTTTTCCAGTGAGGGTCTTTACAAAGATCTGCATACCACCCCTGAGACGAAGGACCAAGTGAAGGGTGGACTCCTTCTGGATGTTATAGTCAGCAAGAGTGCGGCCATCCTCGAGTTGTTTGCCAGCAAAGATGAGCCTTTGCTGGTCAGGTGGGATCCCTTCCTTATCCTGGATCTTGGCTTTTACATTATCAATGGTGTCAGAGCTTTCGACCTCAAGGGTTATGGTCTTGCCGGTAAGAGTCTTCACAAAGATTTGCATCTGTTAGAACCAAAAGAACATAACATCAGATTTGCTAATAAAAATCATTTACCTCCTCAATGAAACATTGAGTCATACTATCAATTTCAAAAATATGAGTCAAACTTCTCAATGAAGAGTTTTTTTATATTTGATTAGTTTCATAATTACCAAAGAATTCCCAAGAACCAATATATTATCAAGGGAAAAGAAACAAAACAATCATAAAGAGCCTTCCATAGTAATACTTTGTGTTGACATGCATTAAATTTGATATACATAATATATCAAATTGTTAATCACATAATATAACAATTGGATCTTCAAATCACATAAAGCAAAACTATATACATCTGGGTTTTAAAAGAAAACAAATCAAAGACTGTACTGATAAATCTAATACTACAAAAGCTCTATAGGACTCAAGAACAGCCACAATTCCACAGAACGCTAATAAATTTTTTTATGTAATTCACAAAATGTCAACAAACAAATTACTTTCTATGGATAAAAAAAAAATTAACTAACCTCGTAAATAAATAAAAAAAAGAAATATACGAAAAATTCAATCTAATCAAGAATCCACTTTTAACAAATTTAATAAAAAAATTATGAACAATCGGGAGAATTATTGAAAAAAAAAATTACCTTGAAAGGCTTGAAAGCAAGGAGAACAAGATGATACTTCGTAAATTCAGAGGAGAGAAATTTCGATAAATGAAGGCTCTAGTGATTGGGCTCGTTATTTATACGACTTCGGCAGCGGTAGAGTAGTTGATAGGAGACAAATCGTAACGTGCCACGTGTTACATCAATACGCACACGGCACGCTTTCTTTTCGTGATGACAGGGCGTGAGCTGGACTTCAACGACCGTCTAATAAAGCAAGTGTAAAACGGATTTGCTTTTTTGTTCCCATACGGCAAGTGGTATTGTAGGATTACAAGTTGAACAAGTGGGAGATGCTTTGTTTTATTTTATGTCTTTATTTTTTTTAATTAAAAATAATCTCCTAGTTGTTATAGCTTTTTATATATTCCTTACTATTAAAACGGTTAACAAAAATGAATCAAACACAAAATAATTATTTGTTTAGACAATTTGCGTGGCTTTTTAAAAGTATTCAATACATTCTTACTTAATAAATGTCAGTTTTAAATTATATTAAACACAACCACTATATGAAAACAAAAAAAAATAGCCAACAATGATGAAAAGTAATGATAAATATATCGTTTCACCAAAAAAAAATGATGAACATATTTTAAATAATTTTATAAATAAAATGGCCAATTGGCAATCGATCCAAAGCCTAAGGATTAAAATGAAATTTACCCCTTCTGGAGTTTATCAAAGTTTGATTACCGAGACATTCCGTTTCACAGTTTTTTTTATTTGTTCGAAGTTTAAGCTTGGACGCTACGGAAGAAAGTAATGAGATGAATTTGTTTTTTAATCCAATTGATGGGAAAATCAACGACGCGAGTTTTCTTGTTGTCACTTACTGTGTTTCCAATTAATCCAAAAAAAAAAAAGAAAACAAAAAAAGACACAAGATCTAACGTTTCATCCACTTATTTGATCATCTTCAAATAATAAGATAGCAGTTTGATCATCTTCGAGTCCAGCCGCCGAAACACTGCTTCAGGCTTTATTTTATTTTTTGAGAGATTATAATTTCTCTCCTATAATAATTAATATATAATATTTTTTTCTATTATTTTTATAATTATTAAAAACCTCGATAACATAAATTTATAATATTATCTTTATTTTTAATTATTCTTTTATTTATATTTATTATAAATTAAATAAATTATATAAACAGAAATTAAATAAAAAATTAAACATTAAAAATAAAATATATATATTTTAATATGAGAAAAAATTAATAATAAAATTTTTTTCTTATACCTATTTAATTTGTGAAAATTTTTTTATAATAAATATATAAAAAAATTATTATAAAATAATAAAAAATTATTATAAAATAATAAAAAATTATTATAAAAAAAAACTTAAATAACAAATAAAAACTTAATAAAATATTTTATTTTATTTTTTATATTTAATTTTAAAATATTAAAAAATTTATTATAAAAAAATATTTACAAAATAAATAATTATAAAAAAAATTTATTATTAATTTTTTTATATCAAAACATATTTTTTATTTGTAATACTTAACTTTTATATTTAATTTTTATTAATATAATTTATTTAATTTATAATAAATATAAATAAAAAAATAATTAAAAATAAAAATAATATTATAAATTTATTCTATTAGATAGATTTTTAATTATTATAAAAATAATAAAAAAATAATATATATTAAATTTTGTAGGAGAAAAAATAACAATCCCCTATTTGTTTTAAAATAAACCGGAGACGGTAAAGTTTTTTAGGTGCCCGTAAACCCGATGAAAATAGGCGAAAATATCCCATTTCCAATTCAGTCCCCCAGCGCGGTCACACTCATGCAACTTTAGAGCCCTCATGATTTGCATTTTCTGGAAATTTTCTAACACAAAATTCTTTAACTACTTCTTTTGGAAAATAAGGCCACATATTATTGGAGTCTTCACCAGCTTCCCTAATTCCAATAGAAATTTAGAAGAAAATGCTGATGCATTTAGGCTATGTTCAACTGGAACCACCGGCCTTAAAAAATAAAATAAAATAAAATGTTGAACAAATGGAACCCCACAGCAAAGAAATCAAAATAAATCCGACATGTTAAATAAACATGTATTTATTCAAGAAAGAAATTCTTAGAAATGATAATGTGACCTTAAATCCAACATAACAAACATAGTTCAACAACCGAAATTAACTTCAAAGGGTTTTCACAAACTTAAATAAAAGCCATTTTACCAATGGCAAGCAAACATTGACCACACAGCTTAAACATAAGAGACTGAAAGCAAATAAAAAACATACACTCAGATGACCAAACTCAGAAACCTCCACGAAGACGGAGCACAAGATGCAGAGTGGACTCCTTCTGGATGTTGTAATCAGCAAGAGTCCTTCCATCCTCAAGTTGCTTTCCAGCAAAGATCAACCTCTGCTGGTCCGGTGGAATTATGCTTGGCAATTTAGCCCGGCCCGAATTTTAGCCCGATGAGCCCGACCCTAATTTTTAGGACTTTGGCCCGAATTTTCGAGTTTTGGGTTAGGGTCGGGCTTCAATTTTAAAGCCCGAACAAATTTAGGGCCAGGGTAGGGCTTAAAGCCAGCCCGACCCTACCCGGCCCGATTTATAAAAAAAATTAATTATACAATTAAATTATGAGTTTTTATTTGTATTATTGTATAAGATTTTTTTTTTATGTTGGGTTATGGAATTGATTTGGTTAGAATTGTTAAAAAATTACATTTTGTGTTTTTAATTTAATTTTATTATGTATTTTTATTATGGATTTTAAAAATTAAAATTACAAAATTAAATTGAGAATTGAATTTTGGTAGGGTCGGGCTTAGCCCGACCCTACCTTGGCCCGATTCGGGTCGGGCCCGACCCGACCCTAAATGGTCGGGCTTTTGTAGGGCCGGGTTTTAATTTATTATTGATCGGGTCGGGTCGGGCTTGGCTAAGCCCGAGCCCGACCCGATGTTTTTGCCATCACTAGGTGGAATCCCCTCCTTATCCTGGATCTTAGCCTTAACATTGTCAATTGTGTCCGAACTCTCAACCTCCAATGTGATGGTTTTCCCAGTGAGTGTCTTCACAAAAATCTGCATACCACCACGGAGGCGAAGAACCAAGTGGAGAGTGGATTCTTTCTGGATGTTATAGTCTGCAAGAGTCCTTCCATCTTCAAGCTGCTTTCCAGCAAAAATGAGCCTCTGCTGATCTGGTGGGATACCCTCCTTGTCTTGAATTTTGGCTTTCACATTGTCAATGGTGTCAGAGCTTTCTACCTCAAGAGTGATCGTTTTTCCTGTCAGGGTTTTCACAAAAATCTGCATACCACCACGGAGACGGAGCACCAAGTGGAGGGTTGACTCCTTCTGGATGTTGTAGTCAGCTAGAGTACGGCCATCTTCAAGTTGTTTGCCAGCAAAGATCAATCTCTGCTGATCAGGAGGGATGCCCTCCTTGTCCTGAATCTTAGCCTTGACATTGTCGATTGTGTCAGAGCTTTCAACCTCCAAAGTTATAGTTTTTACCAGTCAGGGTTTTCACAAAAATCTGCATACCACCCCTGAGACGAAGTACCAAATGAAGGGTTGATTCCTTCTGGATGTTGTAGTCTGCAAGTGTCCGTCCATCCTCAAGTTGTTTGCCAGCAAAGATGAGCCTTTGCTGGTCTGGTGGGATCCCTTCCTTATCCTGAATTTTGGCTTTGACATTGTCAATGGTGTCCGAGCTTTCCACCTCAAGGGTAATGGTCTTTCCAGTGAGGGTCTTTACAAAGATTTGCATGCCCCCCCTAAGACGAAGAACCAAGTGCAGGGTCGACTCCTTCTGGATGTTATAATCGGCAAGTGTGCGCCCATCCTCAAGCTGTTTACCAGCAAAGATAAGCCTCTGCTGATCTGGTGGAATCCCTT
This sequence comes from Citrus glauca, assembly GCA_029633175.1. Taxonomy (NCBI): domain Eukaryota; kingdom Viridiplantae; phylum Streptophyta; class Magnoliopsida; order Sapindales; family Rutaceae; genus Citrus; species Citrus glauca. The sequence goes on along the minus strand of JAQOOD010000001.1, from coordinate 32,001,763 downwards.
CCTTGTCCTGGATCTTAGCTTTGACATTATCAATGGTGTCGGAGCTTTCAACCTCAAGGGTTATGGTTTTTCCGGTGAGAGTCTTCACAAAGATTTGCATCTATTGGATAAAAAAACACCACATCAGTATATATTCATACAGAACAACCAAATGAAACAAGCAAAACTAAATACTATACACTATTTATGACTCAAAAGAGGCAAATATATAACAACATCTTGCATAACCAATAACACTGAGTTGAAGTAGATGCCGTCACTACATAATTCAAAGACACTTTATTCTTCCCATCAATGTGCAGGTTTCACAGAGCAAAAATTGACTATAAATGGACAAAGGTATAAGGATGAAATGCTACTTTCAAGAACAATCAACCACCATAACGAAAGATTCTTTCGCTTTTCTTTTTAGGACGAAATACTATTTTCAAGAACTATCAACCACCATAACGAAAGATTTTGCGATTTCGCCTTTTTTTTTTTAAAGGACGAAATGCTATTTTCAAGAACAATCAACCACCATAACAAAAGATTTCGCGATTTCACCTTTTTTTTTTTTAAAGACAGAACCATATTAAACACCAGACTTGAGTTGATCTTTTTTTACCCCACAAATCTTATGGAATTACAAAGTATGCCCATATTAAACACCTAAAATTTTAAGATTATCTCAGAAAGAGCACTAAAACTCAACCAATCAAAACCTAACTAAAATCCACAAAGCTGATTATTAAGTGTCACCCGGCCATAATTATCAATTCAAACAACAAATAAGCGATCGCCTATACACAGCTTATCAAAAGAAAATAATTAACATATCACCGTATGAAGATGAACAAAAAAAGATCAAACCCTAATTCACAAATTAGTAGACAAAACATCGCATCATGGCAACCAAATGAATCATTAAACTAAATATTAATATGAAAAGATAAACCAAAACACAAGGAGAGTAATAATTATTACCTTGAAAAAGAGATTGAAAGGAGGCCTTAACCAAATTGAAGGTGAAGATTATCTGAGAAACGGTGAGGTGAAACGAGACCCGAGGTCCTAAATTTATAGCCGCGATTGACAATTGCAATGACGATACTGCCCAAAATCAATCCAATAGAATAATACCACGTGTTCAACGTTGAAGTGTCATTTCCTGGGCCACACGCCGAGATGAGTTTTTCTATATTCCTTGCTTGGCTGACGGCAGAGGCCGATATCTTCAGAAGACTGTTTGGCATTTGGTTTTATTGTCTACCACGCGCGCTTGATACGAGTTTGCCACGCTGGCTTGTTTCGCATCGTTTTTTTTTCATCATTTAAGTTTAAAGATTTATTTCAATGTATTTTAAAAACGATTAAAAATAAGTTAATTTGAAAAGAAAAATGTAACTTTTGATGTGTTTATTAACTGTATTAATATAATGAATCAAACTACCGAGATTCTGGAGTACGAAAAATTTCAATTACGAAAAGAACATGGGATTGAAAATTCTTGATTAGATTAATAATTCATGTTGTGAATTTTTTATAAAATTAAAAAAAAATCCATTGAGATTTATTGATCATGCAAAGAAATTAGTCCATTAGAGTTAGAGAATTTTCAATCAAGCTATGAATTTTAATAATATCATATTCTTTGTTAGTTTGTGCGCAAATTTGTTTAAATGTTTCGTGCATTATTCTTGTATTTAAGAAGTTTGACAAACAAATTACTTTTTGATATTCCATTTTGTATGTTACTTTAAACATAGAAAACAAATCTCATTACTATCCCAATGTATAATGGAACAATCTTATCCTTATATAATCGCATGTACAATCAAATTATAGTAATTCATTATCGTACACCACTTGTAACTTATGTTGAAAAGTAAAAAAAAAAAAAAAAATTTTGACATGCATGACCTTCTAGCCTTAATATTGGAAGTAGTGATGAAGCATGTGGCTGGATCATTGAAATTGAAGCCAAATGATGTTGGTGAAGCATGTGATAATTTAACAAATTCACAACAATTTTGATAATTTGATAAATTGTTGGTGAGCACTAAATTTATAATAGTACAAACAGTTTCCTATAAATAGAGTTTTTTATTTGTAAAGTATCTTAAAAATTGAGAGAATAACAATTTAATTATAGAATTGTTAAGAGAATGAGTAATTGGAGAGTGTGTATATATTTGAGATATTTCTCCTTTTAATTGTTGTGAAAGTATTGGATGTATTTGAGTTTAGGAAAGTGAGGTTTCTTTATTCAAATATTGTGCTCTAATAATTGTTAGTAATATAATTATTGTTCTCTTGCTCTTGTGGATATAGATAAAATTATCAAACCGTGTTAAATCCTGTATTCTTTATTTTCTATGATTATTTGGTGCGCTTCATTCCATATTTCCGTGCACAACAAACTTACTAATGTATACAAAATAAATTTATGCACTTGAGGCATCAACAAAAGATATCTCCACTCAATATGTGTATAATAAATTCAAGCTCCATTCGAGATGATTGTCAACTTGTTTAATGCACCCTCCACATCAAAGTCAGCTCCACCACATGGTATAGTAATAAATCTATTACAATGATCAATCTATAGCATGAGACTATCTAATTTGAAATTTATAAATTGTATATATAAAAGGATTTATTTTGGATTACCCTTATCATGACTTGACTATCTTTATGTTACTCTCCTTTCATGTTTTTAAAACCATAATTTACCTTCTTTTTTGCTAAGAATATCAAAAAAAAAAAAAAATATCAACTCAATCCCACTTTCCCCTTATCTTTACAATAAAAATAAGGGTAATTATCTAATGTCCACCTGTTTTTTCACATTTTTCGAAAATACATAATTTTTACTTTTTTTTTTACTGAATTCCACTTAAAGTTATATATTTTTGCACATGTTCACTACCGTCTTCAAACCGTTAAGTCTTTTTGAGGCCATAAGGGTATAATGGTAATCTTATTTATGTAATTTGGATAATATTCCGTTAGTTTTCTTAATGGTTAGAAAACGGCAGTGGATAAGTGAAAAAAAAAAATAATTTCAAGTGGAGTTTAGGAAAAAAAGAATTGTCTATTTTTAAAAAAGTGAAAAAAAGATCGACGGTAGATAATTATCCTTAAAATAGAAATAAATTAAATTTTTAAAAATAATCAATTCACAAAAAAATAATAGGAAATTTAGGCTATCCAAAATTATCACTTTTTCAGCGTATAAGAAGTTAGGTATAGTTCTATTTTATTTATTTCTTCGAAGTCAACTAGGTGTGTTAATACGAATATTCAAATACTCAAATAATATAGTATGTTTATTGCATGATATTCTGAAATACTAGTTTCATGTCTTTCACTCTTTATGGTGAAACGAAATCAAATTAGCACGCGGCCATGCTTCATACATGAGCGTGGGTTTATCACCATCCACTTAGCAATTAATTAGTTATATCCTCCTATTTTCTCCCAAAAAGAAAAATCAATAACTTTATCCAATTAACACCTTTACATATTTTGCCATTAAAGACAGTTAGAATTTATGGTGCCTTCACTATTACATAATCGAATGGATTGAAATCAAAATTAATTTGAATGAAAATTAAAATAAATTATTTTTTTAAGTCATGGGTCTTGAAATGACAGAATGATAATAGTATGTATTCTCTTTATTATATTGTCTTTAATTAATTATTATCGTGATCATTATTCAAAAAATTATTGTTAATAATAATAATAATAATGAAATAATAAATAATTTTAAAAATAATAGCAAATGATTAACAATAAGAATAATGACTAAAAACAACAACAATAGTTAGATAACTAAAATAATAATAATAACAAAAAGAAGAAGAAGAAGAACGATAATGATGATTGTTTTGGTATTCGATTCTATTAAGATTCTATTAAGTATGGTGCTAGTTGGTAGTTTATTAACCGTAAAGCACTCTCTTAAAAGCCGATTTTTAAGAGTGAGGTCTACCTTATGGGTTCATAACAATTGGCATCAAAGTAGTTCGACTCTTTGAAGTTGGCCCTTGCCATAGTGGTCATGGCTTTGTGATCTTGAGGTGTCACTTAGTCAGGGTGCGTGAAATGATGTAGACGTCAATCCTAAAAGATGGTGGAATGTTAAGATCCTATATCAACTAGGTATGAGATTAGTTAGTACTTTAATTTCTCTATGACACCCTCCTCTTACAATCCAAATTTTAAGAGTGAATTCTAGCTTCTGGGTTTGTAATATATTATGTTTTTGGTTTGATCGGATTAGCTATTAGAATCAAATCAATCACAATCCATATTTCGATCGTATTAGTTATTATAATCAAATCAATCACAATTCAAATTCCAGCATTATTTGGTATTCAGTAGCAACAATGCTTGACCGGTGATGACTTGCTTTGGTGTGAGGTTGACGACTACCAATGTAATAGCAATGAGCGGCTCTGTGAAGGCAATGCGATTCTAATGTTGCAATCAACAACAGTTGCTATTTAGATTTTATGTTCAAATGAATTAGGGGTTTGGTGGTTCTCATTCCTTTTTTTTCATTTTGTATTTTTGTATTTCAATTGAGGACAAGTTGGGATTTGAAAATTTAGTTGAGGGTATCTTAGTTGATTCTGAGAATGGGGTTCTACTTCCTAACCCCTTAGGAATTGTAACTCCAGTAATGAATCTCAATACTGTGCATGTTTCATGAAATTCATTTTTATTCCTTATCTCATTTAAGTAAGTAAACATATTATTCATTTCCATTTTGTAATTCTCATTCTCATTGCTGATTAGTAAACTTATCGTTAAAAATATATCACATAATCTTTTCTTTAAAGAGTCAATAGTTGCTTTTTTATCTATAACAAAAATTGTAATATTTAAAGAGTAAGATAGATTTACAATTTTTATATATTTTAGGCTGCCTTTTTTTGGGGTGAAATGGCATCTTTATATTTGTTTTATAAAATGGAAATGATTAGTTTTTAGTGAAATTAAAAAAATATTTATATTATGTTTTTAAAATAATATCTGCCAAAAAAAAGTGAAAATGTATTTAGTTGCTTATCTAAAAATATAGGGACAATGAAAGAGAGCAATTGAAAAAGTATTTTAAGAATACGTTTCAAGTAACTTTGTTTGTTTCAAAATTATATAACGTTTTATTTAATATTTATCTACTTATTTTAGAGAATATAAAACTTATAAATTTATAATTAATTAAATATTTATATTAGGTATGACCTACGTAACTTTTTATTATTTTTACTAATAATTGAAGCTTTAAGAAGATGCTATGATAATTATAATTTTTCAAGAAAATTTAGAGCTGACAATTTTAACACATCAAGAAAAATAGAATAATGCATTAATATTTATCAATAACATATTAAAATAATACTAATTTACTAAAAAAAATATATTAACTAATTGATTTGACAATATATGGCCTCTTAACAACTTGTTTAGTATAACTTATTTAATGAAAATAAGTGGTTACTTGATTCTATAAGTTTTTTAAATTTTTTAATATCATTTGGTTTTTTTTTGTAGAATTCTTGAAAATTAAATAAGTTATTTTTGTCTCTACTGGTAAAAAACTAAAAACTCAAATTTTAAGCTTTTGAGAGTAGAGATTCAAAAGCTTTTTTAAAAATATAAAATATTTAAAACATCATTTACTTATTTGACAATCTTATTTCATTTATTTTGTAATATGAATTTAAAAATTTACCTATTAAAATTTTTCAAATTTTCATTAACAAATAATTTTTTTTTGTAAAATTTCTGGGTATAAAACTTTTGCTAATAAAAATTCTATTTAGATAAGTTTTGTTTGAAATATTATACCAAATGAAGCCAAGGTCATAAATAGTTAAATACTCCTTCATGTGGAATCATAAACAACGAAAATCATAGCCCAACAAAAACTTTTCTTATACTTTCCTTCTCAAAAGTTTAAAAATGGTAACAATTTATTTTCTCACAAAATGGGAACAATGCAAATAGAAGAATTAATGTTGCTTTTATTTCCCGTGAATGAGAATCGATGAATAGGAATCTGTTTCATTACCTCGTTTACTTTTGAAAATGACACAAGAATCGGAATGAGAATAATAGGTTCTACAAAAATTTAAAAATGAAATATAGAGGTCCTATACCCTTGGGGGTTGAGAATCAGAGTCCCTTACACTGAAGAGACGAATTTGCCCCTAATAAACTTCAATAATTACAATTTTATCCTTTAAGTTAACGCAAAATATAAAAGCCCAAAACTCATTAAAAATAAAAACGCATGTGCCCCTGAACCCCCTAACTCGGCCACACTCGGCCACACTCTCATCGACACTGTAGCTCTTCACTGCCAGTTGTTGGTGATGAAGCTACTTTTCCGTTGTTGCTCACCTGCTTCGTTATCGATCCTGTATCTCCAAATAAGTAAATGATTAATTTTTCCATTTTCCATATCTTATAATAAAATATTTTCATCTTTTGTTCTTGTTCTCTTTTATGACTTTTTTCTTCAACTTTTGATGACTATTTTCTTCAAAATATAATGAAATATTTTCATCAAAAAAGATCCATATGCTAATTTGTTTTGATATTTTTTTAAATGGGTAAAACTATGAATTTCAAGTGAAACTTGTTCTCAAGAGATTGTTTTTTGGTAAGAGTCATTGGATAAACCACTTGATTTGGTTTATGGGTTCTTTTTTGTATTAGATTCGTTGAGGTTGAGGTTGAGTTTGAGGGGCTAGTTTGTGACTTCGACTGGTTATTACTATTTGCTAGTGAAAATTTGAGAAGACGTGGTAGGCTTTTCGACCATTATTTTAGGTCTTCTAAAATGACATTGCTGCTTTAATTTCACTTTGATAAGATTTGAGCGATGATTAAAAATAATAATAATAATAATAATAATTTGAACAAGAAAAAATATGCATGTGCAAAAAGAATGAGGGAAAAATGATTATGCTTGCAGCTTGATTATGGTCCATCATTAGCATATGTTGCAATTAGGGGTGACAAAAAAATTTGGGCCGACTTAGGCCCGGCCCTCACCTATGAGGGCTTAGACAAATGCCTAAGAATAAAAGCCTGGACAAAACCTAAGCCTACGATTTTTTTGAAAGTTGATTTTATAAATTAGAATAATATAGTTAAAATTAACAAGTAATTTAAAAATAAAAAGAAAACTTAAATTTTTAACTTATAAATCAATTATGATTTAAAAAAACTAAAATTATGAGTTTTATTAGAAAATCTAGTATTAAAGAAAATTAAAATTATGAGTTTTTATTTACTTTATTTATTATTTTAATTTGAAATATTCATTTTCTTTAATTTATCTATGATTGTATTAACTTGTTGATCATTAATTTATTTCAAATTTACAATAATTTAAAAAATTTAAAATAAATAAATAAAACCCAAGCCCGACTCAAGCCCACAATGAGCCCGACCCATCCCGAGCCCATACCCTTAACTGATAGAGGGCCTGGACATGGGCTTGAAAAAGCCCAGCCGAGGCCTGCTGTTTGCCAACCCTAGTTGCAATATAAATGTAAATTCAATATAGCCAAGTGAAAAAGATTAAAAGAATGAAGAGTAAATAATACATAATTAACAAATAAAAGAAAAAGAATAATCGATATTTTTTAAAATATAGATATTCCAAATATAAGAGGCTAGTTGAGGCTTCCAAGTTACAATTACTTCGCTTCTCACAAGAGAAAAAAATTTCCAGAGCACTTTTTAAAAATTGGAACCTAGAACTATACCCTCTACTAATTTTGCTTTCATTAATTTGTAGCACTAATTATATAATTTAAAGAAATGTTAATTAAAGAATGCCATATAGATATATATAAATGATTAATTGGTATGTCACTGTCTAATATTTTAGCAATGTTAATTTGTATCCCACACATTTAATCAGAGTCCTCTAATTAGTTAGCTACACTTACATAAGTATGTCAACACATAAAGGGAATAGGAGCCATTGAAAGCTAGAGAGTCCTTTTATCTCTATGTATTCTTGTTGCAAATAGTAGGGAAGTTATCAGGGCCTCAGGGTGAAATTTATCCATTAATTTCAAGATTATTATGCAAGAATTTCATGTGATTCCTTACTAAAATTGACAATTATTCTCCTTATTTGATAAGAAATCCCTTGTTGTATCAAGATTCCTTATTAAAATAGTATGTGTGAACTAATTAATATATAATTCAACCTCAAGTCTTCTCTCTCTTATTTCTTCATTACATGAAAACACTGGCACAAACTTATCATTTATTCTTTTATTAATAATATACTTTGTGTTATTAATACACCTAGGCATGATTTTAAAAACAAATCATTTATCAATTCCTCAAATGCTTTCTTGTTCTTTTATTAATAATATATTTCTTATTTTTTATCTTCTTAGAATTTTTTAACCTTACTTTTCAGACTAAGTTATATTTTTACACTCCTTTTTCTATTCCAGAGGTCTTTAATACTTTTTAACACTGTAAGTTCATTAGTATTGATTGACTTCATTTGTGATGTTGAAATCTAGGAATGACTTGTTTGTTAGCAAGAAAGAAGAGAGTCTTGGTAGTTATACAAAGTTTGTTGACATTGTTGCCAATAATTATGGCTGTGTGTACTGCTATGTGTTCCCATCTATGTGTTCCCATCTTTGTTTTACTTATGAACAAAGATAAAAAAATCCCAAGTCACACTATAGACTTTATCAACAATTGAGCTTTTTGTATGACTTGGTTTTTAAAAGTGATGTTAAATGCTTGTCACAATTAAGAATGGATAGGCAAACCTTTGCAAATTATGTATGCTTCTTTGTGAGAAAGGAGGTTTGGCTTGTGACACTCGAGGAGACGCTTACATTGTTTTTGTATATTTTAGCACACCATTTGAAAAATCGGGTGATTAGTTTTCATTTTAAAAGATCCAGACGAACAACTAGTAAATGTTTCCATGAGAGTTTAAAGGCAATGATTTGATGTCAAAAACCATTTTGAAAAAAAAAACCTGAGCCAAAATTCAACCGACCCAACATCAAAAGGGCTTAAGTTATGTGTAATGTTACTTTGATACTTACTGCTCACTCATACAATTTTGTACATTGACTTAAAATTTTTTCATATTATTATTGTTCTTATAATGTAGAATTCCATGCGAGCATTAGATGACACATATATAAAGGATCATGTTCCAAAGGTTGATAAACCAAAATATAGAACTAGGAAAAATTAAATTACAACAATTTCTTAGGAGTTTGTTCACAAGATATGCAATTTATTTATGTCTTACCAGGATGAGAAGTTTTGACTCACAATATGCACATATTAAAAGATATTGCGTTTAGAACAAACGGTTTAAAAGTCCCTTATGGTAATATTATGCTAACTAAAATTGCATTTGTTGGTTGACATTTGGATATTGTGTTGTTGATGGACATTTGTTATATGTATATTATTTTACATTTGATTTTTATTATTGTACTTGAATATATAGATTGACTAACATACCAACTCCAACTCTTAGAGGATGAGGTATGAACAAATATTATTGGACAACAACTGTAGATAATGCATTGATTGACTTCTTGTTTGAGTTAAGTCAAAATCCTAAGTGGCGATCAAATTGTGGATTCAAGAATGGGTTCTTAGAACAATTGAAAAACAAAATGGAAGCAAAATAGTTGGGTTCTGGTTTAAAAGTATCTCCTAACATCAAATCAAGAGTGAAATGGTTTAAATAGAAGTGGTGTGTTATGTCTTATATGTTATCTATGAGTGGGTTTAATGTTGATAACGACAAGATAATGATCTTGTGTGAAAAAAATGTTTTTGATGAGTTTACAGAGGTGATCTTTGAATTGTATGGTGTTAATTTTATTACTTGTCTTGATTTTATGTTATTAGCAACATTTTTTTAACAAAAAAATGGAAGAATGAAAATGGTTTGTTTAACAAATCATTCTCGCCTATTACACTTTCACTTCGACATATGGTCAAGATCGAGCAACCAGAGCAAATGCAGGAAATGCAGATGACAACAAGGATGAGGTATACGAAGAGGACAATGTTGATGTGAATGTAGGAAGTCACTTAGTTAATGAGCCTGTAATGGATGATTTTATTGATGATATGTCTCTTACCCCTCAATCACATGTTCCTCAAAAAGTAGAAAATGCTCTTAGTAGTTCAACCAATAGGTATAGAAAAAGAAAAATATAAGGAGAGAACAATTGATTGTATGTATTCAAGTATTGGGACAATAACTGAAACTGTGGCAGCGATGTGCTTTCTACGGCAGACAAGGATGTGGCTTAACTTTCAGGTTAAGGCGTATGATGAGATGACAACAATTGAAAGCTTAACTGAGGACGAAATGTATGATGCGACTACTATGATGGCCACAAAGCACGATCTAATACTTGTATTTTTTACTATGCCTAATCACCATAGGAAGCGGTATGTCCTTCACATGTTTCGTCATGGGATATAATCCGGTATCAGTTTATGTTGTTCTATGTTAGAATTTTAAACCTCTATTTCTATTATATGCAGTTATTATATAGGAATTTTTAATTTTACATTTGTATTATGTGTTACTAGAACAAATGTAAACACATAATACAAATGTTGTACTAGACAACATTTTGAAATTATATTTGCAAAGCGGTGGCATCATTTTGAATTTAGGATGTCACTGGAGTCAGCAATTTCTAGTGCGCAATCTCAATTAACATATGTGCTGGAAACATGGTAAAAGAAAGTGTTAAATGGCAGAAGTTAAAATGTTTAAGTTTTATGAAGTGAATATATTTTTTTTATTATGTTGATTCAAACAAGCTTCGATTGAATTGAAATATTGGTTAATAATATTATTATTGTTATTATTTTCATTATTAATAGTAATATAAATTATTATTATTGTTGTTATCATCATCATTAACAATTATTTTTATAATCATAATAATAAAAATAGTAGTATTACTACTATAATTAACTAAAGACATTTTAATAACTTAAAATAATTTAATTTTTTTATTTTAATTTTAAAATAAAATAAATATATTAATAGAATATCAACCCATTTCAATTTTTATAATTTATTTTAATTCTCATTTTATATTTTTATTGTAACTTATTCTTATTCTAACCTATTTTAATTGCGCTTCATTCTAAATCTAAGAAGGAAGCGCAGCATAAATTAATAGTGGCGTGGGTTTGGTTTGGTTTGGTATTTGAAAACCGAAATAAAGCGTTGGCGGATCCAGATTTAAAACCGGGTGGGTCAACCCCTAACTCGTGCATTTTGAGGAGAAAATGATATTTTCACACAAGATACTTTCGGTCGACATTGGTATTGCACTGAGACATTGAGACGAGCAAAGGAGGAAGAAGAAAAAAAACCTATAAATTCTGGTGATCAAATTTAGTTATCGCTTTGCAGAGATCTCATAATGGCTCCCGTTGGTCCTCGATCCGGTGACGCAATCTTCGCCAACGTGGAACGCGTGGTAACCGTTTGATTTAATTCCTCTTAAAATCTCTGAATTTATTTATTTTTTTCATTTTCGAAAATAATTGTGTTGAATTAACAACTGTTCGTATTTTGAAATTCCGATTTCTTCAGAATGCTGAGCTGTTTACATTAACTTACGGCGCCACTGTGCGTCAGCTGCTTACGGATCTGGAGGAGGTTGAGGAAGTTAACAAACAGCTTGATCAAATGTGCGCATTTTCAATTTCATTTTCGTGTAATATTCATTGGAAAATTTTAATTTGGAGTGAATGATTAGGTACTAGGGAAAAATATGTAGCTTTTGGAGGAATTTGCATTTTTATACTATAAGCTGTTTTGTGTTTGATAAAAAAAAAGAAAAAATAAAGAAAAAAGAGAATAGAATCAGCAAGCATTTGATAATCTTTGAAAAGCTCTGTTATTGAATTGAAGTTCAATTTTGTATTAATAAATCATCTTGAAGTTGGTACTAGACCAGAATTTGATGGAGTTCTTAGGATTATATGACTAGATTAGAACATGATTCCTTTGTACTGAATTTTGTTGCAGGGGCTATAATATTGGGATTCGACTGATTGATGAGTTTCTAGCAAAATCTAATGTCACTAGGTGTGTAGACTTCAGGGAGACTGCTGAAGTGATTGCAAAGGTCTGTTTTCACAGCTTAGTGAATACGAAGTAAAATATTTATTGATCTTAGTTGTTTTGAAATCTGTTAATACCCTTGCTTCTAGCCAAAATATGGCTTCTTTATATCGGTTTATGAATTATTTTCACTTTCCTGTGTCACATAGATTGTTATTACTATCAATTGTGTATATCAATATGGTGCAACTGTGTCTGTTTGTGGATGTACGAAAGATGTATATTATTCTCTGTCTATGATGATTCATGCATAACAGTCTATGATGATTCATGCATAACAATCTATGTTGATTCATGGTACATACTATGATGGTACTAGAAATATGTCAATTTGAGCACCGCTTTAACGTAGTTGTCAATGATTTGATCTTTATACATATGCGGTTGGGCATTTCTGTTATGCAGTTATTAAACAATTTGATGTGATGTAGCCTATCAAAGACGTTTGTGTTTTTTTCTATTGAAAGTTGTGGTTCCTCAGTTTGATTTTGGATACTTGCTGAAATATGCGTCAAGTTCAATTTTATTCTGCTGTTTCCCTAAAAGACACGGTGGATTTATTTGGAATTCTCCTAGGTAATGTCAAACTCAGGTGGATTTGAATCTTCTATTATAGAGGCTTTATAATTTGAACTTGTGCTTATTTAACTAGAACCAAATCCCCGGCCAAGTTGAGCTGAACTTAAACACAAGGTTGGAATTGTTTGAGGCCTTTAAATGAATTTTTCAAATTCTAAATGATGTTGCCTTTTTAGTGTGTCTGTAATGTAAAATATTGCCGAACTGTGTACTGATAATTACATTAGTCTACGAATTTATTCCTTTTATTTTTCCAATGTGAATGTAGAGAATGCATGATGATAATTTTATGCTTTATCACCAACAGATTTGCTAAGATGTTGCTGAAATGCTACTGAAGGAGTATATCTGAAGATTTTGGGTGTGTTCTTATTTAATCGATTAAATTGTTGAGGCATTAGCTATAACAAATTGGATGTAGTTTACTTTATTAGATGCAGATTTCTGTAGTTCTACTTTAGGAAAGCCACAGATGTGTGGAGTGTAGTGAAAATACAGGTTATGAGGTTACCATTTTTGTTGAATTCTGTTTATAATGTTGGGCATCTCTTCAAGGTAACAGTTAGGCCTATAGTTGAAAGACCGCTCCACACCATTGCTGGATTGTCCTTCTGAAATCTACAGAATTCTGGACTGGATTCAATTGACACTCAAAAAAGTAATTAAAGCTGTCAGCTATCAGCCTTAGACAGATTCTGATACTGGTGGTTCTGTTGTTGTACTCTTTCCATTTTCTTTTCAGCTTGGATTCTTTGGCTTTTCTATGACATGTATTTAGTTGATGTGTTTTGATTCATAAAGCCAACCTTTTGATTCATAAATACTTTCTCAGTCTCTACTTCTGAAAACGAAATGGCTCAATTCAAATGATCTCTGATGAACACAGGTGGGTTTCAAAATGTTTTTAGGGGTTACTGCAACCGTGAGCAACTGGGATGCTGATGGGACATGTTGCAGTATAATTTTGGAAGATAATCCTCTGGTGGATTTTGTTGAGCTTCCTGATACTTGTCAAGGCCTTTATTATTGCAACATCTTGAGTGGAGTCATTAGAGGGGCCCTAGAGATGGTGAGTGCTATTCCTTGTATTAAGAGTTCTATTTTTTCTTTTTTAAATGTGGTGTGCTATGTACTACTTTTAGACTCTTGCATGCCGCCTGCTGACATTGCAAGGCTATATGCTAACAATTTGACATTGTTTTGTATACTAAGCGAGGATGTTACTAGTGGATGAATTCAACATGGATAAGTGTGTCTTCTAGATGGAAGCTTTTTAGAAAATTCTGTTTTAATGGAAGTGAACATTATGAATCTCTAAACCTCTTATATTGCTTTTATGTTGTGTGGTTGGTTCGGGCATCTCCTTACTGTAAATGTAAGAAATGAGATTAAGAAAGAGGATTTGTGTCCCTTACGGTATTGACGTCGCATTTCTTTACTATTTGATCCCATTGTTTGCTGTAAAAATATAGTTCTTTCTTTTCTGTTTTTATCTAAGGATCTGAGCTTCGAAGGAGTCCATCATATTGATAGAGTGAGACCTGGGGTTGGGTTGAGTTGAGGGTAGAATGGTCTATACTGTGTCTTTCAACTTATTATGTTCAACGTGTGCTCAGTGCTGTAGCTTGAGAAAACACGGATGGTGCTTGTGCCCACATACGTTTTACCTCTTGTGTTTTACTTCTCTTCCTTGTCAAGTGTTGGCGTGCTGAATTTTCTTCTATTTGCAGGTTTCAATGAAAACTGAAGTCACTTGGATCCGCGATGTTCTTCGAGGGGATGATGCATATGAGCTGCAGGTGAAACTTCTGAAACAAGTCCCAGAAGAATATCCATACAAGGATGATGAGTAGTATCCTGTCTTGGTGCCTGATGTGGACATACAGAGTTTACACTCTTGCACTTCATTTTCCCTAAAGAATATCAATTTTAACAGCTTGTTCTCTGTATAAATATTCACTTTGGAGAAACTTTGAATAGGTTTTCCGTTTTCAAATGCACGGTAATGCTTTCAGATTTATCAGCTTTCCGAACAAAGCCCCGCAAACATATCGCGCATGAGAAATTAGAAGTTCCACTGGGCGAAACATTGATGCATTTTCCCCCAATTCTTTCCCATCAAAGTTGCAATCAAGCTCGTGGTGGCTGAACAGAAGAAGGCAATTTCCACATCATCAATTGGTCCATATGGCACCATTTTCTGAGTGCCGACAAAACTATCATTATATACGTTCAGTGATCTTTTTTTAATTTGCAAATGTCATTCATTATTTAGTTTTTGAGTGATGAAGTGGCCGGTAGGCACTCGGCAGTCGGCAACGTTGCTGTAACATCACACCTTTTGGTTTGAATTTTGTGAGGGTGGCTGTCGTGGCAAATCATTAAAATTACAGTGTAAAAAAGCATTCATGAATTATTCATCTTTTTAGATTTTCCTTTAATGTATTAAATGACAAAGAAATAAGGCTTACGCTGGTGGCTTTATAGCCTCAACTTATGAAGCGTAGTCAAGTTTTATTATTACTTAGTCGGCGAAAGTCGTTGATGTACATCTACGTAGTTGGGTTTGGTTTGAACGTGGTGGGTAATGTGGCAGCAATGAAGTCAACTAATATCATTCATATAAAAAAATATCAGAATAAAATAATTATTTCTCTAAAAGGAAAATCACATAAAAGTTCAACGGGTGAAGCTGTATATTCACTTGAAGAATAATATATATGAATAAACTCAGTATGTTTTTAATTAACGGTAATTCCATATAGTTTTATCATGTTTTTTCTATTATTTTTTCAATTCATTTTCGTCCCATATTATTTTAAAGATGATTCTATCACTGTTTTGAATTTTTTTTATAGATAAATATTAGTACTATTTACTTAGAACATGCTGCATAAATTTAATTAGTAAAATTTTAATATTATTATTTTTATAAGATGATATATTATAATTAAAACTCTACATATTTTTTACAACCAAATAACAATCGAAACTCTCCTTTATAATTCTAAAATGACCGGACAATAATCCTCATTTTAATATGGGAGGAAATTTTATTTTATCCCGAAAGCGGAGAGTCAAATAAACCTCTATCAAGAGGGAGTCTAGTCCTAGCAATTATTAAAACTCGAACTCATACACCCAAAGTTATTAGACACATGAGTTACCAATTATTAAAATAACACTAATATTATTTATCATTAAGGGCAATTTAATAAAATACTATTATTTTGGGCACTCTCCTGAGTTTTTTCTTTTTTTTTTCCCACTTTGACAACGAATCTCAATGAAAGATATCGAAATACAATCTCTCGGTGTTTCGACTGATTCCTAGAATAACATAAGAAATGTTAAATTCCTAAAGAAATAAAACAGAGAAAAGGATAAGTATGAAAAAGAAAAACACTGCACCAGAGAAATAAGAAGAACATTGATTTGGCCCTTTTAAATTTCTTTGAATCCATAGGTCTGATCCACTCATCCAAAATCATGTGAATTCAAATTAACTAAAATGATAAAGGATGATTATTGCGAAAATAAGCACATACCCACATCCATCGAATCTTTTTAGCGTTGGTAGGTATAATTGTGGGTGCAAAGAAAGAATATGTAAATATTTATTGAAAAAGATTCGGTGGAGGACAATCTTAATATTTCAACAGTGTGTAGAATTAAAAATAAATGTTTTAAAAATTTATCACGTAAGTGTATAAATAAAAAAATTCTTCCAAATAAATTTCATGAATATCTTATGCCCACAGTTCTGTATTCATGGACATGCAGATGCTTGTTCTTCTTATTAAGACAATGAACATCCTAATGGCCCCTTGATTCCACGTGTAAATTAAAGAAATAATTAAGTTTGAAATAAAAAGAAAGGATTTTATATCTTGGTGTTATTGATTTGTTACTTATTTATGTTAACACATAAGTGCTAAAATATATAGTCATTTACACCTCATTATGTCGGTGAATTTTTGAATATGGAGGCAAAGAACAAAGAAATTTTTTTTAGGATTCGAGACGTGTTTGCACACTTTCCTTTAAGGTTTTATTTACCCTCACCAATCTTGATTTGCTATAGAGTTTTAATGGCAAAGTACCCCCAAGATATATCAAATCCTGGATACAATCTCTAGCAAATAAGATTGTATTTCTATAACATATAAGAAATCTACAAAATCTGATTATGATCTAATTTTATATCTCTCTTTTAATAAAAAGATGTTTATTTGAAGGAATACAACCATTAAAAATGGTACTTCTTCAAAAACACTCTTTTGTTTTGAATTTGCATCGAATGACAATTGAAATTTCCAAGCGTGCTAACCATTTTTTTCAGTTGATGCAAAAACACACTCTCTGAAAATAAACGGTTAGCCATTTTCTCAATAACAGTGAGCCGTTTTATTCCAAAATGTCAAATAAGTTACTCTTTGTAAATAAACGGTTAGCCGTTTTCTCCAAAAGGTTAGTCGTTTTCTCTAGAACAGAAAACACACTATCTGGAAATAAACTGTTAGCCGTTTTCTTCAAACGGTTAGTCGTTTTATCCAAA
The DNA here is from genome assembly GCA_029633175.1 of Citrus glauca. Lineage (NCBI taxonomy): Eukaryota > Viridiplantae > Streptophyta > Magnoliopsida > Sapindales > Rutaceae > Citrus > Citrus glauca. The sequence continues at coordinate 31,984,448 of JAQOOD010000001.1, read as the reverse complement.
CGGTGAGCCGTTTTCTCCAAACGGTTAGCCATTTTCTTTAGAACAGAAAATATGTTCTCTGGAATGAAACGGTTAGATGTTTTCTCCATAAACGGCAAACCGTTTTCTTTCATAATATCAAACCAAAGATTGAAAAATGTTAAAACCTCTCTTACACATTACCTATCTAAAAACATGACAAAACATATCCAAGAACAAGTAAAATTACTTCAGATCTGGATTAGAATAAAACCAATATATGATCTCATGAAGAATTATATGACAAACAGTATGAAACCTAAAAAAGATCGTTGATCTATCTAAAAAATATAATAATAAGCGACAAGTGATTACTAACAAAATCACGTGTTAAAAGTTCAAATGTAATAGGAATGGTTATAAAATAATGTAAAAATATGAAGCAATGAGAAGGAATGACAAAGATTTAGATCTAAAATCAAATCTCCCATCAAGTCCACTCTTTTTTGCTCTATAAATACATACCAAAAAGAATGAGAAAGGATTTTTAGCCGTTCTCTCATTGGCTAGAGAAAACTAAAATTTGAATTTTACTAAATACAAAGAACACAGAAAGATAACAAGAGCATCAGAGTGCCTTTGCAAGTACATGCTCGGGTAAAATTTGAGGAGAAACATCAATAATAAGAAGGAATTCTATTCACAGAGAACAATTAGATATAATTCAAACTGTTACTTCATTTATATTATATATAGGTTTATTGAAGGATCAAAGATCCTTCAAAATATAATGCATTTGATGAAAAGATCATTTGGGTGCAAGCGCAACAATGAGGTATCACGTGATCATGTATAGTTTTCATTAAATTTTTATATTAATTAAAAAGTATTTTGGAGTTAAAGAAACAACTGAAGTACGAGTAATTAAAATCACTCCCACTAATAAATCATTCTTTGATTCATGAAGTTGAGGACCTAATTCTCTTTGTGAGTGAAAAAAAAATTTGTTTGTTTGTTTTTTTTTGGAATGGAATTCTTTTTACAGAAGAACATTTTTGAATTGGACTATGACTTTTATATATCAAAGTAGATTTCGTTCTCACAACCGTTAAGATTGTATTTCAACTGTTACCAAACATATTAAGACTTTTGTCAATTGTAGACGCTATAGAAGTGCAATATATATTAAACAATGAGCTATAAGAAAGTGCTTCCTCCGTTTGTAGTGTTTTGTTTCTCCTCAAGATTCCCGAACTTCCAAATTCCGACAAAATTTTGTCTTGTTGATGGACATGCTTTTGAAAATTAGGTTAGTAGTTCATTGACAATTGGCAATATATTGGGTTGGGGCGTTTGCATTGAAAGCGAGGAGAGGTAAACGATGAGAGACTTGGCGGAATGAAGGCCAATTAATTGAAAATTTAAGATGAGAGAGAAAAATCATTTCGACTTAATTAAAGGATAAAAGTTCATTTAATTTTTGTATTTTAAAATTAATATTTATTTAATTTTTATATCTTTTAAAATATCTCAAAATATTTATGTTGTTAAAGTATTGACCTTTTTATTTCTTTTGATTTATTTTTACAATATTACCTTTTTATAATAGTTTTTTTTGGACATTAATACAAATAAAATAATTAAATTACTAATTTAAACTTAAAAAACAAAAATAATTGTATTTATTTTTAATTATAAAAAATTAAATTGTTACTTTTTATTTCTTTTAGCTTACTTTTAAAATATTACCCTTTTATAATAATTTTTTGTTTGGACAGTAATAAAAAAAATTAAATTGCCAATTTAACCTTAAAAATAAAAAATTATAATAATTTTTAATTGTCAAAAATTGTATGCAAACTACCAAGTGTACAAATGGTGCTTGCAAAAAAATTAATATAATTTTTTTATTTTCTACGGTGAAATTAGTAATTTAATTATTTTCTTTTTATTAATGTCCAAACAAAAAAATTATAAAAGGGTAATATTGTAAAAGTAAATCAAAAGAAATAAAAAATAACGGTAGGGGTATCAATACTTTAACAACAGAGATGTTTCGAGATATTTTTAAAAATATAAGGATTAAACGGACACTAATCTTATAATATAGGGACTAAAAAAACTTTTATCCTTAATTAAATAAAAATCTTTGGACTTTTGAGTTAAAGATACTTTATCTGTGTGTGACGAGATATTTTGCTTAGAAGAGACTGCTTCTGATAACTCCAACAATATGTAAAATACAAGAATTTATTTTTCTATGGACTTATTTTCTAATTTAGCTCAAAGACCAACAGAAAACAAACCTAAATTATTGGGGACTTAATTAATATTTTACTTAGGGTTGCAATGATATTTTACATCGACCACCAGGAGTGAGAGGGGGGGAAAAAAAATCACCGGTGACTTCAGTCCCTACTGGTCTCTTCATGGTTCCGTGAACGCTTTTTCTTGTTAATTACTTAGAAGTGCCCGTCCACCTTTCCTTCAGACAGTTGTTTAGACACTTGTTATTTATTATAACCATAAATTGATGACCTCAAAAATCTGCAATGCGTATGCTTTACTAACATTCAGAACTTTTATAAATGATCCCATGAATTCCAGAAACCCTAAATTACACAAACCATGGCATTTCAGATTCATTCTCTCTCTTTCAGCTGTCTCAAAATGTAACTTATCACGTTTCTGTGTTTTTCTTTACAGCAAATCAATACGTGCTTCTTCAAAAGGGCTTGTTTTGCTTCTGCTTCTTCTGTGTGATTATTTATTAAGAGGAAACCGTGGCATGGAATGAGTGAGGTGATGATCATTTTGCATTTATCATAATTCTCTTTCTCGATCTTGACACGTTTCATTTGTTGGCTTCTAGAAAACTAAACCCTGAATTTTGTCTAGAAGGTCACTCAAGTGGGTAATTTCCTGCGCAAATCAACCACAAATATAGCTATTATGCCTTTGGTTTGCCATAGTAATTATTACAATAATAATGCCTTTTTCGGAATTCGTCGCCTAAAATAAAATATATTTTAATCAAACAGTCCAAACTATGTAGTAAAATGGTTTTAATTAGCCCCATGAATGTATTTCTCTGAGTGCCGACAAGGACATGTCTAAATGCATACTTAAAAGCAGTGAGCTTGCAGGTAAGGATTTTAATTATTATGTCGAAGTTTACACCGTTATTTATTTATTATTTTTTTTGGAAAAGGGTTTCCTTTAATAAAATTGGTAAACTAATTAGTTGTTTCGGATATTGATTGTAGATATGAAATATATTTTGTTGCTCCTCCCCTAAGTTGATTTGTGTAAATCTCCAACTGCTAATATTTGTTCAGAGCCTGACGACATTGACAAAGCCATGGACGCATAGGTAAGGCAATTAGAGTTATAAAATGTCAGATCAGTTAATAACCAATTGCCAATTACTTCTACATCTCTGTGTTTTGACCTAATTAACTTCCAAATTAAGTCTTTAAAATTTTTTAAAATAATTGAAGATTCGAAAACTTCTAATTAAGATGAAAATTCTGTTAGTGGGATGAACAAGAAGGAAGGTTTTCTAATATGGACAAAGATGCATTTCTTTTGTTACTTATCAATTGACACCAAATTTTGTGTCCTGATGGTGAAAGTTCTGAAGTCTTGTGTGTATTTAGTTACCAACTCAAATCAGTTAGCCCTATATACTTCTATATCAGAACATGCATTCAAAGAAATGTTGTAAAGACAGGATAAAAAAAAATTGAATTTTAACTTATATTCTTCTATGGAGTAATTTTCAAATAGAATAATTTTGGTACGACAGTTTCGATAGACCAAAGAACAATTGAATTTTAATTGAAAATTCTTCACTCAGTAGAGATCATTCTAATTATCTTGGACAATCATGTAGCACACTTATTATTAAACCTATAATTCTTTCTAAACCCTAAAAATTTATTTCTAACATCTTTAACCAAACATGGTTCATGGTGACCCTCTAAAAAAAAATTAAAGTAAAATATTTTAAAGATGGCCGTACTTTTTCTTTTTGATTTTCAGGCAAAAAAATAAAAGAATAAAATAAGGAAGAAAGAAAGAAAGAACGGTAAAGAGAGAGGAAACTGCAATTAAAATCAATCAACTATTGAAGCAGCATACAGCAGCACCAAGAATCTTCTAACATCGTCCTTCTTTTTCTTCGTCATCTTCTTCTTTTTTTGCTTTTTTTTTCCTTTGATGAGATGGCCCTTTTTTTGAGTTGGGCTAAAAAATTCATGCTTCTTGGGGATGCAAGAATCAATATTGAGCATATTATTCAATATTTCTATTTTATATAACCCTCAACTAAGCGGGAAGATTTCGCATATTATTCAATAAACCAAAACTAATAATTAAGCTTTGGTATAGAATTTGTTTATAAATACTTCATTTGATTCCATTTATTGTAAGCATATGCTTAATCTATAATTTTTTTTTTGGTTCTGTGCCTGATAATTTTCTTGGTGTTTTGAGTAAAATAATTTAAATGATTTAGGTTAGGACTTTTTGATATTTTAAGAATTGTATAAAATAAATCTTAATTTTTTAAATTTAGAAGATGAGTAAAGGAGAGGAAAGGTTGGTTGTACATTTCCGGATGGGAGTAATGCCTCCTTGCTGATTACTTTTTCTCTCTCCTGAGGATGGAATGGAAATAAATGAGTGGAATTGCCGGAGTACTTAAAATAATATTTAGCGTATAAATAGCTCCACCCAAATAATAAATAGAGGAATTTTTTTAATTAAAAAAATTTAGGTGGAACACTCTCAATAGACTATCCAATAAAATTGTTTCAAGTTTTCTGTCTCGTTATTATAATTACTATTATTAGTCAATTTCAAAATGACTGAATATATTTTGGTTAGATTGTACTCGATGATACGAGGATTAAGTTTTGTGTATGTCCAATTTGAATCTCTCTCCTTTTGGAGATATGTACAAAATATGGGAATTCTCAGTTAATACTCCAGCATCGAAGGATTTTTCCATAAGTGCATTTACCTTCACCTAATTGTTTTACAAGATGCCATGACATAAACTTCAGATGTCATTATCTAAATAAGAATGTGATAGCTCATTCTATATGCATATTCATTTAAGAAAACTGCTCAAATGTTAGCTTATGAGGGAGTTGCCAAGCTTATGTCTTTGGTCCCAGAAGTATTCTTATCCAATAAATGGGATTGTCTTACTATAAATTTATCTTTAGCACTTCACAGGCTTGAGTAGACAGCACTCCTGAGGCAGCACTAATTTCTGTTTCTTTATCTCCATGGATGATATAGAACCTCCATTTGAAGAAACTTACCCAACCCTCTTCCATACCTCCACTGCAAGAGCAAACGATAAGACGCTTTTCGCAGTGGATGAGGAATGTGAGCTTCCTTTGATTGATCTTGCTCGCTTAAATTTCTGGAGCTTTGACCAATGGATAGAAGAGATGGCTGAAGCTGCTTCTCAATGGGGTTTCTTCCAAGTTATGAATCATGGAATCCCACAGAAAGTCTTCGAAAGCATGCGAAAGGAGCAGATGAAGATCTTTCATCAGCCTTTCGACAAGAAGTCTGAACAAAATTTCATGAATTTATCAGCTGATAGTTATAGGTGGGGAAACCCTAAGGCTACTAGTTTGAGGCAGTTTCTATGGTCAGAAGCTTTTCACATTCCGGTTGCTGACATTTCAAAACTGGAGGATGAAAGCAATAACCCCAGGTATTTACTACAACACGTAATTACTATTTCCTTAAATTAATAATTTTGCTTTATTTGATTAACTGTTCGATTAATTCATATCTTTAGACCCTCTGGGATTTACCAATTATGACGGTAATTTTTCTGTAGGGGGAATTTACTCTTAACTCCCGTCTTAATATTTATTGTCACTAAACATTTTCTATAAAATGCAACGAACACGTCGGGCTGTTTCTGGTATTTACCACACTTGCTTATAAAAGTAAAAGTAACATTATTTTTTGTGTTAATCTAAATAATTTATTAAGGGTAAAAACTCAATAAATCCCTAAATTTTTTAGGTTAGTGCATCCTGTATTTTTAAAAATATCTCAAAGTATCCCTACCCTTAAATTATTGATATTCCTGTGGTTACTTTTTGTTTTTTTGTCTTACTTTTACAATATTAACCTCTTACAATAATGTTTTTTTTTATGAAATTAATTAAAAACATAAATTATCAATTTAAACCCAAAAATAAAATAAAAAAAGAATATATATTAATTTTTGTGAAAGTTTATGTATGTCCAACAAAAATTAATTGTAAAAAGAATTAAATTACCCTTTTTTTGGACATTAGTTAAAAAAATTAATATATTAACTCTTTTGCAGAGTGTTCCAAAAGAAGTAATATATATTCATTGTGTTTCTATTTATTTTGAGATTAAATTAGTAATTAAATTTTTATTAATGTCCAAAAAAAATTATTATAAGAGGATAATATTGTAAAATCAAGCCAAAAACAACAAAAAGTAACGGCAAAGGTGCTAATAATTTAATGTCGAGGATGTTTTAAAATATTTTTCAAAATATAAAAATTAAACGGGTACTAATTTCAAAATATAAGAAATAAATGAGTTTTTATCGAATTTATCAAATACAAGATGAGAAGTACACAAGAAAGTAGGGAAAAGAATTGTACGGAGGAATAAAATTCTCTCCTAATGAGTTCTACTAAGCTTTTTAAAATTTTCTACCATGAAAAATAAAAAACAAAAGACCCAAAAAAAAAAAAGTAAGCTTTTGATTAATTCCAATGATCTTTGAATATAGCTTCTTGAATCTGTGAATATAATGCAACGTACGTGACCACTACTTCTACCACACCTTTGCAGTACAGTAGGAATAAAATGACCACACGTAAACACTCAATGTCAATTTTACTTTACTACTACTGATAAAGGTGTCTTTGGCTAATTAATCATTTAAATGAATTGAAGAAAATAATATTAATTGTTTCGATGCCTCTTACAGTCTTAAGGTTTTGGTCCCATAATCACGTGTCGATGCCTCATACGTACCTAAGTTTTGTCAAATCTCTTAAATGATTTGTTGCATGTTTGTAGTTATCTCCTTCCTTTTTAGTTGGTGATGACCCATGAGTTCTTTGTTTTGATTTGGGGACTCCTATCGAATTATGAGGATCACAAATGTTAGATATTCCATGTAGGACATAAAACTTGAATCTAGAGGCCAGAGACACAAAGTACTTAGCTTTGTTATTCATTTCAATCTTATCAAACCGCTAAATGGTATTGGTAAGTTTCAAACCTTATCCAAGTCATGTCATGTGCATGCTTGATATTATGTGTACTTTTTCAATCTTTTGCACACTCTCCTCGGCATTCCATCCCTCGATACTTTCACGAGATTATGTGTACTTTTTCAAGCATGCAATGCATGTCCAAGAGGCTTCGATACATTAAGATAAGATGAATTTATTTTGGCTGCAGTAGATTTTGGTAGATTTGATTAAGGGAGTATGACACTTATATCTTACCCTCTTCAGCATATTTTTACCATCCACTTTGGATTTTTACCAAATTTAAATACCCCATGTTGTCTTTGTCGAAAGGGAAAATTTAACCTTTTAACATATATATATATATATATATATATATATATATATATATATATATATATATAAATTTTAATGTTTCAGCACCGAAGACATGGGTTTAAATTTATAAGGAACTCAAAAAGTAATATACTATACTTGTATTAGTTGGAACAGATTGTTTGAAGTACAAGTAATGTATAATCAATCATTATGAGCAGTGATATTCAGTTAAAAAAGGGTTGAAAAAAGGGGGGTAAATTAGTGCTAGTTCACTCATAAATCGCAGCAATTTGTCAATTTTTTATCAGTGGTTTGTCCGCTCTTAGAGTCTCTTTAGCATTCTTCAGTGCTATTTGTCATGTGTTAGGTGTTGACTGAATTTGAACTATTACACAATTTGCTGTGTGTATGTGATATAATTTAGTTATGTTGAGATCTTATTTCCTACGTTCTTCACCATCTTCTTCAGATCAAGTATCGGATTGTTTGCAACAAAAGCTGCAAATCTGGCTGAGAAGTTGGCTGAGTATTTAGCTCATAACTTGAGGATCAAGTCATCTTACTTTCAAGACAATTGCCTGCCAAGCTCCAGTTACCTTCGAATGAACAGATATCCTCCATGCCCGCCATCATTCGAGGTGTTGGGCCTGATACCTCACACTGATAGCGATTTTCTCACCATTCTATACCAAGACCAAGTGGGAGGCTTGCAGCTGAAGAAAGATGGCCGATGGCTTAGTGTTAAACCTAATCCTGATGTTCTAATTGTCAACGTTGGTGACTTATTTCAGGTAATTAAATTACAATTGGGTACTTATTCGGAATTTAATTAATTATAAAAACATTTGTAATGGGGCGTGCATATCTTTTATGATATCTTAGGCACTGAGCAACGGAGTGTACAAGAGCGTTGAACACCGGGTGGTTTCGCATCCAAAAGTTGAAAGATATTCAGTGGCATATTTTTATTGTCCCTCATATGAAGCTGTGATTGAGAGTACTGAGAACATCATCAAGCCAGCAATCTATAGAAAATTTAGTTTCAGAGAATATAAACAACAAATCCAAGAGGATGTTCGAGCTACAGGCAACAAAGTAGGCCTCTCAAGGTTTCTCTTATAATCAGAACATATTTAATTTGCACTTTATCAAAGATTTACGAGGCTTATAGGTAAAACTAAGAATGTAAGAATGTAAAGTAACGGAGTATTGTAGTCATAAAAAAATTCTGGTACTAATTTAGGTCAATTATAAATAAAAATAAACTCCACGTTATAATAATTTATAATTTTTCTGATTCTTGTTTTAAAGAAGTTGTCTCTGAATAGTAACAATTATCTGTATATTACAAAAAATATAGAGTGATGATAGATTTGCAAGCTCTTGTATGAATTAATGTGACCTAAATTCATTAGTTGGATGAAAATACAAAATAATAAAAATAAATCGTGTAAGCCAAGAACTATTTGATCTAACCAATTGAATTATACTTTGTATAAAATAAATTTGTACAAAAAATTTTAACTCTATCATTACGAAAATATATACACTTTTACATTAACTTATAGGTACATAATCACTTTCTATCATGGACACCTTCTTGTTCTTGTTGACGTCAAAATATTTTTACCTTATCTACTAGTTAATTTAATGCAACAAATACTTTACTTCTATATCACTTGCACTGAGATTAACCATGTCATCGTGTAAGCCAAGAACTATTTGATCTAACTAATAAAATAAATTTGTACAAAAATTTATAACTCTATCATTACTAAAATATACACGCTTTTACATTAACATATAGGTACATAATCACTTGCTATCATGGACACCTTCTTGTTGACGTCAAAATATTTCTACCTTATCTACTAGTTAATTTAATGCAACAAATACTTTATCTCTATATCACTTGCACTGAGATTAACCATGTCAAAAAAAATTGTCATTACACTTCTATTAAGTTATAACTTCCTCATTGTAAGAAATTAATTTGGTCCCAATATTATGACTATAGAGAGGTTTTACTGTAGAAAATATGATTTTGACGGAAATAAATCATGAAACTATGAAAATGTTGTTAACTGTTACCATAAGCCATTTGGTAACTTTCTAATACTAATGACAATTTTGTAATACAATGACATATTTTCCTTTCAATTAGACCAATAGTAACATTTTTTTTTTTTTGGTAATAGGTTCAAGTAGTAATAACATTTTAGCCTCCTAAAAATTTTAATTTATTCAGTACATATATAGTTTAAACATTTATAAATTAAGTCTCCAATTGTAATTAAAGAGGAGAAAAAAATATTGAAGAATCAGCATCCTCTTGTAATCTGATCATCTCCTAAGCAATTTTCATTCACGTTATTGGTGGTTGATAAATTGAAAAAAATAAAGATAGTTAAATACTAAATATACACTAGCAAAAAAAAAGTGGCACAATATATTTAAAAAATTAGGAGAGCTTAGACCAAAGGGTAATTTTATCCTCCAGCACTAGTCTAGCCCACACTTATGTCCTTCTATATGCCAGCAATTTAACTCTTCTCCTATAGTCTATGTCGTTCTTTTCTATGGACGGTATTATGGTAATTTTATTCTTTTGAAATTATTAAAATCTACAAATGCATTATAATCTAGAATCAATTGAACGTTAATACATGCATTTTATAGTATAGTTCAAAAATCTATAATAATAATTTTAAAATTTAATCCTATAAATATATAAAGAAATGTCAAATTTTATTAAAATTTGAGAAAATATGACTCGTGAGAGCTTAAAGCCACTATATATCTTCAAGAACGTGGATTACCACTGAATTAAAAACCTAATGGCACACGGATGGTAAGTCAATTGAAAACTTGGTTTAATTTCAATTATTATTATTGTTGTAAAGAAGTTGACCTAATATGAGTCTAGGTCATGGGTCATGCATTTGGATTTTCTTAATGAAAAGCTTCATTACATTTTCCCTGCCTTATATTGACTTTTTTTTTCTTTTATTTAAATAATATTTCCCTCACTCCAACGAGGTTTCTTTAAAAACAAGAAAGGTCATGACTCAAGAGAGGACAAGTGGCTAACTATGCATGACGATGGATATGATATATTAATCGGTATTATCACATATAGGCACCTCTCTCCTCTTCCAACATTTGTTATCATTCAATGGGGTCTTACTCCTCCAAAAAAAAGAAAAGAAAAAATGGGGTCCCTACTCGACCAAACCCATGCGCTCACGTTGGCGACAGCATGCGGGCACGGGATCGTGTTCTTTGTTGGTGACTCATGCTTTTCTCCCAAAAAAATTGGATAAAATAATAAAAGTAGTTTTTTTTTCTCTTAAAATAAATATTTGTCTACTGACAAAACGGAAACATTTAAAATTGAATAATAGAAGAAAGTTTCTGAATGATGATGTTTGATTGAATTTAGTTTGAATTAACAAAATTAGAATTTTAGACCCCCTTATATAACAATGCTGAATATCATTAATTTATGAAAATAGATAAATTCAAATTATTATTTTATAATTAAATTCTTCTAATCTAAGTAAGAAAAGAAAAATGAATGGTTTCCAAATTTGATATTTAAAAAAACTAAAAATCATAAATGAAACAGAAAAAATAAAAAAAATATATTAAAACTGAAAAATAAATAAAAAAGAAGTGAAATTTTTAGCTGAATAATGGGACAGAACGGCACAAGCCATTCCAATTATGATTCATCTTATTACAAATTTTGAAATGATATATTATGAAATAAGACACCTGTAACTCCATTTATACCCTTCGAAAAGTACCCTACTCATAACATGCAACTATCCTACATCATTTATTTTTTATAATGATAATTATAAAATACCCACTATTATGATTTTAATATTTACAGTAGGTTCTCTTTTAAACTGGCATGTACCAATAGTATCTGTTTCATCCTTAGTACGTGGCATTTGGAACCTAAAGAAAATTCGAAGCTTAAAAAATTTGGAAGATTAGACTCATGTTCCATAAATATTTGAGAAAGAAAAAATAATAATTTGAATGTAATAACACAAATACACCTGGTTAACATTTGTTTACTTTAATTGTCTCACGTGACATCCTTCCTTATGTATCTCATGATACGTTTTAATGGAATGTAGACTACTTAGGTGCTTTATTTGATAAGTGTTAATAATTGTAATCTCTTTAGAAGTTTATAGTTTTACGTGATAAATACAATCATAAGATTAGATCAATCTGCACATTTTGTATTTATATCAAAAGGCTCGGCTTTACAACGATTATGCGTTGAATATGACTTTCTCTCAGAATGAGTGCTAACGATTCAATGAGAAGCTAACAATTAGAAAGCTAAAGATTCATAAGGAGGGAAAAAAAAATCAGCAGAACTCCCTCGTGTTTTAAAAATCCATCCAAATTAGAAAAAGCACTATAAATATAAGTATCTCTAATGCTGCTAAACTATTCATTAAAATTTTTGTTTCATTTTTGGGAACGTTGAAGTGTTGCCCTGTTCATTATTAATACCCAGAAAACACATACAAACTAGGTCAGAAACACATGGGCTAGTTTGTATTTTATTATCAAATTAATTCAATCATCAAAAAGTATTTGTCATTTCAGGAGGGGTGGACTGGAATTTGTCAAAAATTATGAGTGATGGTTAAGAGTAACCTAAAGTCGACTGACAGTTATCACAACTGTCCAATTTCTATCCATTTATGCAAGGGCCCGTATCGATTTGGGTGCATGGGGCATGGTGCAGCTGCAGCTAATGCACCCTCGGGCGGTGGCGGAGCCATTAAGGTAGTGCCCCACTCAGTCCAAAAACTGTCTTCTTGTTCCGTTCATTTGATTTTTCTGACTATGCGATTGTCTTTTTAGGCAGCTCCCGCCAATGTTGAACCGCTGGGGGCATGTTGATCTTAGTTCACGTGTACATGACCAGCATGGTTACGGGTGCACTGAGTGGCTAGCAAAATGTTCTGTACTGTATAGATTGCTTGTTAGCATATTGTATGATTTGCTGTGATGAGATCGCCACCGGATAAGCTACGGACTTAATTTGTTTTTGCTTTTGTTTTCTTTGTTGCCGACCACTGCAACGGTGAAAAGAAGTAGTCTCATCAGTTGGCCAAGTGGCTAGAAACAAACACTGCTTATTTTTACGAATTTAATTGTAGCCATATGCCATTCTCTATGAGACAAGTAGCCTCATCAGTCATCAGTTGCCAAGTGGCCGGAAACAAACACCGCTTACTTTTTCGAATTAAGTGTAGCCATATTTCGTAATCAGGGCGGAGCTCAAGGAAAAATTGGGTCAAATTTAAAGACTTGATTATGTTGTAATTATAGTATCGTATTATAGTTATAATCAGTCATGAATTTACGTAAATTTACTGTTATACTTTCTATGTAAGTGAATTCAATGACTGATTATAACTGTGATATAGTACTATAATTACAACATAATCGAGCCCAAATTTAAACTTTCATTTTTTTATTATATGTTAATGATTTGGTGGATTTTAGTTGGTTTAGTTTATTTGTTTTTTATTAACAATAAAATTATAATATTATTTACTATATAAATTTTATACATTAATTGTGTAAGGATCAAATAGACATTTTACATTAACTTTTCATATTTTATTCAAAAACCCTATATTTTTTTTAAAATTCTATAGAGACCATGGCATCCTCTAGTTTTATATGACCTCTGCCCCTGACTCGTAATAGCCTAAAGCACTATGTTTTTCGATTCTCCCATAATCTAAACTTTTCTTTAATAAAATTCACTTGGAGTATTAATAGTTAATTAAATAAAAAATAAGTCAAATCTTGTTCTTTAAGCCATTTTCTTTAACTTAAATAACATATGATATAAGATCTTTAAAAGTTTGAAAAAAATTCAAATTAAGAGAGGACCGTATTCTTTTTTTTTTCTCCATTTTTCTTTCAAATTAATTGAATTGGTGTGTTTTTGCTTTTTTTGGGGGGGGGGGGGGGGGGGTAATAATACATTCAAGAATAACAATTTTAACTCCAAGCTTGCAAATTCTCTCCTACCCACCCACTAGGGGTAATTTTACAGATAATGCGCAAATTTGATAATACAAACTAAAACTCATTGTGGGTAGTGGACGACTTTAGTAAAGAGAGGAGATGCGACGAAAGTATTCACTAACTCGCATTAATTTTTTACTTTTAAATTACTTACTATTCAGTAATAGTGAGGAAAATCAATTGATAGTTTGATGCTATCTTTTCATTCTATCATATGTTTTTGTTAATTAATTTATGTATCGTTGATTTCTTTTTCTTGCAATCGTAATCGGTTTGACTGATATTTATCTCTGAATAGCACATTCCAGCGCTTAAATCTGATACGTCTTGATCTGCTTAGTCAACTCAGACTCAATCCTGAGTAAGTCTTGCATTGCGTGACGAGATGCAGCTGAAATTGCAAATTGAAGATCTTGTTAGCATTTGATCACCAAGATTAATCAGCCCAAAGCATTTGATCTAGTATTGCATAAAATTCATGGTTTATCGGTTTTGGACGGCATTTTTGACAAGATTATTTGAGTTTATTATATAAAGGAACAATTCTTCTTCTATTGAGCGACTAATAGAGAGTTCATTGTACAAAATAGAAGGTAGATTGGCTGGATAAATGGTGACAGGGATAAATGCAAGAAGATTTCTCAAGCTGTCAAGACAATACCAAACGTACAATTCTTCAAGTAATTTATCTTTCCTGGCGGCCAGCGGCCTGATTTTGAATATGCAATGGTACACGGTTTCAGGCTTCATTTGTAAGACCAACCATAGAAAAGTTTTGAAGGGCGGATGAAAATAGGCTAAATTAGGCAAACATTTGAACCCTCGGGATTTTGTTTTTCCGAGAGTTTTCCCTCACCATCAACACCAAATTGTCAATATATAAGGGGATTGATTGATGCTTCCCCAACTCCATTAGAATTTAGAAGAAAATGCAGATAGATTTACACTCTGTTTAATTGAAACAAATCGAAACACCAACACACAAATCAAACAAGAAATGGGCGATCAACCAATATAAGTACTGCACATTAAACATGTATTTATTCAAGAAAAAGATTCTTAGATATTATAATGGGACCATATCAATATCTTAGAAACAGAGTTCAACAACCACAAACCAAAATAAACTTCAAATAGTTATTTAAGCCATTCACCAATAGCAAGCAAACATTAACCAAGACAAACTGAAGCAAATAAGACACACACACCCAGATGACCAAACTCAGAAACCTCCACGGAGACGGAGCACAAGATGCAGAGTGGACTCCTTCTGGATGTTGTAATCAGCAAGAGTCCTTCCATCCTCAAGTTGTTTTCCGGCAAAGATCAACCTCTGCTGGTCTGGGGGAATCCCCTCCTTATCCTGGATCTTAGCCTTCACATTGTCAATTGTGTCCGAACTCTCAACCTCCAATGTGATGGTTTTCCCAGTCAGTGTCTTCACAAAAATCTGCATACCACCACGGAGGCGAAGAACCAAGTGAAGAGTGGATTCTTTCTGGATGTTATAGTCTGCAAGAGTCCTCCCATCTTCAAGCTGCTTTCCAGCAAAAATGAGCCTCTGCTGATCTGGTGGGATACCCTCCTTGTCTTGAATTTTTGCTTTCACATTGTCGATGGTGTCAGAACTTTCAACCTCAAGAGTAATTGTTTTTCCGGTGAGGGTTTTCACAAAGATCTGCATACCACCACGGAGACGAAGCACCAAATGGAGGGTTGACTCCTTCTGGATGTTGTAGTCAGCAAGAGTACGACCATCTTCAAGTTGTTTGCCGGCAAAAATTAACCTCTGTTGATCAGGTGGGATGCCCTCCTTGTCCTGGATCTTGGCCTTGACATTGTCAATTGTGTCAGAGCTTTCAACCTCCAATGTTATAGTCTTACCGGTCAGGGTTTTCACAAAAATCTGCATGCCACCCCTGAGACGGAGGACCAAATGAAGGGTTGATTCCTTCTGGATGTTGTAGTCTGCAAGTGTGCGTCCATCCTCTAGTTGTTTACCGGCAAAAATAAGCCTCTGCTGGTCTGGTGGGATCCCTTCCTTGTCCTGAATCTTGGCTTTCACATTGTCAATGGTGTCGGAGCTTTCCACCTCCAGGGTGATAGTCTTTCCCGTAAGGGTCTTTACAAAGATCTGCATGCCACCACGGAGACGGAGGACCAAGTGGAGGGTTGACTCCTTCTGGATGTTATAATCAGCAAGTGTGCGACCATCCTCGAGCTGTTTACCGGCAAAGATAAGCCTCTGCTGGTCTGGTGGGATCCCTTCCTTGTCCTGAATCTTGGCTTTCACATTGTCAATTGTGTCGGAGCTTTCCACCTCAAGAGTAATTGTCTTGCCAGTGAGGGTCTTTACAAAGATCTGCATACCACCTCTAAGTCGAAGGACCAAGTGGAGGGTTGATTCTTTCTGAATATTATAGTCAGCAAGTGTGCGACCATCCTCGAGCTGTTTACCAGCAAAGATAAGCCTCTGCTGATCTGGTGGGATCCCTTCCTTGTCCTGGATCTTGGCTTTTACATTATCAATGGTGTCGGAGCTTTCAACCTCAAGGGTTATTGTCTTGCCGGTGAGAGTTTTCACAAAGATTTGCATCTGTTGGACCAAAGAAACACCACATGAGAATAAATCCATACAAAACAGTCAAACCAAACAAACAATATTAACATAACCAACGACACAGAGTTGTGTTAGACGTAGTCACTACATAATTCAAAGACACTTTCGGGCAGGTCTCTCAAGGAAAAACTAACAGAAAATTTAGAAAAGTTGTAGATCTCTAGATAGATCAAAAAATAGAAAAGAGATTTTCAAGAACGATCAATCATAAGTAAAGATTTCGGCATACCTTTTTCTTTGTTAATTAATTTTTTTTTTTCACAAGTCTCGTAGAATTACAAGATATGCCTAAAATTAACACCAAAAAATTCAAAATTATCTCCGAAAGAGCACTAGAACACCATTAAATCAAAACCCTAGATAGAATCAACGAGGCTGATCTGAGTGTTAAATCGCCATAATTATAACCTCAAACAACAAATAAGTGATCGCCTACAAAAGTTTACAGCTAATGAAAAGCTTATAAATAACCTATCACCATATCAAGATAAACAATAATAACTAAAAAAAAATCTACGAATTAATCGACAAAGCAGGACATAATAGCAGCTAGAATAATCGGTAAAATAAATATTAATTTATAAAAAAAAACAAAAATCTAAAGGGATGAATTATAATCATTATTACCTTGACAGAGAGAACAGAAGGAGGCCTTTTATCTAATTGAAGGTGAAGATAATCTGAGAAACGGTGGGGATCCGAAGCTCGAGGTCCCCCGTTTTATAGTCGTGATTGACCATTAAAATGACGAGATTGCCCAAATTCCATCCAGCACATTGATGCCACGTCTTTAATATTCGGTGTCCCTTTCCTGGCGCACACGCCAATACTAGTTTCGCAAATCCGTTGGCTGATCAGAAGAGGCGGATATCTTTCAGATTTTAGGATATTGTTTAGCATTCAAGTCACGCGCTTCGATACGAGTGTGCCACACCTCACACGGCAGCTCATCATTCTAATTTTCTATTTGTATATTTGTGGATATTTTTAACGATTTAAAGTTATCTTAAAAAAATGTTAAATAAGTTTTTTCTGAAAATAACATCTGCGAAAATTTAAAGATTCCTATAACAGCGTTTCTGATAATAAAATGAAATTTTTTTTCAATTTGTAATTTTAAGTTTTTGAGCTGGATGAAAGTGAAAACTACTCAACCAAAATTATAAGAATCACTATAGTAGCATAATTGAATTAATCATAAATAAATATAGTAATTTAGGAATAAGAGGGAAATTTTACAATCACTGAAAAAATATAAAATTGAAAACTCTCGATTAGGTTGATAATCCATGTTGATAATTTATGACAATTTTCAATAAAGGATCATGGAGATTTATTGATAAAGCCAAAAAAAAAAACAAATAGAGTTCAGAATATTTAATCTAGCTACTAATTTCAATAATATTATGCTATGTTAGTTAGTTGGTAAAAGTGATTAATTTTTTAATATTCCAGTATCTTCTTTTTTTTAAGATAGAAAATAAAATGATTGCAGTACTCCAAATTCATAACTCATACAACACACTCCACACACAGTACACTACTCAATCAAATTACTAGAGTTAATTACAACAAATCAAGGATGACTTTAACTATACGGGAAAAAGGCGAGTGCCTAAATCCTTAAATATTTTTAAGGCCTCATTTTTTTTCGTATTTTTTAATAATTTTTTAATTAATAAAGATCTTCTTTTTTTAATTATGTATTGTAGAAAAACCTATTAGACATCTTTAGAATTAAGAGTTATATCACAATTAAGATTTTTTTTTTTATAGAAAATCAATATTTGGCAACCTTAATGTTCAAGAGATATAATTAATAAAATTATTTAGTCATTAATTAATTCATTATTAGTTTTTCCAAAAAAAATTTACCTTTTAAGTTTCCTAAAAAAAATTAAATTCTTTAACTTTTAATATTCCTTTTAATTTCCATTAAAACCTTGTAATATAAAAAAATCAATAGATAAATAGATTTCTTGCTCTTTTTTTTACAAAGAGAATTATTACATTCATTGATTCATTTAAAAAAGAAAAAAATCAGTTTTTTAAAATACAAAGTGCATATCTATTATTTGATAATCAATTCATCATCTCAATTTTTTGCTAAATATTCTACTTAAAAATAATATTATTTTTATTTATTTGTTATTTATTTTTGTTATTATTTTAATAGAAGTAAAAAAGATATCTTCCTGGTGTTTTTTTAGGTTTGATTTTTAAAAATTTTTAAGATCTTTTTTATTACTATTAAAATTCAAGAGTTAAAAGTCGAATGAATTTTTTAATCTTTTATATTTCTTCGTGTATTAAAATTACAAAATAAAAAAGGCCCCACAAAAAAATTTTATTTAAGGCCCCATATATTCTAAAGCCGACCTTACAACAAATAATCAGTTAAATTATTTTGTTATATTGTGCTAGGAGAAAAAATTGTGCAAAGGAAGTATCAATAAAGGATATTTCCTACTCTATATATTTACAATAAATTCAATTTTTATTTGAGATGGCTCTTAGCTATTTTAACTGCCCTCCACGTAAAAGTTGGATGTGCTAATTAATATATTAATTAAATTACTGCAGTGATCGATCTGCAGATAACAAAAGTTAAACCTCATGGCCACTTTATATGATTAGAGAAAACAAGCCATAGATTAAAGAGCATATAAACACAACTCAAACAAAAAATTGAAAAAGGAAAATAAATTCCACCGAAGATAAAGGGGAAAGTTGGACTCAAATTAAAGCAACTAAATTATAAGCTTATAATCTAAATACCTTTAATCAAATTCTCATTTCTTGCCTATAAATGAAGCAACTAGATTATCACTTTCTTCATGTATATATTAGCGGTTATTACATTAACCTATTAGCTGCATATCCGTGGCTGTGAACTCAATTAAAAATTAATACGTGGCTTATTGCGTGATTTATAAATTACTCTTTCATGATTTATAAATTAAAGTAGTAATAACATTTTCGTCTCCTAATAATTTTAATTTATTCAATACATAAATAGTTTAAACATTTATAAATTAAGTCTCAAACTCTAATTAAAGAAGAAAAAAATATTGAAGAATCATCATCCTCTCCTAATCTAATCATCTCTTGAATAATCTTCATTCACGTTATTGGTGGTTCATAAATTGAAAAAATAAAGGTGGTAAAATAGTAAATATAAAGGTGGTAAAATACTAAATATACACTAGCAATAAAAGATAAGTGGCACAATATATCTAAAAAAATTAGGAGAGCTTAGTCAGAGGGGTAATTTTATCCTACAACACTAGTCTAGCCCACGATTAGTCTTTCTATATGCTAGCAATTTGACTCTTCTCCTATACTCTATGTCGTTCTTTTCTATTGATGATATTATGGTAATTTTATTCTTTTGAAACTATTAAAATCTACAAATACATTATAATATGGAATCAATTGAATGTTAATATATATATATATACATATATATATATATTTCATAGTATACTTCGAAAATCTACGATAATAATTTTAAAATTTAATCGTATAAATATGTAAAGAGATGTTTAATTTTATTAAAATTTGAGACAATATGACTCGTGAGAGCTTGAAACTATGATATGTATTCAAGGATGTGGATTACCATTGAATTAAAAACCTAATAGCACACGGATGGTAATTCAATTGAAAACTTGGTTTAATTTCAATTATTATTATTATTTTTGTAAAGAAGTTGACTAAATATGAATCTAGGTCTTAGGGATGGCAAAAATTCTCATAGGGACAGGTATCCTCAGGGATTTTCCCCATTCAGAGAGGATACAGGGATAATTTTATACTCAATTTTTTATTCGAGGAGGGGACGAGAAAAATTTTTTACCCAATTTTTTTTTCGGGGAGGGGACGGGAATGAGGTGGAATCTCCATCCCCTACCTATTTCCCCATTTTAATGTTAATTTTGATTTTAATTTTTAAAATTATTAATAAATAATAAAATTATAAATATTGTTAAAAATAATAAATATCAAAATAGTTGTATGTTGGGAAAGTGGTCACCCTTTGTCGGGAATTAGTGGAAGAATATTAATTAAAGTTTTCACCAATTGTTTATTGCTTTGATTATACTAGTAGTAGTTCTTCTACTAGATCTACAGGGAGTTTTTATAAGAAAACAACCAAATGGATGACAGGTTTTGATGATTATGTAAACAATGGAGATTGCGCAGTTGTTGCAGATGAATTAGATTCATATTTGGATAAGAAAGGTATACCCCAGATGGAAGATTTTAATATTTTGAGTTGGTGGAAGACAAATGTTAATAGGTATCCTACATTAGCTCGAATTGTTAGAGATATTTTGGCAATTCCAATTACAACAGTTGCTTCTGAATTAGCTTTAACACCAGTGGTAGAGTTGTGCGCTTATACCGTAACAAACTTCATCCAAGCACATTCGAGGCCTTAATGTGCTGTCAAAATTGGTTACGAGTTTACAATACTAGTATGAGTTTATTTTACGTTGTAATTATATTATACAGTTATTAATATTTACATTTATAAGTTACGTTACTTATATCATTTTCATTGTTTTAGGTTTGAAATATGAGGCTATCTCTCAATTTGCCACATTTCTTGAGGAAGAACAAGAGGAGCAGGACGAGTAGGAGGTAAATAGTTTTATTAAAAATACTAATTAAGTATCTAAATTTATTTCATTTATTTTATTGTTGATATAAAAATAATTTTTTTTTATTGTAGGATTATGAAGATTGAGTTATTGACAAAGATAATTATTTTAATAATTTATATTTTGAATGTGACTTTGTAATGGATCAATATTAATGTAAAATATATTTTGAACTTTATTTTTATCTGAATTTTTATTTTAATATGATTAATTTAAAATCAAAAATAAAAAAATATATTAGACTATTAGTTATTCGGGGACTGAAGACCCTCGGGGATCCTCTGTTATTATTTAGGGAGGGGATGAAGATTCGCTCAAGCAATTCTAATAGAAATGAAAAGGGAATAATGACATATACAAAATATCAAAAATGAATACGGCGAGATTGGTCCCTCACCCCCTCTCCTCATCGCCAACCTACTAGGTCTTGACTGATGCATTTGTATTTTCTTACGGATAAGCTTCATTACCTTTTCCCTACCTTATATTGACTTTTTTTTTTAATTTAAATAATATTTCCCTCACTCCAACGAGGTTTCTTTAAAAACAAGAAAGGTCATGACTACGAGTGGCCAACTATGCATGATGATTGAAGTGATATATTAATCGGTATTATCACATACAGGCCCCTCTCTCCTCTTCGAACCTCCGTTATCATTCAATGGGGTCTTACTCGACCAAACCAATGTGCTCCCGTTGGCGACGGCATGCGGGCACGGGATCGTGTTTTTTGTTGGGGACTCCTATGCTTTTCTCACGATAAAAAATTGGATAAAATAATAAAAGTAGATGTCTATATTTTTTCTCTAATATAAGTAAAATAAATATTTATCTAATGACAAAACACAAACGTTTAAAATTGAATGATAGAAAAAATATTTGTTTTTTGATAATGATAAAATATAAGTTTTGTGATAATGATGTTTTATGGAATTTAGTTTGAATTAACAAAATTAGAGTTTTAGACCCCTTCTATAATAATACTAAATATCACAAATTTACTAAAATAGGTAAATTCAGAATATTACATTATAATTAAATTCTCCTAGTCTAAGTAAGAAAAGCAAAATGAAGGGTGTCCAAATTCGATATCTAGGAAAAAAAATCTTAAAACAAACAGAAAAAAAACTTAAAACTAAAAAATGACTAGAAAATAAGTGGAATTTTTTGGCTGGACAACAGGGTAGAATGGCGCAACCGATTCTAAATTTAGTTCGTCTCATCACAAGTTTCAAAATAGTATGTTATACATAAGAAAAAAGGATATATGTGATTCAAGTTATGCCATTCGAAAAGTATCTTACTCGTAACAAAATCATCCTACATTATCTAGTTTTTATAAAGATAATTAGAAAATATCCACTTTTATGATTTTAATATTTACAGTAGGTTTTGAAATGGCATTTAGCAATAGTATCTTTTTCATCCATAGTACATGGCATTTGAAGCCAAAAGAAAAATTCGAAACTTAAAAAATTTGGAAGATTAAACTCATGTTCCTTAAATCTTTGGGAAAGAAAAAATAATAATAATTTGAATGTAATAACACAACTACACCTGGTTAACAATTGTTTGCTTCAATTATCTCATATGACATCCTTCGTCATGTTGCCTGTTCATTATTAATACCCAGAGAAAACACGTACAAACTAAATCAGAAACCCATGGGCTAATCTGTATTTTATCATCAAATTAACTCAATCATCAAGAAGTTTATGTTGAGTATTTGTCATTTGAGCAGGGGTGGACTGTCATTTTTCAAAAACTATGGGTGTTGGTTAAGAATAACCTATAGTCGACCGACAGTTGTCACAACCGTCCAATTTCTATCCATTTATCCCAAGGGCCCGTGTCCATTTTGGTGCGTGGAGCAGCTGCACCCTCGGGCGGTGGCGGAGCCATTAAGGTAGTGCCCCACTCAGTCCAAAAATTGTCTTCTTGCTCCGTTCATTTGATTTTTCTGACTATGCGATTGTCTTTTTAGACAGCTCCCCCCATTGTTGATTTTAGTTCACGTGTACATGATGCACCGAGTGGCTAGCAAAATGTTGTCCACTGTATAGATTGCTAGCTAGCATATTGTATGATATGATGTGATGAGATCGCCACCAGATAGGCTACGGACTTAATTTTTTTTTTGTTTTTGTTCTCTTTGATGCCGACGGCGGCCACGGTGAAAGAAGGAGGCTCATCAGTTGTTCAAGTGGCCAGATACAAACACTACTTTATTTAATTATAGCCATATGCCATTCTATTTCTCTAAAAGACAAGTAGCCTCATCAGTCATCAGTTGCCAAGTGGCCGCAAACAAACACTGCTTACCTTTACGAATTAATAAGAGTAGTGAAATGGCGTAATATCCTAAACCATTATGTTTTTCGGATCATAATTCTCCCCTAATTGAAAATTCTCTTTCTTTTTACTAAAATTCACTTGAGTTATTGGTAGTTAATTAAATAAAAAAATTAATAATAATAATAGTTAAATCTTGTTCTTTAAGTCACTTAGCCAGACATTATCTCTAAATAACATGGATATAAAATTTTTAAAAATTTAAAAAACTCACATTAAAAAATAATCGCATTCTTTATTTTTTCGACTAATTAAATTAATAATTTTTTTAGGTTAATAATACATTTAAAAATAATAATTTTACCCCCAAACTTACAAATTCTCTCCTACTGGCCCACTAAGAGTAATTTAACAAAAAAAGGGGCAAATTTGATAATACAAGCTAATACTCATTATGGCCAGTGGATTACTTAGTAAAGAGAGGAGATGCAATAATCACTTGTGCAAGTATTGACTAACTCGCATTATTTTTTTACTTTTAAATTACTTTTTTTTTGAAGAGTAATATTCAATAATAGTGAGGAAAATTAATTGATAACTTGATGCTATCTTTTCATTCTATTAAATGTTTGTTAATTAATTGATGTATCGTTGATTTGTTTTTCTTACAATCGTAATTGGTTTGACTGATATTTATCTCTGAATTGCACATTCCAGTTCTTAAATCTGATACTTCTTGATCTGCTTAGTTAACTCAGACTCAATACTGAGAGTAATTCTTGCATTGCATGGCGAGATGCAGCTGAAATTGCAAAATTAAAGATCTTGTTAGTAAGTAATGCATTCTTTGTAGAGGTTCAAAATTTATTCAGCAAGATTAATCAGCCCAAAGCATTCAAGTACGTCAATCATAGTTTATCGGTTTTGTTTATTTTTAGTTTTTAAATGAATCAAACACACTTGCTTTACAATTACAGTAAATCCCTTGTTAAAGTCTTGGTTGGGAGGTGCCGCTCAAAGAAAGAAACAAAAGAGAAAGAAGAAAAAAGAAGAAAAAGAAGAAAGAAAGAAGAAAAAATGGGCTGGCCGAAATGCTTGAAAATGTAAATGGAAAAAAGAAGCAGTTTGAAGAAGAAAATGAGGAACATGGTTTTGAAAAAGAGGAACACAGTTTTGACTTTCTTGGCCATCATTTTACTATAAATAAAAGTACAAATGAAGAGCTGTTGTATTCCATTTTAGAGAGCAATTTAGTAGTTGAGAGAGAGTTTTGTGAGCTTAAATTTATAAGCTCTTGTTATAGTGATTTAGAGAGTTTGGGTGTATTGGGATTTTGGAAAGTGAGCTAAAATACTATAGTACTTGTAACTCCTTTTCACTAGTAAAATATTTTCTTCTGTCTTCGCCCGTGAACGTAGGCTAAAAGCTGAACCACGTAATTTCTAGTGTCCTCTATTGTACTTGTTCATTATTTTCTTACAATTTCATTTTAGCTGCGGTCCTGTTTCACCTACCAATTTCTTAACAGTGGTATCAAGGCTATTGGTTATATTTTTTGGAGTCGGGCACTGTTCACGTAAGTGGTACTATTCATGTATACGATGTTGTTTACGTATACGGTACTGTTCACGTATGCGGTACTATTCACGTGAAACGGTGGGAGAGATCTAAGAATTTTACGGTGCAAAGCAGGGAATAGTAGTGTGAGTAAAACAACTGTGTGGTTTTTTGTATATATTTAGGAAAGTTATGTCACAAAGGCGATAAGAGCTTAAGAAATTTGGGTTTTAAGTGGGATCATTGTGACCTCTCCAGTCTTTCCTGGGAACTTTCCTGGTGTGCATTCTCACACATACTCACAACTATTTAAGGTGGTATACTAGCTTGTGTGCGGTATTTATTAACAAAATGGTGGTAAAATATAAAATTAAAAAATTTAAGGAAAATAATTTTTCGTTGTGGAAAATGAAGATGAAAGCTGTATTGAGGAAAAATAATTGCTTGGTAGCATTTGGAGAAAGGCCAATGGAGATAACTGATAACAAGTGGAACGAGATAGATGGCAACGCCATTTCTGATCTACACTTGGCACTTGTAGATGGAGTATTATGTAGTGTGGCAGAGAAAAACACAGTGAAGGAAATATGGGATACTCTTACAAAATTATACGGGGCCAAGTCACTCACAACAAAATTTTCTTGAAGAGAAAACTCTATACTCTTCAAATGGCGAAATCTACAATGGTGACCGACCACATCAACACCTTAAAGACTCTATTTTCACAACTCACAACTTTGGGTCATAATATAGAGAAAAATGAACGCACAGAGCTTCTACTTCAAAGTCTACTAGATTTATATGATCAACTCATCATCAACCTGACGAACGACAATCCAGTGGACAGTCTAGTTTTCGACGATGTTGCAGCCTCCATATTAAATGAGGAGAGCAGGCGAAAAAAATAAGAAAAACAGATAAGCAAGTTTGCAGCAAGTTGAGACGTTATTGGTGACGAAAGGGAGATCAACAGAACGTGGCCCCAGTGAGAGTCAAAATCATGGCAGATCAAAATCTAGAAGTAAAAAAATATTAAATGCTACAACTGTGGCAAGAAAAGGCACGTTAAGAAAGAGTGTTAGAGTAACCAGAAGAGAAAATAGGGCAAAGAGCCTAAGCGAAAATTGCTTCCGTGGCTTAAATCGGTAAGTTTACCATTTTGCGAGCATTGTGTTACAAGTAAGCAATATAGATTAAAATTTAATAGATCTATTGTTAGAAGTAAATGCATTCTAGACTTGATTTATTCTGATGTTTGGGAATCACCGGATATATCTTTAGGAGGTGCAAAGTACATAGTAACTTTCATTGATAATTATTCCAGAAGATATTGGGTGTATCTAATTAAGAAAAAGTCAGATGTATTTTCAGTGTTTAAAGAATACAAAGCGTAGGTGAAACTTGAATCTGGTAAAAAGATCAAGTGCTTGAGGACAGATAATGGTGGAGAGTATACAGATGGTGAGTTTCTTGCTTTCTGTAAGTAAGAAGGTTTTCAGAGGCAGTTCACGGTATCATACACTCTTCAAAAAAACGGAGTGGCGTAGCGGATGAACATAACTCTTACAGAAATAATAAGAGTTATGTTAAGGATTACTGGTCTACCCAATTCATTCTGGGCAGAAACAATCAAAACTGCCTGTTATATAGTAAATCGATCGCCATCTACAGCTATTGGGTTGAAGACGGTGATGGAGATATGTACTGGAAAGCCAACTGATTATTCATACCTACATGCATTTGGATATCATGTGTACGTGATGTATAATGCTTAAGAAAGAACAAAACTAGATGCAGAATCCAAAAGATGTATCTTCTTCAAATATGCTGATGGAGTAAGGGGGTATCGTCTGTGAGACCCCACTGCCCACAAGATCGTCATCAGCAGAGATGTTATCTTTATAGAAGATCAATTGCAAAGGAGAGATGAAGATGATAGTAGTGTAAAAGAAAAGTCAGAAACTATACCGGTATATGTAAAAAATAATCTAGAAGATTCAAATTATTCTGAAGCAGCACCAGAGCATGAAGAACAAGAACCAGTCGAGTCCGAGGCTTTAGAAGTTCGTCGGTCAACTCGTGAGAGACGATCGCCAACGTGGCACTCGGAATATGTCACAGAAATCAACGTTGCATACTGTCTTCTAACAGAGGATGGAGAGCCTTCAACTTTTGATGAAACTTTAAACAGCTCAGATATTACTTTGTGGATGACAGCAATGCAGGAAGAAATTGAAGCTCTACACAAGAACAATACATGGAAACTTGTACCATTACCACGTGGAAGAAAGACCATTAGAAACAAATGGGTCTACAAGATCAAACGTGATGGCAATGACTAAGTGGAGCGGTATCGTGCGAGATTGGTGGTGAAAGGATATGCTCAGAAAGAATGTATTGACTTCAACGAGATATTTTCTCCGGTAGTTCGACTCACAACAGTCAGAGTAGTCTTGACAATGTGTGCTACATTTGACTTACATCTTGAACAGTTAGATGTGAAAACTGCATTTCTTCATAGAGAACTTGAAGAAGAAATATATATGCTCCAACCAAAAGGTTTTGCAGAAACAGGAAATGAGAACTTAGTTTGTAAGTTGAACAAATCTCTATACGGTCTCAAACAGGCACCGAAGTGTTAGTATAAGAGATTTGATTCCTTCATTATGAGCCTTGGATACAACAGACTTAGTTCAGATCATTATGCATATTACAAAAGGTTTAAAGATAATGATTTTATTATTTTGTTGTTGTATGTGGATGACATGTTGATAGTAGGCCCCAACAAAGATCAAATCCAAGAATTGAAGGCACAATTGTCTATGGAGTTTGAAATGAAGGACTTGGGACCAGCAAACAAGATTCTACGGATGCAAATTCACCGAGACAGAAATAACAGGAAGATTTAGCTTTCACAGAAGAATTACTTGACGAAAATTTTGCGACGCTTCAACATGCAAGATTATAAGTCAATTTTTACCCCACTTCCTGTTAATTTCAAATTGTCCTCAAGTATGTGTCCTAACAATGAAGCAAAGAGGAAGGAGATGTCTCGAGTACCGTATGCATCAGTAGTGGGAAGTTTGATGTTGGCTATGATATGTACTAGATCGGACATTGCACAAACAGTGGGAGCAGTCAGTAGATACATGGCGAATCCTAGAGGAGAGCATTGGATAGCTGTGAAGAGGATTATGAGATAAATCAAATGAACCTCAAATGTTGCATTATGTTATAGAGGATCAGAATTTACTGTCAAAGGCTATGTGGATTCAGATTTTGCAGGAGATATTGATAAAAAAAATCCACTACTAGTTATGTATTTACACTTGTGAGAGAAGCTGTAAGCTGGGTTTCGAAACTGCAAACTGTTGTGGCTTTATCTACAATAAAAGCAGAGTACATGGCAGTTACACAAGCTTGTTAGGAAGCTATTTGGATACAAAGGTTATTGGAGGAGCTCGGGCATAAACAACAGAAAATTCTTGTATTTTGTGACAGTCAGAGTTCCTTGCATATTGCTACTAATCCAGCCTTTTATTCTGGGACAATGCACATAGGAGTTCAGTATCACTTCATTCGAGAAGTAGTGGAAGATGGAAGTGTGGATTTATAGAAAATCCATACCAGGGAGAACCTAGCAGATGTTTTGACTAAGCCAATAAATACTGATAAGTTTGTCTGGAGTAGATCCTCTTGTGGCCTAGCAAAAACTTAGGCAATATGATTATGGCGAAGTAGAAAATATGGTGTGGAGATTGATTGATTCTCAATTAAATCTCCAAGTGGGAGAATGTTAAAGCCTTGGTTGAGAGGTGCCACCCAAAGAAAGAAACAAAAGAGAAAGAAGAAAAAAGAAGAAAAAGAAGAAAGAAAGAAGACAAAATGGGCTGGCCGAAATGCTTGAAAAGGTAAATGGAAAAAAGGAGCAGTTTGAAGAACAAAATGAGGAACATGGTTTTGAAAAAGAGGAACACGGTTTTGACTTTCTTGGCCATCATTTTGCTATAAATAGAAGTGCAAATGAAGAGCTGTTGTATTCTATTTTAGAGAGCAATTTAGTAGTTGAGAGAGAGTTTTGTGAGCTTGAATTTATAAGCTCTTTTTATAGTGATTTAGAGAGTTTGGGTGTATTGGGGTTTTGGGAAGTGAGCTAAAATACTACAGTACTTATAACTTCTTTTCACTAGTAAAATATTTCTTTCTGTCTTCGCCGTGGACGTAGGCTAAAAGCCGAACCACATAATTTCTAATGTCCTCTATTGTACTTGATTATTATTTTTTTACAATTTCATTTTAGCTGCGTCTTATGTCACCCATCAATTTCCTAACATCCCTCTCATAAGGAAACCCACAACATTGATGAAGAGAAGCGGAAGCCGCATCTCCTCCAACGACCATCCTACTTAAAATCCACTAGCGAATTTTCTACAATCTAGGCTTCATTTGATGCAGATGAACTTGCAAATCAAAGTGGCGCAAGCTGTTCACTTCTTGAATGACAAGACCGAATCATGTAAGCGGGTGGCAGCAAATTAGTGGCTCGTTCGGTTTCAGCAAACCAACTCATTGCTGGCCGATTTCGAAGTCGAGTTCTTGGCTGCTCAGATTCTTATGTTGCGATCATGTGTACCCATTTGTGAGGTCTTGCCTTGAACTGTTTATTGAAGTTGATTTAATGGACAGTTTTAGGAACCCATATGTCAAATACCCGAGAAGCTGAAGCATTCGCTCTTTTATCTGGGGAGGAATTGCTAATTAGAAGGATAATCTTATTTCACATATGCACGATATCCCAGTGTTAGGGAGTATGGATGCTTTTTTCTTACTTGTGAGTATTTTGGGAGGGCAAACATGTTTTTTCTTACATGTGAAAGCCACCCCTTACCAGAGCTAGACCTTGCCTTCAAGCAACAATTGATATCAAAATAATATTGTGCTTTTTTATTTATTTTTTGATAAACATATTATTCTTCACTGGCTTGGCTTCAATCTGTGTTCATAAAGTCAGAGGTATAAATCCTCTGTCCAAGAATGAGAAATTAAATTAGTATTGTTTGAGGGAAAAATATGATGAACAGTGAAGCGCCACGTGTCGATTAAAGGAGCGAATCCAGAGCGGATTGGGGTACTCCACGAGAATTGGGGTACCCCCTATAAAATAAGATACTCCGTATGGGAAGGGGTACCCTAACTATAATGGGGTACCCAAGGTACTTTATATGAAAAGGGGTACCCTAAGTATAAGGGGGTACCCTAAGTAGCAAGGGGTACCCCAAGCCATGAGGGGTACCCCCATATCCTGGGATATCCTACGAAACGGTGCAAGAGAATCCTCCAAAATATCCGCCATGCGCAACGTCTCTGCCTCCTAAAAGATTTCCTTTGATTTTGTCAGAAAACGGAAACGAAAATGATACGCCAAAGGGGGGACAGCCGCCTGCAACAGTGCAGAATATTATACCAAGGACAGTGGTCCCCAATCGCCTACCTGACAACTGCTGCAGAGTTACCCCAGGACCACTCACCAGCGCGCGCCACGTCTCCAAATGATGAGATACGCCGCGGGCATGCATATAACGGCCCAAAAATCCTGAAAACACCAGAGGGACGTGAGCTAAAGAGGGTACGCCACGTGGCAGGGAGGTACACCATATATAAAGACACCTAGGGTTTACTCTCCACAAGTTTTTTGGCCACAAGCTTTTCTCATTCCTCCAATTTTCGCCATTCACACTCTCACTCCAAAAAAAAACCAGGTTCTCTTCATCTTTAAACCCAAATTTACAGAGAGCTTGCTAGCTCTCTTCGCCTAAAAAGCTCGAGTTTGCTAACTTGAGCGTCGGAGTGTGAACGCCAGGGTACCCCCCGGCTTCACCTCTAACCCTCCTTTCACTGTTTTGTAGGTACGAAGCCCACTTCAGAGAATATCTTGTGCGTCGCTGACCGTCCTGCATAGCTATCTCTCACTCCCTCCTTCCTACCTCCCCAGACCTAGGATACCCTACGTCCCACACGGCAAACCAGTGAGGTACCCCATCTTCCCCAAAATAATAAATTTATTGTCTTAGATTGGTTTTGGATTTCCTCATCCCAAAATCAGTTGAAAACAATTGGCGCCGTCTGTGGGGAATCGCACAACAAGCCAATATTGTGGTGACCTAGTTGGTTGTTGTGGGTGCATTAACACATGGCACCTGACGTACCTCCCGAAGGTCTAATGGGGGTTCCCACAAGGACGAGGGAGGACAGTGGTAGTGACGACAGTGACCCTGCAAGAAGGGTAGCTCGTATAAATAAAGGCAAGGGCGTCAAGCAATCCACCGGGGTTCGCTAAGAGGAAGAGCCGATCGCGCACCAGCGCTTTGAAGATCTCGCCTACGCCATACTCAGGGCCGTTGAATCTCGGGCACCGGAAAGTTCATTTCCTCCGGTGACACCAGAAGCTCCGTTACCTCAAGCGGAAAACCAAGTTGTGGTGAAAAAAAGGGTACCCGAGTCCAGCAAGCCAAAGCCTGGGCCTTCGGGTACTCGCTCCAAGTTTTGAGCCTTGGGTACCCACGACGAGCGTTCCACCGCTTCTTATGACTCTCGTAGCAGCCAGGGTACGAGGCGTATAAAGCGTACCCATGAGGACCTCCATGAGAAACTAAATGCCAAAAGGGCCTCCCAAGTGACAACGACCTCTTTGGGTACACCAGGGGTACCCCTTGACATTGTGGAAAAAATGGAAAACTTGGGAGCCCAAGTGAAGCTCTTCTCCGAGAAGCAAAACCTCACGGCTGCACCAGCACCGCTGATCTACCAATCACTGTTCACTATGACGATTCGGAAGGCAGCCCTTCCCGAGGGGTTCACCATGCCACAGGTACCCCAATACTCGGGTACCACTGACCCCTCGGAGCATGCGGAGTTGTACCGCGACCATATGCTTATCAAGGATGTAGGCGAGAGCGCCATGTGTAGGATGTTTACCCACACACTCACAGGCCCCGCGAAGTCTTGGTTTCGTTCCTTGAAAGCGGGTAGCATATCTTCCTTAAATCAATTATTGTCTGAATTTACTAAAGAATTTTCCTATGCTTCTTCTCAAGACAGGGTAGCCTCTAAGCTTGCCTTTATCAAGCAAGGGGAAGTCGAACCTTTGGCGGATTACGTGACTCGTTTCCACCAAGAAGTGCTACGAACCGGGGCATTCGGAGATCAACATACACTTACCCATTTTGAGAAGAATTTGCGGTTGGGAAAATTGTGGCGTTCTTTTCAAAAGAAGCGTTCACTTTCGTATGGGGAAGCCCGTTCTCGGGCATTGCAGCAAGTGGAGATAGATGAGAGATGTCAGTTGAAGCACCAAGAAGAGAAGGCTGACACCTCAAGGGACAAGGAAAAGCTCAGAAGGGTGGAGGCCCCGGTACTGCGGGTACCCCGGCAGCGGAGCCCGCCAAGGGTTATCCCACGCGGACGAGGGCATAACCCTCATCTTACCGCGGGGGTACCCCATCATCCAAGACCGCCACTACCAGATTATCAGGAGCCACCCCCGAAACCACGGCATGAGTCTTTCCACCCATTGAATCGATCTCTGGACCAGATCTTCTACCACATTCGGGACAATGGCCTCCTCCGTCCTCCAAAGCCTATGAGGAAGTACCCCAACATGAGGCGGAGTTTGAAGTATTGCGAGTTCCATGAGGACTTTGGCCACAGCACCGCCGAATGTTTCACTTTGAGGGAGGAGATCAAATCTTTGATTCTCAGTGGGTACCTTAAAGAGTTTGTCGCTGACATGAGAGAGGCTCAGGAAACCGCAGAGCACGATAAGGGCAAGCGGATAGCTGGGGGCAGTCCTGAACGTGAGGTACCCCCTGGGCACAAGAAAGGCGTGTATGTGCGGATGATAATGGGTGGACCTACTTTGGCTGGCCAATCTCGGAGGGCTATCAAAGGTTATGGTAGGTCGCTGTCGGTAACCACTAATATGGGCAAAGAAGTCAACCTTAGTGAATGGGGTATAACAAGGATACCCCACGATCCCCCACCGATCCTCTTTACGGAGAAAGATGCAGAGGGCATCTCGTATCCACACGATGACGCCTTCGTAATTACTTTGAAGGTTGCCACTAGAAAGGTGGCAAGAACTCTTGTGGACACCGGTAGCTCCGTTGACATCATCTTCAAGAGCGCTTTGGATTAGTTGTTAATTGAGTCGTCAAAGATCACCCCCTATGTTATGCCGCTCATTGGGTTCACCGGCGATATGGTCATACCGAAGGGCATTATCACACTGCCGATTACACTCGGTAAGGTACCCCACCGTATTGTTCATATGATTGACTTTTTAATTGTGGATCATCCAGGTGGATACAATATTATATTGAATAGGCCGTTTTTAGTAGCAACTAAAGCGGTGGTATCCATGCATTATCTCGCCATGAAAGTCCCGGCCTCCCAAGAAGTTATCACCATCAAGGGGGACCAGCAATCTGCCTGTGGGTGTTATTCTGTGGGATCAAAAGTCACCTACCACATAGCTTCTGATTTGGTAACGAAGGGGTACCCCAATGGTGGCCAACCCACGCCTTCCCCTTCAAGGCGAGCACTTGCTAGACATCGTAAAGCTACACTCAGGAAATCTACTCAGGTTATCCCCCCACGAAAGCAGTTGGAGTCTTTGCCAATGGTGGTGGAGGTAGTTACGGGTAATAGTTCGAGGGTACCCCAAGGGGAGTTGGCTGAGCTCCGGTGTGAAGTAGAGGCGCCACTGGATCCACGGGTATCAGAAGATGAAAAGTGGGGTACCCCAGCTGAAGACCTTATCTCAGTTCTGATTTGTACCGCCGACCCAGCAAAGACCGTGAAGGTGGGTTCCAGCCTTTCGGAGGCACAGAGAGAGAAACTCATCGCCTTCCTACAAGGGTACCCCGAATACGGAGCCCTCCAAGGGTGGCCCCGCGAGGACGAGTATTTAACACTTAGGGTATTTACGGGTACCCCAACTTCCAAGATCGCCACCACCAGAGCAGTAAGAGCCACCACCGAGGCCTCGGTGGTAGGGTACCCCATAACTAGTTACTCTAGCGTTATGCGGGGGTACCCCGCGAGGAACAAATTAAGCCCAAATATGAATTGGAGGCAGCTTTAGATCCTTGAATATCCACAGACGAAAAACGAGGCACCCCGATTGGAGACTCTGTTTCAATCCCGATTTGGGCCACCGATCCAATAAAGAAAAGTCATACTACTAGTAAAAGTATTGTTTTTTTCTTATGATGTAAGAGGGTATCTAGAGATCACCTTACTCTAGGGTACCGAGACACCTGCTCATCCCCAATCTAATAGGCAAGTCAAAGCCATTAACAAGATTATCAAAGGCATCCTGAAGAAGAAGCTAGAGGAGAGAAAGGGAGCATGGGTAGACGAGCTACCTGGAGTTCTACGGGCCTACCGAACTACTCAAAACACTTCCACCAGGGAGACACCTTTTTCTCTTGCATTCGGTGTAGATGCCGTAATTCCAGTAGAGATTGGGATACCCTCTCACAGGGTCGAATACTTTGATGAAACCGAGAACACCTCTTTGGTAGTCACCAACCTTGATTTGGTAGTTGAGAAAAGGGCTAGAGCAGAATTGAGGACCGCCATATATCAATATCGCATCGCGGGTCCATATGAAAAGAAGGTACGCCCTCGGTCCTTCAAGAGAGGAGACTTGTGCCTGATTAGGGTAACTCAAAACACGAGGGTATCCTGCGAAGGCGCTTTTGGAGCTAATTGGGAAGGACCTTACCGCGTCGACAAGCCCGTTAGGATAGGTGCATATAGGCTGCTCCACATGGATGGCACAATTGTAAGGTACCCCTGGAATGCCGCGATGCTTCGGAAATACTACTAAAGGGCAGTATCTAAACCTTCAGTCTTTTGTTTTCCTTTATGCTTTCTTCAGTGTTCTTGGTGATAGGCCAAATGGGGTACCCCAAATGCCTTGTTGGTCTGTTGCTACTTTTGAATTTCTTAATTTTCAAATGAAAAGGGGTAGGAGACCTTGTGGTTTTCCATTCTCCACAGGGTAACAAAGCTAAGTCATATATTGATCTACGCTTTCGTCATTTATAAATGCAATCCCTATTTACAACAAAGATGAAGAGGGTTCTTTCTCCGGTTTCGCCATTTCAGTCGTAGCACGCGGATTATATTCGTTTATCGCCATTGAGATACACTAGCATCCGGATATATGTAATTTTCGCCATTCGCCAATATGAGGGTTCTTTCTCCAGTTGTCGCCATTTTGATCTTTAGCATGCGGGCTGTGTTCGTTTAGCGCCATTGAAATACACCAGCATCCGGATATATGTAATTTTCGCCATTCGCCAATCTGAAAAATTTATTAAGCGAGGGAAGGGTCAAAGAAGACCCGCGAGTGAAAAAACCGGCATACCCTAGCGTCATGAGGTTCGCTTAGGTATACTAACACTCATACCTCCGTCCTCTCACTCGGCAGAGTAGGGGTAAACTATCTGAAATTGTGAAGAGAGGGAAGGGTCAAAGAAGACCCGCGAGTGAAAAAACCGGCATACCCTAGCGTCATGAGGTTCGCTTAGGTATACTAACACTCATACCTCTTTCCTCTTACTTGAGCCAAGTAAGGGGTAAGCAATCTGCGCCGAAGTTTTTGATCACCAATTTGAGAGAAAATTCGCCATATTAATGAGAAAAGTAATCACCAGATTCGCCAATTAGTGTAAGTTATTGGGGGCACCCCCCTTTCAGAAAAGAAGCACCTGGTGTTGAACTTGCGAAGGGGTACCCCATTTGAGCAAAAACTTGGGGTATCCCATTCCCAAAAACAACAAAACAAAGAGGTACCCTAAACGGCTGGCCATATAGCCAAAGCATCCAATTGCCAAATAACAAGCATCCAAGGTATCATAAAGTCCAGACAAAAGCAAAAGAGAGTTTTCAACAGTACAAACATCCCAACAAAACCAAAGAAAAGGAAGCAAAGTTTCGGGGTCAAATATGGATCAATTCCGGAAAGCGACAACATGACAAGCAAAGCCTAAGCCGAGGGGGGAACATCATCACCAACGTCTGTCTCCGGGAGGCGGCCAGCAGAAGACTCGGAGGTTCCCGTGATAGGTACGGCTGATGTAGGAACATCCGAAACGGGCAGTGGCTGAATATCATGGGGTACCCTAGGAGTCCCAGAAGAGGCACCCGATTGAGAAGGCTTCCTCTTCTCCGCGATTGTCTTCAAAATCGTGGCCTTGTCAACAAACTTTTGCACATGGGGTACCTCCAACTCGGGATCTACACTCCATACCTCCGACATGATTAGCGAAAATGCATCTTGCGCCATTATCTTCTGACGAGATAGTAGCTCCTCGTTTGCGGCGTGCAACTCCGCTCGGTCCTTCTCCACTCGGACCTTTTCCTCCGAAAGGGCAGCAATGTGCTCATGTAGCGACTTGACCTCCTGGGCCAGCTGGTCCTCACGAGATTGGCGGATTTGAAGCTCGCCCTTCAGCTTATCCGCCTCCGATCGAGCAGCAACAAGAGAGTCAAGATCCGGTAGGCAGTGACTGAGGAGATAAGAAGCCTACAAGTTATGGAGATATGTCAAGTACATACGTATGTTGGTATATCAAAAAGAAATTTCTAAGGATATTTATGGGGTACCCCAAGAAAGCTTACCTCGTGGGTAGCCCTCAATGCTTGGCCGTAGCGCTGGCTCAAGCTCATCTTGTCTGTCTCCTCGGCCACCTCGGGGGTGACGCTCTCGGAGGAGTAATAGAAGCACCGAGCTAAATGGGAGATATCTTTGTTGGAGATCGGGTCTAGCTCGCCCGCGCGCAAATCCTCGGGGAAGGCAGTCACCATCCCGAACTTACGCTTCTTCTGGCGTGGGGTACCCCTCGACACACTCTGTGAGGTACCCTGAGATTTCCCTTTCCCGCTGGGAGCTCGGGGAGGACGAGATGCCGATGAAGGAGCAGCCGAATCCTGGGACCTGGAAGCACCTCCCACGATCGCTGTAAAAAAGGCATCGAAAGCATCCCCCGAAGATTCCATTGCTGCACAGAAAACACAACAGTCGTGATTAGCTAAGCGAGCATTGAAAATATTAAAAGCGCAAATGGGAAACAAAATGAAAGGGGAGCGAATTCAAGATGTAGTGATGATGGGGTACCCCAGTCCCATGGACAACGATAGGATACCCCTCAACACTCAGGTCGTACATGTGGTGCCCCCACGAACAGGAGGAGAACTTGGGCCAATCAAACCTGCCCTCCACAGCCTACCCTCCTCCAGCACATCACCACTCCTTTGTGCGTTGCGGAGTCTCTCCATATACTCCTTCACTTCTCCCCCCACCTCCTAGATTGGGCATGATCCTTTAGCCCAAGTCACGCCTGCAAAAGCATAAAAACCCAAGGTTAGTGAGATATTTATGCAAGAAATAATAGTAAAGAACTATGAGTAGAGAGGTACTTACTGTCTGCGGTGAAAGAGTTTGGAACCGCCACGGGATCACCAGTCTCGCCCAGAGTGTCAGTCCCCCACCTACCCCCAGCCACACATCCATAAATCGCCAACAATACACCCAACAGTGAGCCCAACAACAACATAACTACATATTCATATCCACCACCCGCCACACACCAACCATCCGATGCAAACACCAACCACAAAAACAAAACAAACAACAACAAGCAAACAAAAATAAATTTTTCTCTCCCAATATGCAAAATGACGCCATTACAAACGCGCCAGAAGGAGGAGAAAGGAGGAAGGATACCTATTGTTCACCAGTTCGGCAGATCGGAATCGATAGTTACCGAGAGACGAAGCTGCAAGCAACCAAAAACAGTAAGTATAAAATAAAATAATAAAGCTTAAATTTATGTAATTATTTATGAGTAAACAAATACATCAAAAAAAGGAAGGGGTTGCAACCAAGAACCAACGCCGATAGCCATGACTGCCATCACCAAGAGCCAACGCCGAGAAAACAGGAAGAAGCAACTCCGGCCGAAGCAAAAAAAAAAGAAGTAAAAAAAAAAGAGGAGCTTGGAGATAAAAAAAAAAGAGGAAGCATGGAGATATAAAAAAAAAAGGAAGAATGAAGCCTGGAGATAAAAAAAAAGGAGGAAGTAAAAAAAAAAAGAGTTTGGAAAAAAAAGAGCTTGGAGATAAAAAAAAAAAAAGAATGAAGCCCGGAGATAAAAAAAAAAAAGGGCATTGGAAGAAGACAAAAAGAAAAAAAGCAAAAAGTGCATTGGGAGAAGACAAAAAGTGAAAAGCAAAAAATGACATTGGAAGAAGACAAAAAAGAAAAAAGCAAAAAAGGCATTGGGAGAAGACAAAAAGTGAAAAGCAAAAAAGGGCGTTGGAAGAAGATAAAAAGTGAAAAGCAAAAAAAAAAAAGCCACTGGAAGAAAACGAAAAAGGAGAAAAGTCTGGAAGGAGATAAAGAAAAGAAAGAAGAAGAAGAGAGAAGAAAAATGGAGGATTACCGTGACCGGGAACTCACCATGAACCGCCGGAAAACACCACAAAGCTTGCCAGATCTAGAACCCGAAACCGCCGCTGTAGCAGCCGAAATCCACACCAGGAAGCACTCCAAGTTAACGCCGGCCGAGAGGAAAAGAAGAAAGAAAGAAAAGGAGAAAGAAAAGAAAAAAGGAGATAGAAGAGATGGAAGACGAAAAGACAAGAAGAAAAAAAAATAGAATAAAGAAGAAAAAATGGAGAGGGGGAGGCGTTGGAATTTGGAGAAGAAAGATGAAAAGTTTTTGGGAGTGGCAAAATGAAAGAGAATAAAAGAGGAATGAGAAACGTGTAGAAGGTGATTTGTTTAAAAAAAAAAAAAAGAGCATTGGGAGTTGAAGTGATCTAATCGGGTTTTGAATTTTAAAAGCCAGAATCACACTGCTCAAGAAAAGAATTCAGAAATGTCTGAGCAAGATCAACATTTTTGAAATTTCAAAATTCATGTCAGACGGCTGCGGGTTTTCAAAAAAAAAAAAAAGGAAAAAGTGGCGGGAAAACGAAGAGACAAAGAGAATTTTCAAGACACCCGGCATAGTCATGGGAAGAAATTAAGCAAGTCAACCTCGGACCAGTCACATCGCCACGTGTCACTCACACAACGAGTTTCTTTTGCCTCTAATACTTCTCGCCAAAAAGAAACTGGAGGGCTGTTGTTTGAGGGAAAAATAGGATGAACAGTGAAGCGCCACGTGTCGATTAAAGGAGCGAATCCAGAGCAGATTGGGGTACTCCACGAGAATTGGGGTACCCCCTATAAAATAAGATACTCCGTATGGGAAGGGGTACCCTAACTATAATGGGGTACCCAAGGTACTTTATATGAAAAGGGGTACCCTAAGTATAAGGGGGTACCCTAAGTAGTAAGGGGTACCCCAAGCCATGAGGGGTACCCCCATATCCTGGGATATCCTACGAAACGGTGCAAAAGAATCCTCCAAAATATCCGCCATGCGCAACGTCTCCGCCTCCTAAAAGATTTCCTTTGATTTTGTCAGAAAACGGAAACGAAAATGATACGCCAAAGGGGGGACAGCCGCCTGCAACAGTGCAGAATATTATACCAAGGACAGTGGTCCCCAATCGCCTACCCGACAACTGCTGCAGAGCTACCCCAGGACCACTCACCAGCGCGCGCCACGTCTCCAAATGATGAGATACGCCGCGGGCATGCATATAACGGCCCAAAAATCCTGAAAACACCAGAGGGACGTGAGCTAAAGAGGGTACGCCACGTGGCAGGGAGGTACACCATATATAAAGACACCTAGGGTTTACTCTCCACAAGTTTTTTGGCCACAAGCTTTTCTCATTCCTCCAATTTTCGCCATTCACACTCCCACTCCAAAAAAAAACCAGGTTCTCTTCATCTTTAAACCCAAATTTACAGAGAGCTTGCTAGCTCTCTTCGCCTAAAAAGCTCGAGTTTGCTAACTTGAGCGTCGGAGTGTGAACGCCAGGGTACCCCCCGGCTTCACCTCTAACCCTCCTTTCACTGTTTTGTAGGTACGAAGCTCACTTCAGAGAATATCTTGTGTGTCGCTGA
The DNA here is from genome assembly GCA_029633175.1 of Citrus glauca. NCBI lineage: Eukaryota > Viridiplantae > Streptophyta > Magnoliopsida > Sapindales > Rutaceae > Citrus > Citrus glauca. Next base: position 31,944,587 of record JAQOOD010000001.1, on the reverse strand, counting down.
CCGTCCTGCATAGCTATCTCTCACTCCCTCCTTCCTACCTCCCCAGACCTAGGATACCCTACGTCCCACACGGCAAACCAGTGAGGTACCCCATCTTCCCCAAAATAATAAATTTATTGTCTTAGATTGGTTTTGGATTTCCTCATCCCAAAATCAGTTGAAAACAAGTATGTACAACAAACTCATGGAATTGAATTTCCGCATGAGAAAGAAAAGCCATGAAAGCAAAGATGAACAAGACACCAAGTAACAAGCAAGAGCTCCATGGCTTGACTGTAATTAGTTTAAGAATCCCCATTTGCTGTGTTAAGTAAAGTCTTAGGTGATGCTGTGAGCGTGTATCTTTACCTGTGCGGAGCACTACTCTTATGGAATTGAAGGCGATGATTACTGTGAGAAATGGCGCGGAGTCATATCCTCATTTTATAGTGGCGATTGACAGGTAAAATGACGAGAATCCCCAAATTCCATCCAGTACGATAATGCCACGTCTTTAATATTTGGTATCCCCTTCCTGACCCACACGCCGACATTAGTTTGGCAAATCTGTCCGCTTGCTTTATTTTATTTTATTTTTGTCCTTTTGCTTTTGTTTTTTTATAATAATAATACTATTAATAATAATATTTTTTCCTTTCGCTTTTACTTTTGTTTTATAATAATAATAATATAATTTTTATTTTTACATTATCATTTATTAATAAATTTATAATTATTATAACTAATAATAAATATTTTAATATGAATAAATTTAAATAATATTAATTTAAAATAAATAATAATAAAAAATATTATTACAATTTAAAACTATTAAAATAATATAAAAATATTAATACAATATAATATATTATATTAAATCTTACATCAGTGACAAGAGCATAATATAATACACTAATATTAAAATAATATAATATCGTATACCAAACGCACCATTAGAGTATTGTTAAGTATTCATGTCACGCGCGTACAAGTGTGCCACACCTCACATGCTAGCTCATCATTCTAATTTTCTATTTGTATATTTATGGATTATTTTTAAAGATTTAAAGTTATTTAAAAAATATTAAATAAGTTATTCTAAAAAGAAAATCTGTGAAAATTTAAAGATTCCTATAACGAATTTTTTTTAAAATAAAGTCCAATTTTTTTTAAAATGTGTAATTTTAAATTTTTGAGTTGGATGAAAGTGAAAACTACTCAACCAAAATTACAAGAATCACTATTGTAATGTAATTGAATTAATCATAAATAAAAATAGTGATTCAGGAATAAGAGGAAAATTTTGCAATCACAAAAGAATATAAAATTGATAATTCTCGATTAGATTGATAATCCATGCTGATAATTTATGACATTTTCAATAATTTATGATTTTTTAAAATATTCAAGTATCTATTTTTTTAACATAGAAAATAAAATGCATTACAGTACTCTAAATTCATAACTCCTACAACACGTAGTACACACACAATGCACTATTCAATCAGAATTACCATTGTCCATTATAAAAAATAATCAGTTAAATTATTTTATTATATTGATGTGCTAGGAGGAAAAATTGTGTAAATAAAATATCAATAAGGATATTTCTTACTCTGTATACAAACAATAAATTCAATTTTTAGTATTAATAAATTGAATTTTCATCATTGTCTTCGCTCTCCTTGCCAAAATCAAAGTGCTCCAGCACGCACCCATGCTTCATACATGAGAGATTGAGCATGGGTTTATTTTTCTTGATAATGCGGGTGGTTGGTCTCCGTTATTTCCGCCGTTGTTTCTCCGTCAACAGACGGAGTCTACCAACCCATTGGCTGAATTATACTTTCTGCCACTAGGGATGACAATGGAGTAGATATGGGTTGGATCTACTCTGCTTCATATTCAAATTCATAATAAAAATTAAGATCCATATCTACTCTAGATCCGTCATGAATCCATATTTTTCTCTCCATATCCAGATAAAAAAAAAAATAAATATTTATATCTGCTCCAGATCCGAAAAAAATTAAAATTCAAATATGCTCTAGATCCGTCATGAATTCTAAAATTCAGTAATAAAAAAGTAATAATTTTTTAGATTGAAAATTGAAGGCTAAAATGTATTGATAACAAATAAATAATATAATTTTTCTCAAAAATATAAATATTGTAGCTTATACTTTTACACCAAAATAACAAATAAGAAAGATAATAAAATATCATTCAGAAGTAATTACAGAAGTAAGATCAATCTAATATTCTATTGTCTCCTTCATCATTTTAGTATCCACGATACACCTACCCTCATTCCTACAATATTAGATAATGACATATAAATCAAATATAATTTATATTCAGTCCTTTTTTATTTTTATTATGACTGTATTTAACTAAATATATGAATAACTATATACCTTAAAAATTATTTGGCCAATATAATAAAATAAATTTCGAGGTTATATTACTTGGATTGCAATTTGAATATTGCATGTACATGCTTTGGGGCTGACTAACCTTTAAATTTACAAAATTAACATTTAAGTTTTAAGAATTTAAATGCATGATAAATACTACTAATATGCTATGAATAAAATTTATTATCATTATGATTCCGCAATTGTTAAGAAATTTTTAAAATAAAATAAAATTAAAAGATGAGTGGATATGGATATGAATTTAGATATTAAGATAGATTCAGATCTGCTCCAGATCCGTTTTAGATCCGCACATCGATATCTAAATCTGATCTAAATCCATTTTAAACCGATCCAAATCCGATCCGATTGAATTTGGATTACGTGGATCTTGGATTAGATCCAATCCATTGCCATCCCTATCTGCCACCACCCACTTTGACAAATAATTAATTATTTAAATTCGTCCTTTCTTTTTTCTTATTCAAAAATTAATTTATTATTCGACTTATGATGATTTTGATCTAATGATTTAAAAATGTGTTTATAGTGGCTCCTGTTGGTCGTGGATCAGATGACTCAATCTTGGCCAACGTAGGACGTATGGCAACCGTTTGATTTAATTCTTCTTACCATCTGTAAATTTAATTTTATTTTTATTTTTCAAAAATAATTGTGTTGAATTGAAAAACTGTCCGTCTTTTGAAATTCAAATTTCTGCAGCATGTTGGGCTTTTTCACATTAACTTGCGGCGCCACACTGCATCAGCTGCTTACGGATGAGGAAGTTAACAAACAACTAGATCAACTGTACGCATACTCATTTTCATTTAATATTTTTTGAAAATTTTAATTTAGATCATACTTTGTATTAAAACGTTGCACCTTTAAAGACACAATTAATGTAAAAAAAATTATAATTATAAAACAAAAGTTGACAATGTTTAATAAATATAAAATTTAAATAATATTTTTAATAAATTAGTAAAGATATTATAAGTTTTTTTTTTATACAAGTTTCGACTCAAATTAACTCTATTTTTCAAGTCACAATAGCAAGTATACATTAACTAAATACTTTAATATCAAATGTCAGGATTTTAAAGTGAATGATAAACATGTAGCGTTTTAAGGAATTCCTTTGTAGCAACTGTTTTTAACTTTTAAGTCATAATAGTAAATGTTAACTAAATATTTTAGTGTTATAATTTAAATAATACAGCCGACTAACTTGAATACTAAATGAAATCTTAAAGTGAATGATCAGGGACAAATGAAACATGTAGCGTTGAGAGGAATTTTCTTTTGCAAAAGCCGTTTTGTGCTTTATTTTTTTATTTTTTTTAAAGGAAGAAAAGATCGTAAAGCTGAATACATTCTGCAAGTTAGCATTGAGAATCTTTGACAAGCTCTAATATGGAATTGAAGTTCAAATTTTTATTAATAGATAACTTATATTGAAATTGGTACTAGACCAGAATTTGATTGGGTCCTTATGATTATACGATTGCAAATTAATGTAGGTTTTAGATCATAAATGGTTTGTACTGAATTATGTTGCAGGGGCTATAATATTGGGATTGTTTTGATAGCTTAGTGAACGTGAAGTATGAAATGTATTGATCTCAATTCTTTCGTAAGTCCTTTAATTAAGACCCAGGCTCCCAGCCAACATGGCTTCTTTATATCAGTGTATGAATTATTTTCACTTTCCCTTGTCCCATTTTTTGTTATTACTATCAATAGTTACTATTATGAGAGACGGTGCAATTGTTGATGAGCACAAGTTTTTGACGTACATTACCCTTATTTCTGTATTGCTAGTTAGTTTTATTTGTTATTTTTGGTTACTTAATTTAAATAGCATGGAAGAGTAATTAATTTTGGGGGCAATCGGACCAATTTTATACGTGGAATTTAAGGCAAAATAATCAAAAGTCAAATCGGTTGAAAATCTAACTTACGCATGCACGGGAATGAATTAAGAAATAAGGAAACATGCTTGGCTTCCTTAAGCCAGCTAGCTTTGATAATTTTGTTCTTGATAATTGGCCTAATTTTCTCTTTCATCGTTTGTTTTTCGTAAAATTAGATATTTAGAATGCTTAAGAAATTTTATTTATTTCTTTTTCAAGGAGATACATATAATATTTAGAAATCATATATATTGAAGCGAAAAAAATTATATTAAATTCAATTACTTGGCTTAATTGTTATACCATAGAGTGATATAAATTATCTTCGAGTTGTCATTCTAATATTGGAGATCAATTGATAAATAGATAATTACTTAGCTGAACCATGGTAAATTTTGAAACCTCCTAAACCTTTGTCTTTTAAATTCTTCCTTGTATTAATTCTTCTCTTAGTTTAATTAGTTTAATTTTCTTTAAAACTAAATTTCGTCAACTAGGTTAGCACTAATATTAATTCAGATTTAATTAGGCTTTTCAATTTTGGCAATTCTTATGGGATTGATCTTATTACCATTAGTCTCTATCTATTGATCTATGGACTCACAGATATATTAAAATTTGCACAAATTTTTGACACTATTACCAAGAATAATAACAAAATATTAGTTTAATCTAAATTGATTTGATTCTTCCACTAGTTATAATTTAGATTGTGGTGGTGGTAAAATGTAGACTAGAGGTATTAAGTGAATGATACATGGGAAATGTGACCTATGACTATGATAAATGATGAAAGGAAAGCTAAGAAGGGAAGATGAAATGGGAAGATCTCAAAGAATTAGCATCAATCATCCAAATAATTTGATGATAATTGAAAGCGTCACCTCCATTATACCCGCATTGCCACATGTCAGCCAAGGACTACATAATAGAGAAAACTTCGCCAACAATAACAAGACACGTCATTACAACACAATATCTAGACTGTCTCTAGAATAACTTTTTACAAGCCTCTAAAATCAAATCGAAAAAGGGGGACCATAGACAAAGCCATATGCATCATATCCAATGAAATTAGGTGTTTTTCAACCCAATTGGTATATTTAAAATGGGGCAATTAGAATTAAAGATACGTTGCTTAAAAGCCTCTCTAAAAGAGACCAAATTACTCTTAAGAAGGGAAACCACTAGTACCAGCCCACCACGTGTGTCTAAAAGTACACAAAGACACCCTTAAGGGCAATTCATCTTAAAAGGTAGGAAGGTCAAGTTGGTTTCATAAGGGACTAAATTCACTCATTCACAAAAACACTCAACCTTTTTTCTATACTAGAGTTTCTTGAAAACCCATCACCTCCTTCAACCTCCCATTGACTTGATCGTTGGAGTGTTATCGCCAACTACCACCAACACTGCCTCTAACAATTGTTTGTTATGATTTTAGGTTTGTCTCAGCCATCACCATCCCCAAAAACTGTCTCCAGATAGCCTAGTCTCCATCTTCACCAAAGAATCACATTTTGCATAGAAGCTCTCATATTATTTTGAGCTGAACCAAAATCGAACCAAAATAGATTGTCTTTCATTTTATTTTATTTTTAAAAAATAGTTGCAATCGATTTTCTTTAACAGTACATGTAACTGACAAGAAATCTTCAGTACTTTTGCTTTAAAATTTGCTCTTGAAATAAAATTAATCTTATTTACTTTAGCTTTAATTATTTTTATATGATTGCATGTGAAGTGGATTTGCATGAAATCTACATGTGAAAATTTGCGAGTTATATGATTTCTTCTTCTTCTTCTTTTTATTATTATTATTATTATTATTATTATTATTATTTTGTTTATATGACTTCCAGTTCACTAGTTTTACTTTTTTTCCTTTCTTTTTATTTGGGTTAGTTTTTATTTTTGCTCATTTTAATTCTCATATATTTATGTGACTGTTAGTTTTTTAATTGTTATTTTTAGTTATGAGGAAAGTTTATTTTTCTTGTTTAGAGTGCTCTATATTTTAGGTTAAAGCACAGTAAAATAACTTTGTAAATTTCTTTTTAGGACAACAATTATTTACACACACCCGCATCCTTTTATTTTTATTTTTCTAGTTTAACTTGCATTCAGCATTATGCATTGATTTATTAGTAAATGCAATAACCCTAACAAGATAAGGATTAGACTTCATCGCTAAATTCTTTGCCCATAGTTAAAAATCTCTTGCATCTCTTAACTTGAGCCTTAAATTAAAATTAAAAGCAAATAGAAATTGCCCTTTGTTAGGGTTTTACACTCTGATTTAGATTCTCTCTTGATCTAATCTTTATTAATGTTTGTATGAGATATTAACACGTGTCATTTAAGTAATTCTATTGTCAAGACTTAATTTACTCTATGGCTTTTCGTAATAAACACAATTTATCTTTTAGAGACAGGTAATTAAGATTTGGAGAAAGTGATAAAAAGAAATAGAGAAAATTTCAAAAGTACTAAAGAAATAAAGTTAATAGTAGTTAATTGTAAATTAAATTTTGATAATAAAATTACTTCAATGATACATATTAAAATCTCATAAATACATTAAGAAAGATTAGATTAAAAGAGTGTTATGTTTTTATTATTAGCATCATTGTGTTAGTAATATAATAATTTATTTATTTCTTTCATTAGATATTTGTTTTCTTTTATTAGTGATGTATCTAGCCTTGGGAATCATTTAAGATTAGATTATGTGAAATATTAGAGAGTATTTTTAGAGGCATAAAAGAAGCAAGATGGCGAGTAAGGAGGATAACATATCAAAGAGTTTCAAATAAAGATGACTACATTGGTAAGTATATCAAGTACACGGAAGTATATATTAATATTCCTATATTAATATTCCTTTACTAGGGTTTGGGTGAAATACTACTCTTGTATAAAGAGAAGTATTTCACGCTTTGAAGAATGTGAATAAGATATCTTGTATTTTATATTAGAGAAGCAGTTAACGTAGAGAACAAAAAGAAACTCATTTGGCTAATATGATATTACATATCTCGATGACATTTTGGTCTTCATCATCAAGCCTTTATCATATTAAGTCTTTCACTAAACCTTTTTTTTAAAAATATATTTACTTTGGTCTCTTTGGGATGAGGAGGTCATTTGTTATGTTGTATGGATCTCAAGGAAAATAGCAAGCATAATTAAAGATGAGGGGTTCTTGCTAAGTAAGGTTGAATAAGTTAGATACAATGAGGTGGCGGCAAGAGTAAGAGGATGTTTGAAATTATCTAAGAATCCAATATATTATAATCTTTTCATTACTTAGTGAAATAGCTTATTGTCTGGGCATGGCCTGATGGAAATAGGATTGTGATCCAAATCATATAAAAGTTTTTTGTGTGCTTTACTTTCTATAGTTACTGTTTTTAGCATATTTATGATGAATGAATAGTAATGTGAATGTTGTAGTGAGTAGTTATGATGAATAGTACAATGAACAGTATCCATGACAGTAACTCGCATGAATAGTAATTAGTGAACAACATTTTTAGGATTAATTAGGGAATTAATTTATCTATTATTTTATTTTGTGTACACTTTTTTAAATAGATCTAAATTTTTAACAAGTGATATAAGAGTAGTACCACTAATAGCTTGTTGGTGAGATTTTAGGATCTTGATATATTTTTATAGGCATGGATTTGTAGAGAGAAGGAGGATTTCATGCTCATCTATCATTACTTGATGATACCTGTTGAGAAGTGAACTACAAATCTAAGTTTGTAGTTGAGAACGACATATCAGCCTTGCGTTTTAGAACTGAATGATATGTCGGTTATGTGTCACAAATAAGACGTATCACAAGCCTGGAGCATAAGCCAAATGAATAAGTTAAGCACGTGATGTTGCACATGCTTTACTTACTCTAAACGACTGGCGAAGGCTGCGTTTTGAGTGAAGCTTCTACATGTGTATAGAAGCTAGTTTGAATGGCTATTAATACCGTTGAGATTAGCGGGAAATTTCTGGGTTTGTTTCAAACAAACCCAGGTCTGGTGAGCTGGTTTCTGGGGGTTGTTTCTAGAGCAACACATGCATGTATATAAGTGGTATTTATTTCATTGTTGTAATGTTGAAGTGTGTGATAGTTTTCTAAGGCATCTTGTATCTTGTGTACATTGAATCAGTAAAGGCTCTTTCTCTCTTTCACAGTGGATGTAAATCACTTCATAACCGAACCACCTAACCTCTCTTGTGTTGCTGTGAGACTGGTTTTCTGTGTGTTTTTTGTTTGATATATGTTGATTTCGATAAATAGTTCCATGTAGCATTAGTTGATCTTAATTAGTTCTTTGATTAAAGCTAAGTCGAGTGGGTCTTGGGGGATTAAGATTGGTTATTTGATGATCTTGGTCCAACAAATTGGTATTAAAGCAGTCACTACTTTCTTTAATCTTGGAAATGTGATCAGTTAGGCTTGAGGTGGAAAAATTCACAGGTGAAAATGACTTTCACCTGTGGAAGCTCAAGATGAGAGCCTTGCTTGTCCATCAAGGTTTGGATGAAGCTCTTGTTGAGGAATCATCTTCAAAGAAGCCACGAAAGGTTTCTGATGAGGATCTACCTGATGTGCTGGACAAAGCTTATTGTGCTATAATCTTGAGCCTGGGTAATGGGGTACTTAGAGAAGTTGGTGGTGAGATGACAGCTGCAGGGTTATGGAAGAAGCTTGAACATTTATATACTAAGAAATCAATGGCTAAGAGATTAGCCACCAAGAAAAAGCTTTACACATTACAAATGAAAGAAGGATAATCGATTACATACCACATTGATGCATTCAATAAGATCATTCTTGATCTTGAAGACATAAAGATTGATGATAAAGATAAAGCAATGATCTTGTTGTGTTCATTACCAAGCTCCTTTGAACATCTGGTTGACACACTAATGTATGGGAGGCAGACTCTTACAATGGTAGATGTGAAGGAAATTTTGAGCTCCAAGGCTGCTACAAAAAGGGAAGCAAGAGAGGCTAAAGGTTTAATGACAAGAGGGAGATCTGAAAAGAAAGAAAATAACAAGGGCAAGAAGAAAAATATTCAAATCCAGGTCCAAAAACATAAAATGCTTCTACTACCACAAAGAAAGTCATTTGAATAAGGATTGCCTAGAAAGGAAAAATAAGCCAAAAGATACAAGGGAGAAAATTGGAGGTGCTGTTGTTGCTTCAGAAAGTCAAGAATATGATGGATATAACTCAGGTGGAGTTCTACTCGTGACTGATGACCAAACTAGAGGTAATTGGGTTCTAGACTCTGGTTGCTCATTCCATATGTGCCCAAATAAAAATTTGTTTCTTAACTATGAAGCCTATGATGAGGGAATAGTAGTAATGGGAAATGATACAATCTTTAAAGTAGTTGGGAAAGGCATAATAAGACTAAAAACGTTAGATGGTATGACAAGGGAGTTGGTAAATGTAAGACATGTACCTGACCTGAAGAGGAATATAATCTCCTTAGGCATGCTAGATAAAATGGGTTTTCTTATTAAATTGGAATCAGGTACCTTAAAAGTGATGAGAGGGTCAATGGTATTAATGAAAGGAAGCTTAAGTAATGGCATGTATGTGCTTTAAGGTACAGCAGTTATAGGGGTTGCTGGGGTCTCAAACCAGAGTCTAGATAAAACAATGATATGGCATTTAAGGTTAGGTCATATGAGTGAAAAAGGGCTAAGGGGACTGTCAAAGCAGAGAGTTTTAGGGATGGACAAAATATAGATTTTGAGGTTTTGTGAAGAATGTGTATTAGACAAGTCTTCAAGAGTAAAATTTAGTACTGGAGTCCATAACCCAAAGAGAGCCTTAGACTATATCCGTGCTAATCTGTGGGGGCCTGCACAGACAGCATATTTAGGTGGAGCTAAATACTTCAGGTCTCTAATAGATGACTTTTCGAGGATAGTGTGGGTTTATGTGTTAAAGAACAAATATGATGCTTTCGAGAAATTTAAAATTCGGAAGACCTTGGTTGAAACACAAACCAACAGAAAAGTTAGAAGACTGCGAACTGACAATGGATTAGAATTTTACAATAGATGTTTGATGTTTTATGTGTTGAGAATGGAGTTGTAAGGCATAAAACAGTGAGACATACACCTCAACAAAATGAATAAGCTGAAAGGATGATCAGAACCTTGATTAATAAGGTAAGGTGCATGCTTATTCAATCAAAACTACCTATTGTTAACATATATATTTTCATAATGGTGATTTTGATGATAACAAACAAGATTAAGAATGGTTAATCTTTTAAGCTCAAATTATTTCTTTTATACATTTTTAAATAAATAATTACTTTTACATTATAAAGGTTTTATATTTAATAGGAAAATGATTTTATGAAATTGGTTGTTTTTCAAGTTATGATTTAATTGAAAGAGTTTTTGAAAACTTTGAAATCAACAAGTATTGCTTGAAATTTTGGAGAATGACTTATTTGAAACGGATCATAGCATTTTGGGCTATATCATAATTTCATAAAGTTTTGATATTAACAAAACATTGTTTGAAAATTCTGAAATTGAACCCACTTGTAAACTTTCATAACTTTTTGGGTCATAGTACAGTTTTATAAAGTCTTGAGGTCAAACTGTATATTTAGAAAATAATTTCACTGTAGCACTATAGCAATCACTGTATCAAATGGAGAACCATTTATTTAAAACGGCTAACCGATAATTTCCAGAAAGCATGTTTCGCCTAGTTTTGTTAAAATGATGATTCTAGAACATAACGGTGAACCGTTTACGGAAAACGGTTAACCGTTTATTTTAACCTTGAACCATTTAGTAAGAACGGTTAAACCAAATTTGTTTTGCAGGTTACTGAAAACAAACGGCGATCCGTTTATCACAAATGGTTAACCGATAATGTCCAGAGAGTCATTTCATGTAAATCCTTAACCGTTTACTATAAACAGATAACCAGTGTTCATCTTACAGGTCTCTGGAAGTTAATGCCGAAAGGGTAAGCCTAAACGACGAAAGGATAAGTCTAAACGGCGAAAGGGTAAGCCTAAATGGTGAAAGGGTAACTTGAAATTGGCCCAACGGTAACTTTTGACCAGCAAAACGGTTAACCGTTAATAGTTAACCTTGAACCGTTTTCGGGCTGACAAGTGCATAACGGCTAGTTTTTTAGCTCAATCTATAAGAACTTAAATTCAACTCATTTTCAAGTTCTCTAACAAGCTAAAAGAAAAAACACACAAGATATCTTGAGCCTTCAACTTGCAAAACACAAAACATTGAATAATTTCTTGTTCTTCATTTTTGAATATCTACTCATTGAGTGAGTTTTATTGTAACTCTTCTTTATTCATCTCAATTGTAAGAGTTTGAGTATGTGAGACACTTGAGTGAAGAGATTGAGAGATAATCTCTTTGTTGTAAAGGTTCATTGACACCTTGAAGTCAATTGTAATCAGTTGAAGCCTTGGAAAGGCTTGAATAGTGAAATCCTCAAGCCCGGTTTGCTTGGAGGCATGGACGTAGGCGGAGATTGCCGAACCAAGTAAAAATCCTTGAGTTTACTTTCTTTTCCCTTGCTAATTTATTATTGTGCTTTTATTGAAGCTAAAACCTAGAGCTCTTAAGGGTATGTTTATTGGCTATCCAGAATGAGTAAATAGATATAAGCTCTGGTGCACTGATTTCAAGCCACCAAAAGCCATAATCAGCAGGGATGTGGTCTTCAATGAGGCTTAAATGTGCAAACACTCAGAAGCCTCAAAGACTGAATCCAACCACCACATGATTGAGAACCACAAGTCTCAGTTTGAGGTGGAGTCATCAACTCCAATTGCAAAACAAAAGACCATTGTTGAATTAGAATTTGAAGCTACGAGGAATATGTCTGAATCAGAGACTGAATCTGAAGATGATCAAGGTGGCAGGAGTTATCAACTTGTGAGAGACAAGGAAAAAAGGGTTATGAGACCACCTGAGAAATATGCACATGCAAACCTGATTACATTTGCATTGACGGCAGCACATGAACTTGACTCAGATGAACCAAAAACATACTCAGAAGCTGTAAGAGGAAATGAATTAGAAAAATGGAAGGCTGCTATGGATGAGGAGATGCAATTATTGTTCAAGAATCACACTTGGACTTTAATTGAAAAACCACCAAATAAGAAAGTTGTTGGCTGTGAGTGGGTTTACAAGATTAAAAAAGGTATACCAGAAGTTGAGCCAAAGAGATACAAAGCCAAGCTTGTAGCCAAAGGCTTCACAAAAAAGGAAGGTGTAGATTATACAGAAATCTTCTCTCCTGTAGTAAAGCATATCTCCTTAAGGATCTTGCTAGCACTGGTAGTAGTCAATAACATGCATCTTGAGCATATAGATGTTAAGACTGCTTTTTTTCATGGTGAGTTGAATGATATGTAGATCCCAAAAAACCTGATCATGTGTGTCATCTCAAAAAATCCTTATACGAGCTTAAACAATCCCCAAGACAATGGTACTTGAGGTTTGATAAATTTATACTTGAAAACAGTTTTCAGAAGTGTCCCTTTGATTGTTGTGTGTATCATAAGGATTTGAGAGATGACAGAGAAATTTATTTGTTACTATATGTTGCTGACATACTAATAGCATGTAAACATATGGATCAAATAAATGAGCTAAAACAGCAGCTGAGGGGTTCATTTGATAGGAAGGATCTTGGTGAGGCTAAGAAGATTCTTGGTGTTGAGCTGATTAAAGATAGAAGGAATGGCACTCTGATTTTATCACAGCAAAATTACATAAGAAAAGTACTTGAAAGGTTTGAAACGGAAAAAGCCAAGCCATTTCAGACTCCACTACCAGTTCATTTCAGATTGTCATCACAACAGTGTCCAAAAACTGATGTTGAAATATCTGAAACTAGCTTAATTCCATATTCAAGTGCAGTTGGGTGTCTAATGTATGTAATGGATCTGACCAGACCTGATTTGTCTTATGCAGTGAGTGTAGTAAGTAGATTTATGAAAAATCTAGGGAAAGAACATTGGAAGGCTGTGATATAGATTCTGAGGTATCTTAATGGCACCATAAACTATGGTTTGATATATGGAACTGATGGAAGGAAGGAGGTCAATATAGAAGGTTTTGTGGATTCTGACTATGTTGGAGACCTTGATAAGAGGAGGTCATTGACTGGATATCTGTTTAGACTGAGTGGATGCACTATAAGTTGGAAAGCTTCTTTGTAGAATGTTGTTGCTTTGTCATCAATTGAAGCTAAATACACTACTGCAGTAGATGCCATAAAAGAAGCTATTTGGCTTAAAAGAATGGTGACTGACCTCGGGTATGAACAAAGGCAAATAACAGTTCATTGTGATAGTCAAAGTGCTATCTGTTTAAGCAAAAATCAGATACACCATGAGAAGACTAAACACATTGACATCAAGCTTCATTTTGTCAGGCTGGAAGTGTCAAAAGGAGTGGTAAAACTAGTGAAAATACACACTAATGATAATGTGGTAAACATGTTAATCAAAGCTTTACCTGGTGCCAAGTTTGAGTTCCGTGTGAACTGAGCTGGTGTCTGCAGGATCTAAGCTGCAGAGGATATGATGGTGGAGGAAAAAGAGAAGTTACAGATTTGGTTCAAGGTGGAGAATGTTGAGAAGTGAACTGCAAATCTAAGTTTGTAGTTGAGAACGACATATCAGTCTTGCATTTCAGGACTGGATGATATGTCGGTTATGTGTCACAAATGAGACGTATGACAAGCCTGGAGCATCAGCCAAATGAATAAGTTAAGCACGTGATGCTGCACATGCTTTACTTACTCTAAACGACTGAAGAAGGTTGCGTTTTGAGTAAAGCTTTTACACGTGTATTGAAGCCAGTTTGAATGGCTGATAATGCTGTTGAGATCAGCATGAAATTTCTGGGCTTGTTTCAAACAAACCCAGGTCTGGTGAGCTGGCTTTTAGGGGTTGTTTCTAGAGCAACTCAGGCGTGTATATAAGTTGTATTCATTTCATTGTTGTAATGTTGAAGTGCGTGATAGTTTTCTAAGGCATCTTATATCTTGTGTACACTGAATCAGTAAAGACTCTTTCTCTCTTTCATAGTGGATGTAGGTCACTTCGTGACTGAACCACCTAACTTCTTTTGTGTTGCTATGAGATTGTTTTTCTATGTTTTTTTTGTTTGATATCTGTTGATTTCGATAAATAGGTCCACGTAGCATTAGTTGATCTTAATTAGTTCTTTGATTAAAGCTAAGTCAAGTGGATCTTAGGGGATTAAGATTGGTTATTTGCTGATCTTGGTCCAACAGTACCAAATATTCATAATGGAAGCAAAAGATGACTACTTTTATCGAATCCATTGAATAGAACTATGGAATGTGAAAGAAAAGGCTATACTTTGCCCACCATGTCTGATCTAGATTGAAGAATAATTTTTAAACTGGTTAATGAATTTTCTATTGCTGAAATCCAAGAATTTGGTTTTAATTCCAAGGCCCTCAATGATATTGTCAATGGAATTGACATCAATCAATATGATTTAGGTCCCGTTTGGGATTGAGGTTGAAACTCAATAAGTTGTTTATTTCATAATCTGTGACAAAATAGTGTGTGGTAAATTTTTTTAAAAACTGCTTATTTTATAATTTTCTATGTTTTGACAATATCCTTTAAAAGTAGGTGAAATGTTACTTTTCATAAGTAGTTTTATTAAACAAGCTACCATTCTTTTTAGAGTTCCTATTATAAGCTTAATTAATATTCTAACAAAAATAATTATGTCATATTTCTCCATACACTCTAATATATAAGCCATTGGATATCATATTACCACCACAATCAAATTACCACTATAACTACTATATATTCTCTTTAATATCAAAGTTTTAATTTAGTAAGTTCATATTTTTTATATTATACTTGTATTTTCTATTACAAGATTAAAAAAGACTTGCATATAATTATTTAATTTTTTTAATTATGAACAATTTCACATGAAAATTAGCCATAGCTTTAAAAGTCAATTTCATAACCATGGCTTTTAACATTCATTCTATTTTTATTTTTTCTATATTCATGTTGTTTATTGCAGCAAATTTAATGTGGAAGTAATGTATATTACTTTTTTATTTTATATGAACTATATATTAATGAATTTTTATCATATTTTATGTTACAAATCATTAAGTTTTTTTAACTTCATATAATTTTACGTCTTTTAATAAAAAAGGACATGTCTAAACATTATTGAACATACTTAAAAAAAAGTAATTTAAACTTATGTCTATTTTGGTCATTATATGATAAAATAACACGTTTGTAATAAAATTTATCAAATGCATATACACTACTTTTCAAACTCACAGCAATCTCAACAACATAGTTTATCAAGCAACAAGTTACTTTTTTAATCAACTGCTTATTGCATCTGCACAATAAAATCAGCTTATTTAATCAACAACTGCAATCCCAAACTGGCCCTTAAACTTTCAAGTACATTTGCCAAGGAAGTTTGGGACATTTTCAAGATACTCATGAAGGAGATCATTTAGTAAAATGTTCTAAACTTTAAAAACTTGCAACTAAATTTGTGAATCTTAAGATGCATGAACATGAAGAAATTGCTGAATTTAATGCTAAATTTCTTAAGATTACTAATACTTCATATTCTCTTGGTAACAGAATTTATGGGGAAGAATTAGTTAGAAAAATTTTTAGATTTTTATTGGATGGATTTCTTATTAAAGTTACAGCTATTGAAGAATACTGTGATACTAGCACCATGACAAAAAATGATGATTAGCAAACTTGAAACTTTTAAGACTAATCATTTGAAGAAGAAGAAAGAGAAAAATATTGCTTTTTCAAGTTAAGATGCCAAATTTAGAGAATGATAATGATGAAGCTGAAGACACTGATAATGAAGTTAAAGATTTTGCAAATATCTCTAGCCATAATCACCAAGAAGATTCAAAATTTAACTTGAGGAAATTCTGGAAGCAATAAGATGAAGAAATTCTCATTGCAGCTGCAACCTGCACAAAGGGTAAATATTCTTCCAATTCCAATTTGTTTGAAACTAACAAGAATGAAGTATTTGATGTGGGGCTTACGATGGTTTTAGTCGTATTCAAGCTCAGTATCCTAATTACATCTTAAAAAATAAAAGAAAGCAATCCAAACAACCAGAGTGATAATAATGAGTTGAGCATTAATGATGAGGATATTATTGGGAGATTTATTGTTCATGATAAAATGTTAAAACTTGAAGATTCTGATGATTAAAGATGAGAATCAAGAGATATTTATCCTCCTTGTGATTTACGGATTCTTCACTCATAATAATGTCAAACTTCAAGTATTAAGTCGAGTGATCAATAATCTAATTCAGAAGCTGAAAGTAGTCATGATGTCAATGCCATGGCTAGAACTATGAGTGAAGCATATGACCAACATGTATTCAAAATGGATAAAAATGAATTAAAAAAAATGCAAGAAATGAAGCTCAATTATCAGATTTTTATTTATTTATCAAAAGCTAACTTTTGAAAGTAAGGCAATCAATTTTCAAACCACTACTCTTGAAAAAGAAGAAAATTTGAAGGCAATTTCGGGGAAGCTAGAAAATACTCAAAAATAGTTGACAATGACGAATTCTACGATGGAGCAACTTGATCAGGTTTGAACTACAGGAAAAACTAGTTTAGATAATTATGGTCTCGAATATCAGAACGAAATTGCTTTACGTTCAAATACTATTCTTGTTAAAGCCTCTCAAACAAGGACCACACTACCACTACCTATGGCAAAGCTCCTTAACGAAGTGGAACATAAATATGTGGCATATTATGCTATTGGTGATTCCAACATGTATAAATCTGATCCAATTAATGTGATGCATGTTGCTCATGAAGAAGAGAAAAATGACAACCCATGGCCTATGACAAAACTTCATTAAAATTGCTCAGTACACCAGAATGGGGAACTCATGTCGATTGCAACAATCTTGTTGGATCTTATGAAGGCAATGCCGACTCAGTTAAAGAAGTTCCTAGTGAAGCCAGTTTAGATTAGGATGTCTCAAAGTCTCCAAATTCATCAAAACGGCAGCCATTCAATCTTTGGATATGTGTTACCTTGTGTTTATAGTAAAAAATACTAAACTTATCCTCCTAATGCTAATCTTGATTCTTGCTCTCAAGAAAATTTCATTATGAAACTAGTGTTGCTATTTGTAAGTTTATTCCTTTTGAGATTTAACCTTCTTCAAGGACTTATTTCCTTTAAGTCCAATTTTTTCCCATTTAATTAGAAGCCCAAAAAGGAAACATCATGTTGCAATGCAATTAATTTTAGAGTTCTTTTAACCTTACACATTTTAGCTTGCATCAGATCATTAATACAAATAATTTACATTACATCAATTTCACCTACTCATTTTATTATTGAAGAATTGTTGTGGAACTAGTTTACACCAAAACAAATTAATTGATTGTAAAAGATTTGATTGTCACCAGGTCAATTTTCAGTATTTCGACCTCATACAGTCGCTCATATGTCTAACTTTTTCAAAACTAAAAATTTGTCTAGCTTGTCAACAAATTTCATTAATTAGCCATGAATAATGATAATGTCTGTATTGGTCTCCTGCAGGCTGTTGCTGCAAATAACCTTGGCAAGTGGAAAAGTGCAACACAGTGATTGCACTAACCATCCTTCTCGCTACTCGAGATCGCAGGTTCATCATCTCCTTTTACAATTGATATGAAAGAGAATCCTCCAAAAATGATTCTCTTGATTTATGCTCTGAAGTTTCTTCATCTCTATTAATTCCTCTCTTTCATTTTTTATTTTACAATATTTCAGGGCCATGGATTCTAGTAGGTGCTAGTGTTGTTTTACTATATCTCAGCAGGGCTTTCCTTACGTTCTTTAGTTGTGTATAAGGGGAAGATATCGAAAGTATTGCTCAAGCAGTTCCATCAACAATCTGCTTTATGTTTGCAAACATATACTAACGTAGAGTTTGTGCTGTTTGGCCATGGCTTTTCTAACCTTTTGTATTCCTGTATTCACCCGCTGAAGCAAAGTTCTTCAAATGTGCAGATTATGGGGGAGTCCTTTTCCGAATCAGGGCTGTTTTAAATAACTGTAATTTAAATTAACTCAACTGAACTAGAACTGTGTTATAAGATATCTTCAAAATCCCAAGTTCCCTCTTTCAGGCTGTTCGCCTGTCTCTTCTAATTTTTCTTTGCTCTGATCCAATGGTTGGCTTCATCTATGAAGATAGTTTTGCAGCCCTCTGAAATGTCCACTCCGCGGCTGGATATTGAAATTGAAAATGTGGCACAAGAGTTCAAGGGATTTTGTTGTTGTTGAATTTAAGAACTATAAAAATAAATTAATAGACTATTAAGCTAACAATTTTGGATTTATCCACCGGATTGATTGGCAGTTATGGCTGTCTATAGGTTCTCTTCAACGGAATACAGCTTCTTACTATCATTATATACAAATTTGAGGCTGATTGCTATCTTCTACTAACTCTTTTATCTCCAATTTTATTTTTTTATTGTTTATTTCGACAGATTATTTACAGAATAAATGAATAGATTTGATTCATTCAGATTTTCGAGATTTGATGTTACAAGTCTTGAAATATAGACAGAGTGGAAGGTTTCTGTCAGCCTTAGAATTATTTACCTGGAGATGGTGGTTTTTGTCTCTGAAGCACTTGTCATGGAATTTTCATGTCTTTTAGAACTTAGGAAACTTGTTTGGTTAATTGCTGATTCACAAACTGTTAATAAAGAAAATTTACTACTGTCGTGTAATATGATGCAACATTTTCGGTGCCGTAGTGTTCATTGATATACTAAATTATACAGTTATATTACAAAATTCTACAACTAGCTTTTCTGAAATACAGTGCAATGTTGTCGATAATAACACTAGTAACAATCCACGCGTGAACTGGAGAATCTTGGTGCCCCTGTAAGAACACAACGACGTGACTGATTATGTCATTTTGAGATGCAGAGAGTGTATAGCCACAATTCAGATCTTAGCCTGCAGAAGCAGTGAGTTTGGAAATAAGTTGGTTACCATTTTCATCTGGAAGTCTACAACCATTTCAAAGCATCTAAATTTCATTTCACAATGAAATAAATTGGGAATACGACAAATCGTTTCTTGTCGGTTTGAGCAAGTTCCTTAGGATCACAGGGGGTTTGATTGCAAGCCTCAGTCTTCATCTCCTACAGCGCATATTAATTAACAACATGAGATGTCATTGAAAAATTATAAAGATCTCATTTACATTATTTCCATGTGTTAACTATTACTTAATAAAATACTTGACTATTCAATACATTTAAGCAAATTCATTATACCTCAACCCAAGTAGCCAGTTGAGGCCTCCCTGCAGTGATATCATACTTCTTCACTTCCGATTAGAAAGGCTGACATCTTTCAATGAAGGGAGCATAAGCTATATCCGCCTATAAACAAAGATCAAGCACAAATTAAATTTATTCTACTTTCATAGTAATCAATAAATCCAGTAATGCCAAACATTATGGATTGCTGAAACTGCAGCGAAGTCTATACCATTCTATATTGCATTAGGAGCTCACTACTATGATCTAGCTTTCCATGCTTTACGAATATAGGAATCCTTAAACGGCAAAAAGCTTGATTTTCACTTACTAGGCTGAACTGGCCTAGAAGAAAAGCCCCATCATTGAACTTGGATAGAGGCGTTTCAAAATAATCAAATGCAGCACCTGATAAAGTTTTCCAATGTGTTACAAGTGCTTCAGTTAGAATAAAAAAGTTCTATGGTAAAGTGAGAAACTCACGGGCTTCATTTCCATCTCCTTCGAGTGAAGAATGCACGGTTTTATTGAATGTGTCAGTGTAGGAAAACAACTCTCCTGCAAATTCTCTCTTGGTAAGATCCTATCATGCAAAAGTTATGCATCTGAAAAAAAATCGCAGAAAACAAGTAATAATATTCTCTTTAAATCTTCCATCGGGGAAAAGAGAAGGCCCTTCAAAGTGACGGTCAATGTATTTCATCAAATTGAGACTCTCCTTTAACTTCATTATTGTGTTCCAATGATGGCACCTACATAAAAAAATCAAATAAATGAATACAGAAAAAAAAATGAAGCAATTGAAAAACATTTTATGATAATCAAATGAAGTTCCCCATAACTATTTGAGTGATTTCAATGCTAATCAAACACAAAGTCATTCGTTACCCACAATCATTTCCATGATACAATCAAGCAACTCTCCGCTCTTAATATGTTGCATTCCTATTAATCTCACCTTGTTCGCTAGATAGACTTTCTTCTTGTACCAATCAGGCCTGTTTTGCAAATCAATAGGAACCAATTTAATCTTCTCCTACAATCCTTTCTCCCCACAAATCACAAGAAATTTAGAATTCTCAGTTTTCAATGAAATTTTTTAATCCACAAAACCCTTAATTTCCAATTTAATCAACGTCGAAGAGTAGGAATGCCTATTCTTGTTTATCACAACAAACTACTGCAATGTTTCAAGTTCAGCACCATATTTTTTTGTTTACTACTAGAGACATAATCAGCTAAAATTTTCATTTAGCTTAAAGTCCTTGACTATTCAACAGAGTTCCAGTTCAGTTGCTAAAGTAACTACAAACCAAAAACGTGAATAACATACTACTACCAGCAACATTTCCTTCCCCTGTGTTTATTTTTACTCACTGACCAAACACATAATAATAATCCCAAAATCAATATACACCAGATAATTAGTTAGCAATAGTTCCAAAATATACAAACCACCTTGTGATCCACACGCGCTGTGCATATGGACACATGTATGACATATACAACCTTCAACTAAAACCATGTAGCCTAACAAACATACACACTCTTAACAATTACAGAGGAAGAGATAGATGACATTTGCTTTCAGTTTTTCAAATCAACACAGAGCACAATTTTTTGGGAATCAAACGAACCCCTGATACCCTCAAGGCTCTCTCTTGTTTTTTCCAGATAAATAAAAACAAATAAATTAATACACAGGCAAACAAAACAAACAAAATTATCCATTAGTTTACAAAATATACATAAATAGAAGTGACTTACAGATATTCGGCTATGGCATTTAGCGATGCCAGTAGAAGAAAACAGAAGTGTCATGCCATAAGAAGAAGAAGAAGAAGAAGAAGAATTAAAAGAGAATTTCCACAAATCTTGCTGTAATTAACCACTGCTTGATCCAAATATTGTACATAGTTCAGCAAAAACGATGGTGATTATCGATGGCCATGAAGCGGCCAAACAGCCAAGCCGCGCAGGCAGAAGAATAACCGGAAAATTAGAAATTGAATATGCAATGGTACACAGTTTCAGGCTTCATTTGTAAGACCAGCAATGGAAAAGTTTTAAAGGGCAGATGAAAATAGGCTAAATTAGGCAAACATTTGAGCCCTCGGGATTTTGTTTTTCCGATAATTTTCCCTCATCATAAACACCAAATTGTCATTATATAAGGGGATTGATTGATGCTTCCCCAACTCCATTAGAATTTAGAAGAAAATGCAGATAGATTTACATTCTGTTTAATTGAAACAAATCAAAACACCAACACAGAATTCATACAAAAAAGGGGCGATCAACCACTATAAGTAATGTACATTAAACATGTATTTATTCAAGAAAAAGATTCTCAGATATTATATTGGGACCTCAGTGGGACCATATCAATATCTTAGAAACAGAGTTCAACGGCCACAAAGCAAAATAAACTTCAAATAGTTATCACAACTAATTTAAGCCATTTCACCAATGGCAAGCAAACATTAGCCATGACAAACCGAAGCAAATAAGACACACACACACACACACCCACCCAGATGACCAAACTCAGAAACCTCCTCGGAGACGGTGCACAAAATGCAGAGTGGATGGTCAGCTAGAGTACGACCATCTTCAAGTTGTAGGCCGGCAAAGATTAACCTCTGTTGATCAGGTGGGATGCCCTCCTTGTCTTGGATCTTAGCCTTGACATTGTCGACTTTGCCAGAGCTTTCGACCTCCGAAGTTAGAGTGATAAGCCTCTGCTGGTCTGGTGGAATCCCTTCCTTGTCCTGGATCTTGGCTTTGACATTTATCAAAGGTGTCCGAGCTTTCCACCTCAAGAGTAATCGTCTTGCCGGTGAGAGTTTTCACAAGGATTTGCATCTGTTGGACCAAAGAAACACCATATCAGAATATATCCATACAAAACAATCAAACCAAACAAACAATATTAACATAACCAACAACACAGAATTGTAGAAGATATAGTCACTACATAATTCAAAGACACCTTAGGGCGGGTCTCTCTAGGAAAAAAACTGATAGAAAACCTATAAAAGTTGTACATCTCTAGATAGATCAAAAGATAAAAAAGAGAGCCTCAAGAACGATCAATCATAAGTAAAGATTTGGGCATATCTTTTTCTCTTTGCTTTTTTAATTAATTTTTTCCCACAAATCTTATTGAATTACAAGATATGCCTATAATTAACAACAAAAAATTCAAAATTATCCCCGAGAGAGCACTATAACTACATCAAATCAAAACCCTAAACCGAATCAACGAGGCTGATTTGAGTGTTAAATTGCCATAATTATAACCTCAAACAACAAATAAGCTATCGCCTAAAAAAATTTACAGCTAATGAAAAGCTTATTAATAGCATATCACCATGTCAAGATAAAAATAATAATTAAAAAAATCCAATTTACGAATTAATCGACATAGCACAGCATCATAACAGCTAGATTAATCGGAAAAATAAATATTAGTCAAAAATAAAACCAAAAAGCTAAAGGTAGCAATTATAATCATTTTTAACTAGACAGAGAGATTAGAACGAGGCCTTTTATCGAAGAAAAATGCTAAGCACAGATAACGATAAGAGAAAAAGAAGAAAAGAGAAGAGAGAGTGGGCGGGTGGAGAGGGAACAAATTTCTCTCGTCTCTCTCTCATATTTTTCTCTCATCTTTATCTATGCCAAGCACTCCTCTTATGGAATTGAAGCCGAAGATTACTGTAAGAAATGGTGCGGTGCGGAATGACGGCTCGAGATCCTCGTTTTATCGTGGCGATTGACAAATTAAAATGACGAGATTGCCCAAACTCCATCCCGTACAATGATGCCACGTCTTTAATATTTGGTGGGGTAAAATCTCAATTAGTCCCTATAGTTTAAGATTAGTACCCGTTTAGTCCCTGTATTTTTAATAATATCTCGAAACATCCTGCCGTTAAAGTATTTATACTCTTACCGTTACTTTTTTATTTTTTTGACTTACTTTTACAATATTACCCTTTTATAATAATTTTTTGTACATTAATAAAAATAATAATTAAATTATCAATTTAACCTTAAAAAATTATATTAATTTTTAATTGTCAAAAATTATATTGTTACTTTTTATTTCTTTTGGCTTACTTTTACAATATTACCCTTTTATTTTGTTTGGACATTAATAAAAAATAATTAAGTTACCAATTTAACCCTAAAAAATAAAAAATATATATTAATTTTTATTTGTCAAAAATTAAATTGTCAAAAATTTTATGCAAACTGCCAAGTGTGCAATGGTGCTTACAAAAAAAATTAATATGATTTTTTATTTTTTAGGATGAAATTGATAATTTAATTATTTTTTTATTAATGTCAAAAAAATTATTATAAAGGATAATATTGTAAAAATAAGTTAAAAAATAAAAAAAGTAACGATAGGGGTATCAATACTTTAACGGCAGGGATGTTTCGAGACATTTTTAAAAATATAAAGACTAAACGGGCACTAATCTTAAACTATAGAGACTAACTGAATTTTTACCCATATTTGGTGTCCCCCTTCCTGACCCACACGCCGACATTCGCTTGGCCAATCCGTCGGCGGATCGGAAGGGAATCTTTCAGACTTTCGGGCGTTGTTGTATTAAAACCGCTGTTGCATTAAATTTATATAAATCCGTATATAAAAAACAGCAGTTTTATTATATTAATGGGCAAGCTAATGCGGCCGGCAACTTAAACCCGACTCACACTGTCGGATTTAAGGTTTTTTTTTTTGTGGCTTTTGTTTTTGCTTTTGCTTTTAGCTTATATTTTGTTTTATAATAATAATAATTGTTTCACTTTTGTTTTTTATTAATAATAATAATATAATTTTTTAATATAATATTATATTATA